>JASCQY010000232.1:9308628-9343563 GCA_030264315.1 Sardinella tawilis
GCCAAATCAGCGAACAGAGAATTCAAACGATGCATTCCAGTGCGTACCATACGTCATGGCCAAACAGTAGCGATTGGCTGAAGCCACGACCAAAGAGTAGCGATGGTTTTATGCAGATAGAATCTGCCCACTGACAATGACGGCAAAGCAAACTAATCTCAATCGTTCGTGTTCAGACGCTCTATGGATTGAAAAGAAATAAGCGGCTGATACATCAGGCTAACAAATATCATGAACTCATAAAAAAATAATGCTTAATTAATATTGATGTGCATGCATGAAATAGGATAGCAGAAAACAGAAAATGACATCATAATCATCTGTAATTAATCATGATTCATAATGATGTAGCCTCAGTACCTAATGCTTAAAGCGATACACCGGCGGAGATCTATTGTAGGCTTCATGTCTGCATGTGCAGTCCTGAAACACTGTGTCAAAGAATATTTTACGTCAGTCGCTCCCAGCCGGAGTTAGGGCAATCTTCTCCTTTAGACGATTTTGCCTTTACACTGCGAGTGCCAGCACCCTCGCACACACATCCAAAATGCTATTTTTAAACCACTTAGAATGTTTGAAAACTCACGAAACTTCCTACAAAGTATTATCAGAGTCTCTACTCATGAACGTCAGCATAGACAACATTGTTGGGGCACTCAAAGCTTAGTAAAACGAATGTTTCTAGAGACAGTGCTTACCCGTTTTAAAACTTCCGTTTTAAAACTTCCTTTAAAAAGTCCATCACTGATCACACCATCATGGTTTGGGTCTACGAGAATTCAATGTAGGCTGAAAACATTTTCCTACCCTATATCTATGACCAGCTAAGTTGTAAACTAGTCATTAATTCCCTTAAAAGTGAAATTTTAGTTAATTACCTGTGTTCATTCCGTTTCGGAGATGGACTTTTAACGTGACTCGATGGCGAAGATGACGGCGACAAAGTTTACCGGGAAGCGCTGTCTCCAGAAACATTTGTTTTACTAAGCTTTGAGTGTTAGACAATGTTGTCTATGCTGAAGTTCATGAGTAGAGACCCTGATAATATTTTGTAGGACATTTCGTGAGATTTCGAACATTCTAAGTGGTTTAAAAATAGCATTTTGGACGCGTGTGCGAGAGCGCTGGTGCACTCCCATTGTAAAGGCAAAATCGTCAAAATGAGAAGATACAATGAAATCATGTTAATTACTGAGTGTTCATGAGATACTCAGAGATCAATTAATGCATGAATTCATGATAATTCATGTACCCTTATCGTAAAGTGTTACCGATTTGTCCTTACCCAATTCAAACAAACAACTGTGATTCTACTGATATTAACTGAGGAGCACAATGAAAATACATAATTTTTGAATATTTTTGAAAACAGATATATAGCGTTTTGGAAAAGAGCTCTTAATTTCAAAAAGTAAATTTTCACCCCTGTCTAGTTGCCTAAATTAAAACACAGGCCTAACCTTTGCTTAAAATGGGTTACACTCCTACGCATTAGTTTCAGTATCTCTGTGGTACCTATTTTTTTTGGTTGTTCGTTTGTTTGTTTGTTTGTTTTACAAGGTTGGGCTAGACTTTTTATTGAATCTTGAGAGTAGGCTAGAGGATGATATTTACCTTGACCTTACTACCCGAATGTTCCATGGAAAGAGGAACGTAAAGTGACTACGGTAGCTACCTGATGGTGCAAGAGTTTGATGCTGGTCATTGCATCACATAATTTCTCATGAACGGAATTCTCCTAAATTCACACGCATTTATGTGAACGTCATGAATTCTATTTTACAGAGAGATCGGATAGAATTGGTGTATCCAAGGGAATGGTCACTCAAGGTAGTTTATGCACTGCACTTGACCTACACTCAAACCAATTTGCCAGTCTAGGCCCATGCAAGAAATCGTCGCTTCTTGAGATAATTAGTTTCACAGCCTCATTTCACACTTGCGCCATGTCTGGCACAGAGCCCGACATGGATTACTATAATGGTTACATAGTCTTCCCTTTGCCATTTTTAACCTCTCGGGGGAAGTAATGTTAAGGGTGGATAAAGATAAAGAGATGTTTTACAGGAAAAGATTAAAATTCTCGCCAAACCAAGATTTAAACCAGACAAAAACAACACACAAATTTCATAGGCTACTGAGTGTGTTTAGATAGTCCAGTCTTTTTCTTATCTGAAAGAACTCTCCCTTTGCCAACACACAATACAAAATGCTTCTCCAGAAATCTGCCAGCTCTGCTCTTCCACTAATACTGTAATACATTTCTTGTTCATTTCCAGGGCTAATGTACCGTTCCAGTGTCAACAACATATGTACCACTTCAGACTGTGTCACAGCAGGTAATGAACTGTGTGTAGTGTCATTGAGTCAAGCAGAGCTGGGTAACACTAATGGAAAATGGGCTGTTTTTTTTTTTCTTCACCCAAAGGCTTATACGACTTACATGCTTTTCCCAAACAGTCTTTGCTCAGCTCTTTTTCTTGGAAATGAGTGCTATTCTTATACACTTGGAATTATGGCCTCACTGATTTAGCATATTTTGCCTCATATTGAGGTCACCACTCTCATTTTCCTGCGACCTTTGACTTTTGGGCACAGCGTGTGCTTTTCCCATCTTCAAGCTGTCTGAATTATCTGAATTCTCATTCCTATAATTTTTTGTGCACTGCAGCTGCCAGGCTGCTTCAGAACATGGACCCACACACTGAACCCTGCCAGAACTTCTACCAGTATGCCTGTGGAGGGTGGCAGGAGAGGCACGTGATCCCTGAGACCAGCTCCCACCACAGTGTGTTTGACATCCTCCGCGGGGAGCTGGAGGTTGTGCTCAAGGGTCAGTTTTCACTCCCTAAACTCCCATTTGATGAGGTTGATGTTTCCCAGTGTTGACTCTCTGGGGGTTGTTGTGGAGGGGGTGATGTAATGTTTGCTTTGGTGTGGTGTGTGCTGCTTAACAGGAGTGCTGGAAACACAGAAAGAGAGAGACCGGGAGGCCTTCAGGAAAGTCAAGCTGCTGTACAGCTCCTGCATGAATGAGAGTGAGTGACCAATACATGTACACACACACACACACACACACACACACACACACACACACATACAAATACCGTACACACATGCATACACACACACACACACACACACACACACACACACATACATACACACACACAAATTTCTAAGTAGTGTTTGTCATGTTAACAGCATATATGTCCAAAAGCAATGCTCTTCTTGTGTATCAAGAGTGTGAGAAGGTGACTCTATTAAAGCGATCAAACTTCCAATAAATGATGAGACTATCAGTTCAGTTACTGTCAAGCAATGGAATTTCTTACTGGGAGTGCTGCTTGGGTATTAAAAAAATGTGTTTCTCTTGTGCTCTTCAGCTTGGAGATCCAAAATGTTTTTTTCAAGTAAGGAGGCATTCAAGAGGATTATTAATATAAAAAGCCTTTAGTTAAACTTGGCTATCAATTAAAAGAATGCCTACATGTTTCACCCAAGATGGCCTTTCTCAAGGCAAGTTAAAGGAACAGTATGCAAGTTTGTGGCCAAAAACTGGTCCTGCAACCACATTCCAAATACTACAGAGCATAGTATCCTCTCCTCCTCCCAGACAAGATTTCGCCAGCTAAGTTGCCGAAATCAGGTAGGACGAGGATGGCGCAACAGGCCAAAATACTTAATAATATAAACACAATAAACACATAATGACAACGTAAACACAAGTTGAGGGCTGCAAATTCACTTTTGTTATGGCAATATTCAGGCTGGATTACTGTTGTCAGTGATAAAAGTATTTTAAATGATCATGATTCCTCAATGTCATATATATATATATATATATATATATATCAGGGCCATTTGATGATTAATTTACATTTATTTCTGACATACGGTTCCTTTAAAAATGGTAGGACGAACGAATTTAAGTTTGCATTTGTATTGCGTCATGAGCTGTGTGACGTTACCAGCAGGGAACACGGAGCTCCACTCCAGCTCTTAAGACCTCTAATCTCCACTGGAGGTCATTGCATTTTTTTCAGTGTCATGAATTCCTTAAACAAATGAAATCTTGTACAAAGCACGAGGGGGCTATGAGGAGACCTTTCACTTAAATAAGCTCTCTTGCAGTGCACACTACAGCAAGACATGACAATAGTGTGTTAAATGCTGTTTGAGGTATTTGTGTGTGTACCAGAAGCTTTCCGGTACTTTTTCCACAGTGTCAACCACTGACGTAAACTGTGCCACAGCTCAATCCCCATATGATTATGAACTCTCTGAATGATGTATGGCGATAGGGAGCACAAAGTCTCTTTCTCTCATGACTCTCTGGTGCCCCTGCAGGTCTCATTGAGCAGCGCGACTCCCAGCCTCTGCTGAAGCTGATCGAGAGCATTGGAGATTGGCCAGTGGCCTCAGACGACTGGAACAGCACAGCAGGTACCAAGAGATACCGACCCTCCTTAATGCCCCATAATGGCTGCCCGTAGCGTCCCTGGCTCGTCTCAATGGGACCGAGGCACAATCAGACAAACGCTGGTGTCAGGAGGAATTGGATAAGCAGCCAATTGATGGGATGTTCTAGGGCGACAGGAGCACCTGGCAGAAGTGATTCCTATTGGGCCTGTGCAGACCTGGTTGATGATTGGTCAAAAGCCAGCAAAATAGGACCCAGGAAGAAAGACTTGCATCCCTGCCTGGAATTAATTCTTTTGACATCGCCATGTCACTTTTCTAACTGCCCACAGTTTAATCATGCTCTGGCCACGAGGCTCCCTCAGATCCGATTTCCTACATAGAGACATGCAGAAGCTGAGTGGGTGGCGGATGCATTGGAATTACAGCTACAGTTATTTAGGCTAATGTTATATGTGATAATTCCCATATTCTATATGACTATACAGTATGACTGCACTGTATGATCACACTGAGAAAATGATGATAGCAACCCTAACCCTAATTAATACAGTAGTATTGTAAAAATGGAGCTTACCTACATATGCTAATATACTAACGAAGCACAAAGTGTTTATCGTACCTTGAATACTTAAGACAGAGCATCACCAATGTTATGCAATGCCTTGCTTTTTGACAGAAGATTCTTGGAGCCTGGAAGACAGTCTTGCCACCCTGGTGACCCGATTTCACAAAAAGGTTTTGTTGGACATGTTTGTGTGGACTGACGACCAGGACTCCAGTCGTCACATCTTACATGTATGAGCACAACGGCCATTACTATATCTGTAACACAGCTGTTGTACAATACTGTATCAATAGCCTTGTTGTGGTATTTCAGAGAATTAAACTGCACTGTGCATCC
Organism: Sardinella tawilis; assembly: GCA_030264315.1. Taxonomy (NCBI): domain Eukaryota; kingdom Metazoa; phylum Chordata; class Actinopteri; order Clupeiformes; family Clupeidae; genus Sardinella; species Sardinella tawilis. The sequence goes on from JASCQY010000232.1 coordinate 9,313,955, forward strand.
ACACTATAGCTGATTCTTATCTCAACATAATATTTCTTTTTATGTGTTAATTACATATTTTTTGAATAATTATGTATTACATTTAATATTCCCTAAATATTTAACCATTTTTCGAAGATTGATCAACCTGGACTCGGAATGCCCTCCAGAGACTATTATTTCAATGATGGAAACTATAAAAGGGTATGTATGTATGTATGTATGTATGCATGTCTGTATGTATGTATCTATGTATGGATGTATGAATGAATATACTGTATATGTATATGTACTGTATGTATGTATGTTGTATTATGTGTTATAAATATATATATTATTATTAGTAGTAGTAATAGTAGTAGTAGTGGTAATGCTGTTCAGATTCATTTGTAGTAATTTTAACACATTCAAGGAATTGCACATTTTCTTTATAAAAATGACATTTGAGTATGACATTGTAGTAATGCATTTGATATACCAGGTGAGAGAGGCCTACCTGCAGTTCATGGTGACCATGGCGGGGATTGCCCGTGAGGACAGGAACCTGACTCAGGACGATGAGCTTGTCTGGGAGGAGATGACGCAGGTGATGGAGCTGGAGAGAGACATTGCCAATGTGAGTGCCCTGTATGAGATACACACAGTATCTAATTTCACCTCACTTAGAAGACCCAGTTATTCAAAGAGACTACATCGCTCTCGATGTAGTATAGGTGAAGGCCTAGGTGTTGTTTGGGTAGTCTTGCATCAGTATCGCTTCTCCAAAAGAGAATCTCCATCAGTATTTAACCCTTATGATTCTTAGCCGTTAAAAGCACATTGCAAAGTAACAGAAACACCTGTTAAAGCAACAGGTTGGAGACTGCAAGTGCAGTATGTGATATAGACTATCAAGGTCTCTTAGGTTTAGGAAACAAGTCAAATGGAGAAGGCATATTGTTGGAAGTACATAGCTGAAAATGGCCTGGCTAACCCTGCCTCCCCATGCTGACTTAATTGGTCCATTCTTGGTTTGATTTGGTGATTGATTCTTTGGTTTTTGGTGATTCAGAAATTGGCTGCAGTAGGCTCGAGTCCAGATTAAGGTGCCCAAAACTCTGAGATGTTAATCTGGAACATTTCTCAGATTTTTTTCTCTGGAGACTCCTATTTTCTACAGTCAATATCATTAAGTAATGTTTGGATTCAGAAATCAGTGACCATATGGGTTTCCTTGTACAGTATTTTACAAGGGACAGACCAACAAAATCGGGCATTTTCCCCGGAAATCCGAGACATCTGGTCTCTCTAGGCCAAATGGACCTTGTGGAGCGAGTTCTGATTTCGTTTGGGTTCATCTACATTTGGGTTCACCCAGGCTCCTTCACTCTCCCTGCAGGCAACTTCACCACCTGAGGAACGGCATGATATCACAGTCCTGTACAACAAGATGACTCTCAGCGACCTACAGGACAACTTCAGCTTCAATGTGAGTTCAGGCCACATGTTCTGAATTATGGCATTGGACCCTAGCGCTACGCTCCATATGAAATCCTTAAAAGGATAAAAGGGTCTTTCACTTAGAACGCTGTCCAGGTAAGGAATCACTGGCTGGAAAATTACAATACCTGCATTCCTCCAAAAAAAGCATCAAAATATTCTCTGAAAAAAACCCTCTCCTTTGCTGTTTTGAAAATCCTTCTGGTCACTGTTGTGAGTTATATCACAAACAATGTGGCGATGCCATGCTAAAAACGTTTGTTGATGTTGTCGCATGGTGGCTCCAGGGCTTCAACTGGACACGCTTTGTGCAAGGTGTCATGTCCAGTGTGTCCATAACAGTCCATCCGGAAGAAGAAGTGGTGGTGTACGGAGTCCCCTATCTGGAGAGGCTGAATGATGTTCTCTCCAAATATGACCGCAGGTCAGACCTTTGTAACGATTTGAGTTATGGGATCGTCTATAACTGTCATGGAAGAAATAAGTGGAATTGCTTTGGTATAACGAGACAGCTATTAAAACTGAAATGTGTGTCTGTGTGCATGTGTCTGTCTGTGTGTGTGTGTGTGTGTTCTTTGTCTCTTTTAGGACTCTGCAGAATTATCTCACCTGGCAGATCATCATTGAAAGAGTCAGTGGTCTGAGCCGACGCTTCAAAGACGCTCGAGCGCACTACAGAAAGGTCAGAGCCCTGGGAACAAAGACATGTAAACACACACACACACACACACACACACACACACACACACAAACACAAACTCGTACACATTCACAGACACAAGCAGTGCATGCCCTGCACACTCAGTTCAAAGACTATAAATGGACATTTATAAAGGATAGTGCAGGAAACACTGCTCAAGTGTTTATATGCTATTGGCTCCGATTTTTACAGCTGTCGAGTCTCTTAAATGTTTTCAAACATTTAATCGTCTCCAAGTTAACAACAACCAGTGCTTTTGTAAATACTCTTTAGTGTTTGAGGAACTTTGTTTCAATCAGGCCCCAAACCTTGTTTGGGAATGACATAACTGAATGCTAAGATTTAAAACATCACCTATCTAAAGTGTGTATGTAGTACTATATATATATATCAATTCATATCCTGTGTGTGTGTGTGTGTGTGTGTGTGTGTGTGTGTGCGCACGCGCGCAGGTCTTGTTTGGAACCACGGTTGAAGAGGCTCGCTGGCGAGACTGTGTGCGGTACGTCCAGGGCAGCATGGTGAACGCAGTGGGTGCCCTCTATGTCCAAGAGGCTTTTGCAGGAGACAGCAAACGCATGGTGAGCCCCCCATTGTTGCCACTTCCTGTGTCCCTGTGGCAAAAAAACAGGAAGCTCAGGTCTGCTCCAGTCGTCACTCTCTTGCCATATGGCTGTTTAGACTGACTGGGACACTGCCCATCCTCATGGCTGTTTAGTCTACACAGAGGATGTACAGTTTGATGGTTGACAACGCATGTTTTGGGTTTGGATGTTATGAGAGGTTTTGAGTGATTGTCTGTTAGCCGTTGTGGTGACGCAAGAGGTTCTCCGGACACTGTATATTTTTGACATCTGTCTACACGTCCTGTGCATGTGTGCCGTGTGTGTGCGCGTCAAAGGTTTATGTTGCTTCTCGCAGGTCAGTGAACTCATCCGAATGATGCAGGCAGCTTATATGAACACCCTAGAGGAGCTGAACTGGATGGATGCCGCATCAAAAGAAAAGGCTCACGAGAAGGTGTGAAGAGAATGTTTTCTCTTATTCTGTGAAACCAAACTTTCCACTCTACTGTTTTCGTTGACAGTCTTTTGGAAACACACATTCCCAAAGAAATCTGTGTGGTTCCTTTTACAGGAATGTAAAAAAGTCTGGTCAAAACCACAGCGATCACAAGCCATAATGACACAAAACGAGAATTCAAAAGTTAAAATGTCTGAACATATTGTCCTGCCAAACACATATCCACTTGACATTAAACCGTCACAGGGGACTGTTTGAAGATTGTTGACCCTGTGGATAGTTTATTGTTGTCCACAGAGTTGCAGTTGTAAGACTACACTGTGTGAGAAGAACAAAAAGGTAATTGATCTTTTTGCTGTCAAAGGTGTTGGCCATGAAGGAACAGATTGGCTACCCTGACCACATCCTGGAAGAAAACAATAAGAAGTTGGACGAGGAGTATGCCCACGTAAGTACAAACGGCAGGCGACGACCAGCAGGCGGCTGGTAGAGGATCCAGTGTTGACAGACAGAAAGCAGATCATATTAAAGCCCTCAAGGGACCTCTAGTGTTGACTGAAGCATCTCTTTTAACATAGCTGAACTTCACTGAAAACTACTTTGAGAACATTCTGCAAAACCTGCAAGCCGGAGCGAAGAAGAGTCTGAAGAAGCTCAGGGAGCCGGTGGACCCAAACCTGTAACGTCACACAGACAGACTTACTGTACCCTAGGGCTACACTGCATGCGTTATGGAAGCGTTATGGAAGTCAAATTGTGCCAAAAATACTTTGAAAAGACTTTTTTAGAATGTTCGCTGTGCTGCCATGTTTTCTGTAGCCAGTTCCATTGATTAAAGTGGAAGCTGAATGTCTTTGACTTAACACATCCAATGTAGCTTCCCAGTTACACACAAACACACACACACACACACTCATGCAAACAGACACATTTTATGCACAAACAGTACACCATTTATCTTATTTTTGGTTCTTTGTTTGTTCGTTTTTTTCAGGTGGATCATTGGCGCAGCTGAAGTAAATGCTTTCTACTCTCCCAACAGAAATCAAATAGGTGGGGAATCCTCTCAGTCTTCTTCCATGATTATATCACTGATCATTTCTCATTAAATTACAACAGTTATGTGCTTGACACAAAACACTGAAGACTATTAGCCTGGGTGATACCTCATGGAGTGTTTGGGGCATAAAATAATGATCAAACTAAATGACATCGAACTGACTGCTATTGCCCATTTAAAAATGTTTTTGGTTAAATTGGTTGATTAGAAGGCAGACCCCCCCATACACATACTGTACACACACACACACACACAAACACAAACCCGTATGCATGCGCGCACACACACACACACATACATACATACAGCTACTACCAACTTCCCCACCTTTCTGTGCAGGCCACTAAGGAATGAGCACGTTATTCCCTCAGCACCCGATTCTTTTCTGGGGTGCCACTTACACAATTTCAGTGCCCTCAGCTCGAGTCTCCGCTGAGAATAATGACAGCCATGCCATGCAACTCTTTTTTTGTAAGAATAAAAAAAAAACTAGTTTCAGGCTCCAGTGCTCACGAAACTCTGTAAGGCTAAGAGCAGCCGCCGACACTGTGCCAAGCGCAACACATTACCAGCCCGTCACTGAACATGCAAGACTGCAAGAGTCTAAGACGATTATGCAGATTGGGAGCCACAGTAATTTCGGCGTAATTAGGCTGAGATTGCAGGTTTTAATGTTCTCGGACGTCCTCACGGTTCCTGGGGCGTGATGCTGCTCTGATATACCATAGCTTTTTACTCAAGTGCTTTGCTGCTTGCATTAAGAGATTTGAAAAGAGCTTACTTTGCAGACATAAGCGCCAGAACAGAAGTGAACATAATAGACAAAGCCCAATTTTTGTCTGAAGATAAAAAATAATTATTTTGTGTGTGTGGTCAGGCTTATTACAAGAAAATAAATTAATTGTGGTTTCTTTCTGAAAGTCTGGAATGTTACCCAAAATCTTCTTTTACTTTTTTTGTTTTGTTTTTTTGTTTTCCTTGTGAAAATGCTGTTATGCTTTCCTGAGAGACACGTCTTTAGTCTGTTTATGTGCCTAAATTCTTTTGCTTTTCTGTTGATCTGTCGTTTCATTTATTTGTCTGTCTTGGTTTTGATCCATAGTCTTTCCTGCTGGAATTCTACAACCCCCGTTCTTCAGTAAGAACCAGCTGCAAGCTCTCAATTTTGGTGGAATTGGCATGGTGATTGGGCATGAAATCATTCATGGCTTTGATGACCATGGTAAGATGATAGTCTCTTTTGGTGGACTCAGCTCAATTTTCTCAATTTTCCAATGACATTGTTGCTTTAGATGATTTAGCTGTACCGTATGTGATAGGAATTTGAAGAAAAGACAGATTTATGAGGATTATATAATAATATATTATATTGCATTACCATGAATGCCATCTACCATCTATACATTACAGTGTAGCATGGCAGTTTAATAATCAAATCAAATTCTATCAGGTATGATGCCAGTCTTGACCATAAGAGTGTAGTTAAAGCCACATCTGTTCAATGGCATATTTCCACAAGGCAGATTTCTGTTACTTCATGCAGGTCGTAACTTTGACAAGGATGGGAACATGTACAACTGGTGGAGTAACTACTCAGCAGAGCACTTTAAGGAGCAGTCCCAGTGCATGGTGCACCAGTATGGCAACTTCAAGTGGAAGCTGGCTGGAGGACAAAATGCAAGTCCAGGGGATAATCTCTTCAATCGTCATTAACTTCTTTTCATGACCTTTCTTGAATGCCCAGCTTTCAGGCCATTCCAACTGTAATTGAAGAGCACTAATAGATATTTAATGTTCCATTAGGTCAGTGGTATAAGTACTTTGGGGGAGAATATTGCAGACAATGGAGGAATTCGTCAAGCATATAAGGTGGAGTAGTCAATTGTTCTATGTTTGTGCTATGGAGGACCTCACTCAGAAAAACCTCTCATGTACATCTGTGTGTGTGTGTATGTGTGTGTGTGTGTGCGTTTGTGTTTGCGTGTGTGTGTGTGTGTGTGTGCAAACAGGCATACCTTAAATGGGTTGAGAGAGAGGGTGAGGAGCCTCGACTGCCTGGCCTTGACCTGGACCACAAGCAGCTTTTCTTTCTCAACTTTGCTCAGGTTAGCCCTCTTGGCAAATCTAATTTGTCACCCCTCACACAGAAAATAATTACTAATGCCTGATGACATTTTCTGCAAAGCATGAGTAGCCTGAGAGGTCATTCGCACACTCACACTATGCAAAATGACCTGAAGGCTAATTGTGAAGTTACTGCTAAATTAAGCCTCTCATCACTCAATCTCGCATCTGGCATCACCGGAGAGAACATCACCTCTCTCTTATCACTCTACTCTGCATTAGCTCAGGGTTTGCAAATGAGAGTTTCATTTGCTTTGTGGCTGGACTGTTTTTTTATTAGGTGTGGTGTGGTGCCTACAGGCCTGAGTTTGCCAGCCAGTCTATCAAGACAGATTCTCACAGCCCTCTGGAGTACAGGTAAGCTGCCTTTCATCTATCATGTCATGTCATTCGTTCTTTTTTTATTTCAAACCCCTTTTTGTTTTTTGTTTTTTCCTCATCCCTGTTCTTTTTCCTGCTTTTTCCATTCCAGAGTTTTGGGGTCCCTGCAAAACTTCGAGGCGTTCTCTGAGGCATTCCAGTGCAAAACAGGTACTCCCATGAACCCAGAGGTGAAATGCAGAGTGTGGTAGCCAGCGTTCGGCCTTCTCTCCTCTTCCTCCTTCTCGTCCTCTTCGGATGGATACACTTTGTGATTCGGGCAGCCACCACTGTAGGTGCCTAAATGTCATTTTGACTCACAACCATACAACAGTGGTACACTGCCTTATATTTCACCTGATCCCTCGACACGGTGAATAGATACCTACCTTGATGTGCATGGCGTAGCCTCCACAGGACCATAAACGTGTGCGATGTGTGAGAGGGTCAGAGACTGTCCTGTTGTGCAGACGTGTAGCTTTCACTGCACAGTAAAGTACGTGGAAGTACGAGAGAGGGAATTAGCTTTTGTGCGTGTACAGCTGCTTAAAATGTAGCCGTTAGTCTATCATTGGATCTGTTTTACCGTACCTGTTGCCAAGTGACTGTTATGTCGATATAAATACATATATATTTATATACAGTATATGCTCTTAAAACATGTTTGAATCGGCCATCTTGTATACCGATGTGGTCAAAATGTCTGGATCTGTGCAAGAGCAAGCTATACTGAATGTGTTTTATGGCATTGTTTGCCATTTAAATCAGATCCACAATATTATATATATATATATATTATTCTTTGAGATTATCTTCAAACTTTTACAATTCAGTGCTTGGGGACAGACTATGTGTTTGGAATTTTCTCTGGATACATTAAAATAAATGGCAGGTTATTAACAGTGTGCTTACTTGCATGACAGAAAGTTGCAAAGTGACACACCGAGTAACAATCAGACGGCTTTGATTGTGACCAGGATGGTTTTACTATATTTGTAACAGGGCTGACACAAAAACAATACAAGCTGAAGACTCTATGACTGTTAACTTCACGCACACAGCTTGAATTTTTAATGTTCAGTGTCCACATTTTCCATACAGATTTATTACACAACAAAAGCCTCAGTTATTTTAAACGCTTTCTGTTGTTTATATCACAAAACTGCCTCAGTACATGGAAGGAAAAAAAGCTATTTAATATATTTACAATAGAGGCACTGAATGTGATTTTATGGAGAGCTGGGTGAATCTACAGCATGAGCCCCTTTTCAGTTAACCTCAGTTAACCTTCAGTTTTTCATCTCTACTGTTGGCTAATATGAGACATTTCCTTCATACCTGTGCCTCAAAAGCTTAGTGTTGACAGTGCCTGTGTTTTTTTTTGCGCTATCAGTCAGAAAGGGAGGCCTTATGGAATGCCAAGGAATGTTCTGTTGTTCTGCTATCAACCTACCATTGAAACAAGGGTGGCTTTGTTCATCTGGGAAGGAAAGGCGCTCTGTTCACGTTTAAGACCAGAATGAAACCTTGGTGACCTCTGTTTAGTGTTCTGCCACTTTTTGTGAGGCCATTGACCTCTTGTCCTAGAGATCGATACAGAGCTCCAACGACAATACAGTACTACCAAGGTAGTCCTAGCCAGACAGTCCTGGTGTGGTATGGCAGGGATGAAAAATGACTTTTTTAACTAATAGATTATTGAATTAGCAACTGAGCTGATTTCTATATCTTGGAGGACACCCTTTTTTGTGCTTCATCTTGTTAAGGTCAGCTGCGGTTGCATTTCTTGTACAAGACCTCGATTGTGATTCTCTCTCGTTAGAACAGCGTGTCAGTGATTTGTGATGGCTGTTGACACTGGGGCCAATATGTTAACAGATGGGAACGTTCCTCAACCTAATGCTGATGGAGATGAGCTTTTAGAAAACCTGGCAATGGTGCAGGTAGACCCAGGCAGAGAGACAGAGAAAGGGATTGGTGAAGAGGTTATTTTGGGGATGACAGTGGCTTGGCCGGAGAAGGACGTTTGTCCTCACCTTATCTTCCAAATTGATCATCTGCACAGAGAGGGGGGCTGGTGAGGGAGGTGGTGGTGGGGTTGGTTTTCGCAAATGTGAGGAGCTGACAGGTGTCCTGGCTGAAGGGACAGAGACTCGGGGGAAATAGCCTTCTCATTAGGGCCCCAGCCATGGCCACCACTGTTAGCTCCCTGCATGATGAACAAGTAATGACAGCAGAACTAAAGAGTCGAGAGGATGAGCAAGAGACAGAGATAGAGAGAGAGAGAGAGAGAGAGAGAGAGAGAGAAACACAGAAAGAGAGAGATGAAATAGGATTTAGACGAGTGAACAGAGGACAGGGTTTTTAGAACAGAGATAGCGAGACGTACTTCTGAGAACTCTTGTGATGCAGCCAATAAAGAAACAAATGATGCCTAGGGCCATTAATTCTGACTGTTATCTCTGCTCTCAGAGACGTGAATTTAAATGTGCATGTCTGTCTTTTGAGCTTTATTCCTACCTACTCCCAGCCTTTTTTCCACAGTCATTAAGTAAGAAAGTCACTGCACTACGACTGAGCTGTTATATACAAGGATTTAGCTTTTCCAGTCATTTGCCATGCTGTACCTAAAATGACAGAAAATTACTTATTATGAGCAAGGGCTGACATAATGCTCTGAAAATAACAGTAGGCTACGGTTATGTCTATGTTATAAGACAAATAAAAAAAACAGATGACCAAGGACTGTAAAAAGAATCGGATCTATAGTAGCAAAACATCTGTTTCCGTGTCAGTAGGCTACAGAGTGAAAAGCATGCAGCATTTGAAATAATGTCATTGGACAGAACGTGTTATTTATGTGTACAGTACTTGTGGAAGACACTGATACAAAAGTTGCTCATAAAGATACTAATTAATGCACTGTTTCATGTAGTATATTAATGTAAAGTCCATATCCTGATCTTTACCATATTTTAAAACTCACCTGATCTAGCTACTTGGTTTGGTGCAGAGATTTTTTTTATTCAATTTCACTCAGTACCTTTCTCATCTATCTATTGTAACAGATGTAAAAAAAAAAAACTCTGTAAAGGGTAAAGAATTTATCTCTATACTCTGAATATACCTATTCTTTTCATGTTTTATTTCACCAGATTGTTTCATAACTGTGTACTGAACATGTACTGTCTGTCCACAGATCTTTGAAGGTAATTTGTGCATAGACTTACAGAGACCTTCAAAATAGATGAGATGGACTGGTTTGCAAACATCAAAACTATGACTCAAAATCTTCATTTTAAGCTCTTGCATTTTGTATACAGTACATGCACATTACATCACAGTACATCAAACAGACATGTTATAGTCTGTTTCTAGCGATGATTTCCTGTAAGCCACAGAGGTGTCTTATAGCTATTTCACCAGTGCATATTACCTGAGTGCTTTTTCTGACCATGCTGCTATTCCTATTGCCTAGCTATGACTGTTCTTTGTGCTTGAGATCTTTCTCAATGATGCCAAGATATTATCAATCAAATTAATATTTTCATTATACCTATTTTGTTGTGATCGATATTATGTAAAGATACCGATATATACATTCCTGGTTTCTGTAAATGCCAGTAAATTACATGTTGAAAATTTTTACAAAATATTGTGTATGAGAAAACGTTGCTGTTCTATAACTACATTGTTGAGTATATTGTGATTTCAGGTATATGTGTATAATTCTTCGAATGTTTGTTGTTATATACCTGAAATAAATTAGTGTATCACATATTTGCATGACTGAGTAAATACCTGAATGTGTTGGATTTTTCAAACTCTGTTAACACCATTGTTATGACAAAATACCATGTAGTAAAAAAAATTATGTAGCACAGTGGTACATTAGAGATGGACAATAGACTACTGTACAACTATAACACTATATTGTATAGTGCAATAATTTAAATGTCTCACATCCATCTATAGCCTAGCATAGTTTTGTGCAATCAGAATAAATTTACCACGGTCTAATCAACTAGGCCCACTGCATAAGACTGTTAGGTCAAGATTTCTTAACAATTATAAAGTCAAAATATGCATTACTGTAATTATCTAAGTATGCCAAGGGATTCACGTTACAGGGCACTTTTATACCTTTGCTTTTAACTCAAGCTATCAGGCTGTTAGACCACATGGAACCCCTAGACATGAAGTGACTCTTCAGTAGGCCTAACACTTGTCGCCCTTGACATACTGTAAGTCTTGCCCTCTCTTTCTCTGAAGATTTTAAAAGCATTCAACAACACAGACTGAATAATTTTACATTGCCATGCTTTCAGCAAAAAAGGTATGATGCAGAAGCCTGCTTTACAAGGACGAGCTTGCAATCAAGCCCAGTCGAAAGAAAGCATAGACCAAAAGACAAACAAACAAATAAATAACATGAAATTGAAGACACTGTCATAGTCTGGAGTTCCAGCCCCACATCTCAATCAGCCACCCACTGAGCTTGAGGCGTAAGACATCTCTGCTTACTGCTTTGATCAGGAACTTCCCCTACACTCAAGAACCGCACTTCAAGCAGAGCCATTGTGTCCTGTGAATGCGTGGACCACTTTGAGGCAAGCAGACAGGTGAGCACTTCACCCAGGTGCTCTGTGCTCATTAGGACGAAAGGGGATATGCCTCTGCTGTGGGTAGAGAGAGACATATACAGCAAAGAGACCGCTGGAATTCACCTTCATCAGATTATCTCATGGTGCTCAGCATAGGTTGATCTAAATGTGTTCACACTTGCAGTCTGGCACTATAGTAGCCTACCTACTACTCACTTTTAAAACGTTTGCATCAAAACGTCACTGTGTTGAAAGTCATGGCCTATGATGAATACACTACAGGCTCACAAGGACTGCGTAAATTACATTTCCAATATCCATAGCATGATATAGTGTTGGCTATAATACGAGTGAAATCGCAGCATGAAAAATGTAATGAGAAACGTGTAGCCCACAAATAATTATTAAAAGTTTTAATAGTGTAATTTAATTAAAAAATAACTGCACAAACAATATTTAACTCAGTTATGAGATCACATTTGATACAATATCAGCAAAAATAGTCAAAAAGGTATGAATGAATTTCATGGTTTTAACTTTTTCTTTTGGTCCATGGCTTCCTTGGAAATGTGGGTTGAACATCAACATGATTGGCAGTTAAGATTTATTATGTAGCCTAAGTGTCTCAGAAAAATATACTGCAGTGAATGATCATTCCTCTTTACTGAAATTAATCCTTCTGAAGTTTAAAAAAGCACTTTTAAATGAAATACCCCCCCCCCCCCCTCCAAAATAGTTAAATCACATCAAGTCTCTATAATAATAGACATTTTGTAAATTCTTCATGTCAGTCAGTCATATGTTTAGAAAAGGACAAACAATATACAAGTCTCATAGCGCAGCTCTCTGCTGGTGGTCCCTGTCTCTCCAAGGCAAGCCCTCCCAAGTCCTCTACCTTGTGCAAACATCATCATTGCACTGAAAAGGAAGAAAATAACCAAAAGATTAACATAATGTTTCTGAATGTGAGACATCATAGCTGCACTCAAAGACAGAAAAAACAAGAGGATAAACAGGAATGTTGAACAGTCTGATCACCACACAAAAATATTTACATTCCAGCCCTTAATGCAAAAACATTCAGAGCAGTGGCCACCTTCGCATGGTGTTGAAAATGCTGTCTGCAATTCGGGCAAAAGGTTTTAATATCAGTTCCTTGAGAAGTCAACACATTCACACCATACCCCATGAACTGGTTACTTACAAATTCATAGATATATACAGTACATTTTATAGTAGACTATAAGCAGCATTCATAGACTGGTATTAATCATAGCTTGGAGAATCCAAGAGCAGCAGTGGGAGCAATGCCCTTTAACATAGAGAGAAACATACAGAAACTTCCTGTTATTCAGCATCCACTGCTCTTTTAGAATAGGGTCTCATGCTAAACAGAAAAGGGCTGCTAATGCATCACTTTTCTTGAGAGCAAAGGGTTCAGAAATATATTTCTCCACAAAATATATCAAGGATGCTTTATCCCTCTCTACCCACATCAAAAGAAGTTGGCCGAACAGATTCAAGAGCCCATCTGGACTTTTCTGATCATCCTAAATCATCCCTGGATAATGAGTTAAATTGCAATAAAATGGAATAAAAAAGAATGAAATACTGTTTGGACTTGCGTCATGCCAGAAAATAAAAATCTGAATCTGATTGTTGAAGGTTTCAAGCAAAGCAAATAACTATGGCAGATATGACCCCTAAGGCTGAAACCTGAATCTAGCCGAGTAAACCACTGTCCTGCCAACACCAAAAAAAAAAAAAAAAACATATCATACATCCCCACTGCCAGCTGATCTGCGGAAATATCCCATAAAATCAGCTTTAATTGGGGCTAGCATTTTCATCCGTGAAAAAACACTGTCCGTAGAATGACCCCAGCTGGCACCAAAAGGCCTCTCTTGCTGCTCCCTAGACATCATAAATCACCGATCCACCCACCTGATTTCTGCATACAGGTACAGAGTAAAATGAAAAGTAAAACAACAAGCAACAAACAATTCTGGTCAGGTTCTATGATTCTGGTTGTGCAGGGTACACCATTAGACTACCACGCCATCATATAGTAGACTTCCATATTATACTGTAGTATCTTTGAGATAATATTCAGTTGTACTGTAAGCAATTTGAAAACTAAAAGCTGATTTTTATCTACCTTAGCTAATCAGTTTAACTTGTCAATTCTGATATCAAGAGGTCTGTTAAGAGTTTCAATTGACCACTAACTCATACCCAAGTCAGATTTTTACACTGCAATCAACTTTTACACTGTGTGCAATCAACTTGTGAGCAACATGATTAGTGGGAGATAGAGCAGATTTTAACTTGGCCCACGAAAGAGGTTCATGGGGGATCCTTCAGCAAAGACCCACATGAGGAGAGAAGCTGCTGAGAGACATCTGGCTTACAGTTGGACAGGAAAGCCTCACCTCAACAGCCAAGCTACAGCAGGAACTGTGAGTCTCTTTGGAAAGACAAAGGCACTTTTGTCTGTGGCTTACACAGAGAAACTGCTGCCAGTGCTTGACCTACAGAAAGGTCACCAGAGGTAACACGAGAACGATGGAGTTTTGCTTGTGAGAGGCCTATGAGATCAGATGGCACAGTGCTTTCAATGTTATGCCTCATGTACTGAAATAAACACAGTCTACCACAGGAAGTGTGTGATGGCAAATACCACAGGACACAGTAACATGTAAACACACAATAAGGTGGTAAGCACTTAGACCGGGATGATAGGAAATCTTGAGCAAAAATTTTAAATGAGGGGCTGGATTGTTGTCAAACAGCCATTCAACCTAGGCCTATCTATTTAATACACTGTTGCACATTTGTTTTATACAATGGTCATTTCATTTAACAGTGTGCTTCAGAAATCATACATCAGAACTAACATCAAACGAGAGCATCACACACCGTTACTGCAACAAAGACTTCTTTTGGAGTCTGAAAGTAGACTATCTATTATGATAAACAATCTCTTTTTAAATCTACATCCATCTATCTATCTGTATGACACAAAGGTACCCCCTGAGGGTAAAGCAAAAGGAAGAGGGTCCTGTAGAATATTTGTTTGGAATGGTGTGGCTTCCCCAAACACAATTGTTTGTGCTACAGAACAGTGGTGTCAGTGACTATGGTGACATAAGTCACTGTTTACATTTATCACTGTTTATCTGACTTTGTTTACTTTACTCTAAGATGACTTCTTCTGGGCTTTTGCCATAGCTGTCCTTATCTGCTAAGGGGAAGAGGAACAGATGTGTAAGACACTGACTTCAAATAGATGAGATATGAGAACTGAAGTCGTGAAAATGCAACATCTGATCTCAGAAGAATTCATGTAAGGGAAAGCAAAACGTGGAAAAGGGAGGCCTATCACATCATAGACACACCGCATCGCTATTTAGCCAAGCTTACATTAGGTTTCCTCAACCTTAGTAAATGAAACTACTATGATCCCATAGATAAACCAAACGCCCAATGATTTCAAACGTTAATAACAGGTTTGTTGCTGTTTATGACATCAGTGAATCAAGGCACCATTTGGACAGTTACTCTCTGTCAATCACTCATACGCAGCACATTCAAGGTCACTGTACAGTTGGTCCTAATCATATGTACATGTATTTTCATTGTCATTGGTTTGAGGACAAACAATATGCCTTCAAGTTTACTGAACGAAGAAATCCATGTTCAGTTGTTTCAAGAAATGAATGCCATCAGAAACACCCTGTCCCCTGTGATATCCTGTTTTTCATTACAGAATGAGAACATAAATTTACCTAACTGCAAATCATCACTGACATTTTCACTGCATTTTGTCACAGTCATTTCTACAATGTTGTGGTCTTATTACAGAGGGCACGTAGCCTGCTATGATTCTCTGGTGTAATAAAAAACACAGAATAAAGCTGCTGTTTCTGTGAGACTCTCTTAAACTCTAGCACTGTTTTCTCTGGCATACTTCTGGCACTCCGCATAGAAAAAAAAAAATTCAAGAATGTACTTCCAAAACATGTCAAGGTCTTTCTCAATCATACTGCAGTGCCAGACTTTGACTGTGCGAACCCCACTGATTTTCATAAACAATTATTTTAACAGCACAACATAAATGTAAAGAAACTGTGCATTTAAATGTTATATTCTCTACCCAAGTGTTTTCAATGATATGGTCAAATTTGTTATCTAAACGTCTTAGCATTAGCAATGCTACTTGAGACACTGTTTCAGGATAAATTACATGACACTGCATTTAGAGCAGCATGGTGAATATGGTTCCATCACTGAAACTATTTGAAATCATAAACTTCATTCATGTCCAGTACAGCTGGCTTACAACAACTGTAACACTTATAGAAAAGTAAAGATGGCTTATTAATGACTAATAACATGTACATTACTGGTATAGCTTATTGATATTCCTAACCCCAAGACCGAGAACACACCGCTTGAATTCAACGATACTGCTTCCAGCCCTCCCTCTGTTCGCTGATCAAATCAAATCAAAACCTAACGTTAGCTCCCTGACCAGTGGTAAGGCTAAAAGAGAAATTGAGAAGAAGCACAAGGCAGCACTAGTCAATTAATGCTAGTTAACACTTTAAGGGTTCAGGTCTTAGGGGGCTTGGGTGTGTAGCCTACACAGGGATTCAACCACTGTGTAAAGCTGAAGTGTTTGCATAGTGCAGCAACTTCAAAAGCATAACATTCATGTTTCATCTGACTTAGATGAAAGCATCTGAAGAGAGATTAATGTTACAGTAACTCTTCTACAGGAGTGGAGCCCCTCACCTGTGGTCTCTGTCCAGCTTGCACACTGGCTGTGATGCCCAGGGCCTTAGTTATGTCTTCCAGAGGGACATGGTCTCCCGGGGAGTCCTGGATGAAGTGCAGAAGCACCTTCTCACCACCTGACAAAGCAGACATATGACAGGAAGTGAGATTTAACCTGGGCAGTAGCAAACCCTGGAGCTAAATGGTTCTGATCTAGAAGGCTATGGATATGGGCCCATGAAAGGCAAATACATCTCAAAAGAATTAAAATTGAAGGAGCTGAAACCAGTGACGGCTAACTGAAATTTTTAAGTTGTAGGCCTATTATTGCAACAATTTTACAAATCAGTTCAGTACTAATTAAGTCAATGTATTACTAGGTTCAAGAAGCACCACTCAATTTTAATATTCATTATTTTGATCCACTGTGGTGTTAGCCATTTAGCGTAAATCTACAGTAGATCTTGGTATCTACTTCACCACTTTCACAACACAGGTTCTCAGTACCACACTGCCCCCTAATGACTGAACCTTTGAATGACAGTAGGCCTAGTCAGATCACTGATCCTCATTTTCACCACAAATTTTATTAAAAAGAGGACAAGTTTCTCAGTTATATAATATAGGCCTGATATACATTTTTATCGCTTTATGTACCTTTTGCCACAATAAGCATTCCACCACTCTGAAGAAGATCGCCTGTGAAGTTCCCCTGGATGCCTTCAGCACTGGCCTATGGAGCATGAAAGAGAAACAGAATGTTTGTCTGTAACTTTTCATCTAATGTAATTTTCAGATATGCTAGTCTGTCATTTTACAACTGAACTTAAGATATGTAAACAGGTCTGCATTTATAGTGATCCTATGCTGTTAAAGGAACACGCCACCTTTTTTTGATATTTACTGTACGTATTTGTATTATGCCCAAGTAGGCTATTATTCAAGAAAATGCATATAATTTTCTTCTCAGTGTGTTCAGTACTTAGATTGGCATTATTAGCATGGCTTAGCACAATCACTGGAAGTAGGCTACATGGTACCATTAGGATCAAGCTAAAAGTGTCCACTTGATGAAATGAAATATCAGTTTTGCACTTTGGTGAATTTTAGGTAATTTTAAGGTGCTTTGTAAATAAATTTGATGATGTTTTATTTGGTACCATAGACTTCCATTGGTATGTTAAATAAGCTTACACTGTCAAACTAGGCATTGCAGACACATAGAGAAAAGATCTTATGTGTTTTCATGTTAAACTAGGGGTTGACTACAGTTAAGCAATTTCCCGAAGGTGGCGTTTCCCTTTAAGTGTATTTCACTGTGTGGGTAGGTTAGCCAACGAATGATCTGAGGCGTTCCCTTAACCAATCAGTAACCTTTTGGAATGACGTACGTTACATTGGCGTTCCCTTAACCAATCACTAATCTTTTTGGAATTACGTATGTTATGCACCGAGGTTCAGGCATACTCTTGCGAGGCTCTCGCTCACGAATCTGTTTGGTGATTGGCTAAACCGTGAGCAAACCGAGCTGGGCTTGTTTGGTCAGACTATGTACGGAGCCCAAAGCTTTTGGTGGAGAACATAGGATGGCATCGCCAGGCTACATTGTAGGTTAAACCAGAAGAAATGCCAGTCCTTGAAGTCATGGTGGCTGCCATTAGAGTTCTCTCAGTGTTTTTACTGGCCTGCTTGGACCACAAAAGTCCTATAGGCATAAAAAATGAACAGGTGACCTTGTTGGCAGTTTACCTTTGAGGCGATCTCTCGCACTTTTTTCCCCATGGCAGCAGGAACCACACTTAGGGCATTGTATCTACATGACAAAATTAATGGATGTACATGCTCATTAGTCACAACAATATTTGTGTAAAGATTAGCCTACTGTATCATTTTAAGAGATTATGTGTCACATCAGGTTATCTTAAGTCACTTTAGTTATTCACACAGCCTTTGCTACTGTTCATACAGCCGATGGATAGAATTATGTGTTGTCAGTGAAAATATATTGTGTTGTGAAAGGAGTCAGACAGAACAATGTCATATAACACCTGCTATGATACAGCCTGTTATCACAGTTCGTCCTATAAGTTCATTAGAATAAGGATCATAATACTGTGGACCTCTGTGTCAAAACAAATATAACCTTTTAAAGCCAAGGTCCTTATAGCTTTTTTTCTTTTCATCAATGTACACATCTGCAAAAGAAACAGAATGGAAAACCAATTAGGGTATGTTTGCTTCCTGCCATATGCTCTAGTGTGCAAAGACAACAAGCCAAGCCCCACCTATTGTGTGAGATCATATACTCTCCCACGTGTGTCAGAAGGCAGGTTGTGTAAAACCTCTGTTGTGCAATCATGACTGTGTTGGCTTTGAGAGAGTGCCTCACCTCCCTTGAAGAAGCCTCCTGTCTTGAACTCCTCAAGCCCTACTTCTTCAGGACCTACACCTACAAGAGCCACTCCATTAGCCTTAAAGCTAGGCTCCAGTTTGCTGACTTCTGAGGCAGTCCACCTGCAGATCTGACAGCCAAACCTCCGCAAGAAGAAGATCACTGCAGCCTGCTCTTGCCACAGTGACCCAAGTTCCACAATCTGTAAGACACATAGAGACACAAAGACTGATCGACAGGGGATCTATTTGACATCAATATCAAAAGATATCAAGACACCATATCGAGATCAACAACTTAATAAACTTTACATTCCAGAGTAGTCCTAAAGAACACTATCCTAGATCACATAAAATTGTGTCAGGAGCTGTGTCATGTTAGACATCCAATACTTAGCTATGGCTAAAACAACATCATCTATCAACAGCCACTTCTTCAAGCAAACTGCAAAACTATACAAACATTATACACTATATAAAAATCATGTTACTTTCATGGCGCAAATGCGCAGACAGCTCGCCCAAAAGAGACTACTAGGTCAGGGCACAACAAGGACATTTACTGTATTCAACCATAGCCTTTCACTTACAAGACAATTAAGCCTAATGCTCGCAAATGTACAGTAGGCCTAATTATGCGCCTTCAGTCAGTGTCTTGATGAAATCGATTGGCTCACTCTCAGCATGTTACCGTGATAGCACTGAAGCTAATGACATACACACATTTCCCCGTGGGGGTGAGAGTGTTTACTAGTGAAGTCGCTTAATGGCACTAACAGTAATTGATATTGGTGAATTATATGCTACAATGTTGCGGAGATGGCCCTGTTGTCCACGCCTCAAGCATGCATTCAGTCACATGAGGAAGCGTAACGTGAACACAATAATAGTGCACGTCTTCCCATAAGCCAGTTCTACAACATGACAGTCAAAATATGGAATAAAAAAGATCATATTGCCTTGCTTCACTGAGATGAACAACCAGTTAACATACCTCCCCAGACGCCGCGTTTTTCAGTACATTTGAACTTATTTTGGCTAGATCCACTGGTGCCATCTTTGGTTTCGTCTATCTGCAGCCTAGGCCTCCTTATCAAACTGTTATCTCTCAAAAACAAGGCACATCAGTAGGCTACAAACATACATTCATCGCGTGCTGTGTTTGTAACAACTTATGTGTGACTTCCAATACCGCCCCTTGCTATGTAACTATGAATCACCTCCCAACTGACATGTCAAATGGACCTATCACAAACCAAATGACCTGTGAGTCACACCAGAAGGCGGGATTAGTTGCATAAACTAATTGTATTCTACACAATCAGCACGCCTTGACTAGGATTTTACAACAAGCACATGTAATAGTCTGGAAAATAAAGATGTGAATGTAGGCTCCCTGTGATCAAAATCATCTTATATCACCTCATGTCCCTGAGTTTCACAAGATTGAACCTGAAACCTGGGAGTGGCAGCAGGTAAATGTTTAACAGTTAACAGCTTTGTAGCTGCCCATAATATCATATACATAGCATACGATAATGTAGGATATATCTATGCGAGCAGGCTACTCCTTCATGGGATTTAAGGCATAATGAGGCATTTAATAGCAATTTTGGTAGACATTCATTTAGAACTTCTTTTTGGGGTGGAAACACCAAAAGAATGCACCATGGTGGTGTTATATAAAATGAGTTAATCATTGGTTTGAATTCTTCGACATTAGTTTTGTCCTCAGTAGTGGTCATAGTTAAACTGAGGACAAAGCATCCAGCATGTGGTACTGGTGCTGAAGATGAATGGGGCTTAATAAACATTATGTCATGATAACTGAGCATATTGGTCTTCAGTATGTTCCGGAAGGGGGACAACCTTCTGATGGCAGGGGGCAAACATTGTCATAAACCTGGGAAAGTGAAACGAGAGGAAGTGGTAATTAAACCTAATCGATTAACCTGCTTGCTTTGAGAATTATGTCTTCAGCCTCTTCTCTTATCAGGTTTAAGCCTCTGGCCTAACTTATCCAGGTTTGCCACTTGATCACCTACTTTTATTTTTTTTTACCAACACCTTAAACCATTCATTCCCAGACTGGCTTCTGGGGACCACCAGGGATCCGCAGCCCATTGCTATGGGGGTCCGTAAAAATGTTTGCAACAAAACAGAATTAGCATTTAGCAGGACAAACAGATATAGGCTAAGCCTGTAGCCCTGTGCTGTATGACATATTTGTGCTGCGATTATGATGAGAAAGATGAAAATTGGGGACTTTCCCTTGAGTTTTCCTCTACATTTAACTTTAGAAATTGCGAATAAAGTGAGTCTTCTTGTATTTCACTGGGAACAGACCACAAAAATCAGTGACTGTCCATGAAAATCAGGGACTTATTACTTACTTACTTATTATTACCATATATTGCATATTTCGGACATAGAGGGTGCATCTTAACTAGCCCATATATATTCATACCCAACAGCTCTTCTTGGCTGATGACTAATCCCAAGATAACTGACAGTCAGGTCTGGGGTACTAGGCTATCTGTTGCCAAAATATGGACCAAAAAAGGAAACCCAAAGCTGGCGGGGCAGTACAGAGTGGCAAAAAATACGGTGGTTTTGTTGGTGAACATTACAATGTGTGCAGGACAGGGTATAAGGAAATCAAGTGTGTGTGTGTGTGTGTGGTGGGGGGTTGGGGGGGCAGCCAATTTAAGAGCAAAAATACTTGGAAAGAAAAACTTCACGCCTGGAATTTAAGAATAGGCTATCTAAATGGGTTAATATTTACCAAGCATCTCAGGCAATCATTATAGATGCATCTGTGTACATCAGCTGTGACCCATATGAAGATTTATTCAATTGGCCCATGGAGGTATATACATTCAATCTACTTTGTTTGTGTTGGACTCCATGGTTACATCAAGATTACTCGATTCCAACGAGTTGACTTAATACCCCTTGCTTTCATGTACAGGTGAACCAATGAGCATAAAGTTAGAAATAATTAGAATAGATGCTGAAATGTTGGTTTGACTGCAAGTTTGATAGCCTATTAAAAACATACATGTTAAACAGAACGCCAGTGTGAATCAATCAATATTCCTGTTCTTTGAAGTCATTGAGTGCAGTCTGTGTATGTAAATATGGCCGATATGAATCCAGACATGGCCAATGTCACTTCATTTAGCAGCATTAGTGAATCAAAAATGAATAAATTTTCAACCATTAAAACATTTTAAAAGGTTTAAAACAAATTAGCTTTTAAAAGCAGGGAACTTTTTTTTCTCTTGTTATAGCCCTAGTACTCCTGGTGCAGACATAAAGCTACACTGTATAACTCATTCAGTGATGTTTACTCTCTGACATGTCTTACAGTCCATAAGGCAGCGAACTGAGTCCACAGCACCCACTACTACACTACCGCTATAGCCTGAGAAAAGTGGTGCTGATGCTGCAATCAAATGAGGGGGCGCAGGGGTAACCTGACGTCACGACGTAGATATAGACTGCCATGGGAGGGGAGGAAGAGAGAGGGGGGAAGGCTGAAGAATAATAGCTGAGAAATGACTGCACCAAAGATAGCGCAAGGGGGGAAAGATGAATCTTTCAAATTCAAAACCAGTGCTATACATTTTTAAAAACCATGGTGTACCTAGGCTATTTAGCCTACCTTGAAAGAACGCTGTAATAAATGACAAGAATCCCCGAAAAGGTAATATTTTTCATGTTTCCATTTGCACGCCTTGTCCAGCAAAAGAAAGCGAACAGATGGCTTGGTACAATTATGGGCATGACTGTATTGATCACACTTCGAGCAAGCTGACAAGTCACTGATCTTTAACCCACCTATTATTAGCTACTCATTGAAATTCACTAAGCCGTATGCCGCTAAGCTGTATGCCGCTGCTGCATCTCAAGCGTCTAGCTATACAACCAAATACAAAAAGACAGCAAGGAAAACAGCTATTTGAGTGATCTATTTTATCTAACCTATTTATAAGTCTCTAATATAAGTGGTATAAATAGAACATCGCAGTATCGTAGTGGAAAGGGGATGCAGCAGTCTTTTCTGCCGTACTCAGCTCCGGAGCACATGGACTATGCGCATCTCCTCCTCACGAACCTGCGCAGTGGTTGCAGTGTTTCGTGTACACGAGGTGAAATGTCATATCACTTATTACGATTTGGCAATGGCGGTTCCCGATACCGCATGCGTCTTGGTATGTTTTGTGAAATCTGTTTAGTCTTGAATTTGTCATCTCTTGTACATATGTAGTAGAATGTTTATAGCCTAAGCGTTTTTTTCATACTCGTGTCCTCTAACTGTCATTATGCTACTCTGGTCGTGTTAGCAAGGCAAACAGCATGGAGTTTGTTTGTGTTACTCAGGGTTTGATCCATCTCTTTATACATGCCTCTTGAATACCATCTACTGGATAGTTCTTTTGTTGTCTTTGACTACCTTTATTACTTGTGGTGGTATGCAGAGTCCAGCAGGTAGAGAGTGATGTCATCTCCGGGCATGGGTACTCCGAGTGATCCCCTCCTGGCCAGCCCGGCCGGGAGCAGAGCCGGATCAATCCACGACGCCTCCTGGAGGCCTTCCCTACCCAAGACCTCCAGCTTCCCATCATCCTCCACGCGCCACCTCAGCCACAGAGCCAACAACTTCCAAAGGCACCCCAAGAGGCGAAAACTCATCAGGCCCTCACCACCTCCACCCCCCAACACACCCTGCCCTCTGGATCAGCTGGACCTAACTGAACTCCCACCGCGTCGAACCTTCACAGAACTCGTGTGCAACGGCTGCATCCTATTTGGCATTGAGTTCAGCTACGCCATGGAGACAGCCTATGTCACACCCGTGCTCCTTCAGATGGGCTTGCCAGATCAGTTCTACAGTTTGGTGTGGTTCATCAGTCCAATCCTTGGTACTGCTCATTTGAGTCATGTTTAGACAGGGCTTGGCCATTATGTCTGAATTAGTTAAGTGTTCAGAGACTAATTGTCGGAATCCTACTGCCCCCTAGCCCCAAGCCCCAAGCCCTGAATCTTGAACCCTAAGACACTTCAGTGGCATGAATCATCATAAGATGACTGGTTGATTCATGTCATGTAAGTCTTTGGCATTGGAGCTTAGGGGTGGGGGGTGGGGGGGCATTGGGATTCAGTGTTTGTCTTTTCCCACCTAATGCGTTGTTTAAGTTTATAACCCCTTTGTCTCCTCTTATAACTTGCTTATGGTGCTTTTGAAGTTGCAGGACACCTCTGACACTGGTCACAGTTAGAGAGCTTTCTCTTCATTGCAGGCTTCTTACTACAACCGATATTGGGAGCGTGGAGTGATCGCTGCACATCACGTTTTGGTCGAAGAAGGCCATTTATCTTGGCCTTGTCTGTGGGTAAGACATGAAATCCGAGTTTATTTTCCACACCCTTTGAATCTCACTTCTTGTCACTTTCATTTCCCCCTCCATTACCGTTGCCTTTAACAGCAACAACACACACAAATGGACACACACACACACACATCATTTCACAAGGTTTAATGAAAAATATGGCAGAGACAAGTATAAGGTGTTATGCTAGGCATTGCATAATGTTTGCCAGTCCACAAAAAAACAGATTAGCACATAATGCAGTATTCATATGGACCATTCTCTTCAAAATACGCTCAGAGTATTTAATATTTAATATGTTTTGACTGTAAGATCTTTGTGAAATGCTTTGAGATGTAGCCTATGGTCTCTGTAGAGTTCTATTTTTATATTGTCATGGAATTATTAATGATTATTTATATTTTCAGACTGGCAGAATATGTGTACTGTACTCTATTTCTGGTTTACTTTTGGATGTGTGCCATAATATATCCAAGTTAAGATTGTAAGGTAAGAATCTGATATGCTGTTTACAAATCATTGTCTCTCATTTTTATTGTTTAGGGGCACTGATTGGCTTAACGCTGGTTCTGAATGGGCGGGACATAGGAGCTGCAGTGGCGGACACAGCTATCAATCATAAATGGGGCATAGTTTTAACAGTGTGTGGGGTGGTTCTAATGGACTTCAGTGCTGACTCAGCAGACAACCCAAGCCACGCCTACATGATGGATGTCTGTGGTCCTGAAGATCAGGACAGAGGGCTCAACATCCATGCTCTTCTTGCAGGTGAGTGGGGAACCTCATCTGACTGCCCTCTCACACAACATCTACAGTAAATAGAGTTTAGAATTAGATCTGAACTAAATTCAGCATCCTGAGATAACATGCTTAATACCTTACTGAATAACAGACATTCTGTGCAGTGCAAGCCTATTTTATGAGCCCACCTGAGAACTGCAAGCTTTCAGTCAGTTCATTCAGCATTATATTTAGTTAATGATCGGAGAATTGAGATTGAGAACCACATATGGGAAATGTACAGCTTTACAAAATTGCAATATTTGGCAAAAAACCCACAATTCGCGGTTCTAACATGTCTATCATAAAATGACGGTGAATGCAGATGCAGCTCACCCTATTCCTGTTTGTTGTCCTTTCACACTCTCATTGTTTACCCAAGCTATTGCTACCTTGTTCAGGTCTAGGCGGTGGTTTTGGCTACATTGTGGGAGGCATCAACTGGGATCACACTGAGTTTGGCAGAGCTATGGGTGGCCAGCTCCGGGTCATCTACCTGTTCACCAGCGTCACCCTCGTGGCTGCCACGGCGATGACCCTCACCAGCATTCCGGAGCGGCCGCTACCTCAGACACAGCCTCAGTCGAGGTCCACCAGGAGTGCCCTGAAGAGCCCCAGCTTGCCCCTGCCCCCGTCTCCGCCTGCTCCACCAGGTGGCGTCGGTGGCTTAGACGAAGAGGATGAGGAGGATGGCTTGTACAGCTACCAGACGTCCAACAGGCAGCGGCGTTACACGGACCCGCTGGGCCACTCGTGCAGCGCCAGTGCGCGGCTCTGCGCCGGCCTCACCAGCCCCATCTCGCCGCTCAGCCCGCTCACGCCCAAATACGGCAGCTTCATAAGCCGCGACAACTCCCTGACGGGCATCAACGAGTTCGCCTCCTCCCTGGGCACCTCCTACATCGACAGCGTGCTGATCGACTGCTACACGGGGCAGCAGACGCCACAGCTGCTGGAGCCGGAAGCCGTGGGCCCTCAGATGAACGCAGGGGACACTCCACCCCCGCTGCAGGCGCCCCAGCCTACTGAGGAGAATCAGCCGGGCGAGAGTCAGGGAGGGGGAGAAGGGACGGTGGTGCCGCCGCAAGGAGAAGAGCAGACTGGAGAGGGCTCAAACCCTGCTGAGGGGACGCAACCGAACGGGGGCGAGGTGGTGCAAGCGAGCGAAGGGGCGCGGCCCAACGGGAGTGAGGGGGGTCCCAAGCCTGGCGTGGGGTCAAAGAGGGGCAGTATCCTGAAGCGTCCTCAGAGTTTGGCCCTCACAGAGGACCCCTTGTTAACCCCCGGCACAGGGATGGAGCACGGACGCAGACGCACTGTCACCTTCAGCCAGCAGGTGGGGCTAGACTCATTGCACTAGTAAGAATTAACTTTATGCCGAGTAGTCATTAACTGTATTACACAGGCTGTTTTTTTTCCAATGTATACTACTGTTCTGTGAACCACATGCCTCATGTATAGAGCATGGGATGTGTAGTTTTGTATCAGTATAATGTGTATTCATTCACCTAAATTGTGCACTTTACTTAACTCAGTCATTTACTAAAGCATGGCTCTATTTTGTCAAATTATTAATGTTTTGTAAAATGAGAGCATGTTGTACATGTTAAATGTAGTACAGCTGAATTCCACTTTGGAAATGGCCTCTGAGTCTGCACCAGGTGTCATAAAGGCCACAACTCTTCAGTAAATGCTATGCACAGATTTTGTTGGATCAGGATCCACAGACAACTCTAAATTTGCTATTATCATGGGGTGAGGAAAAAAGTGTGCATCATTGTGGTTAGCCAGAAGACCTGTTTGTAAGGTTACAATTCGTCATGTACCTCAGTAGTGTAGATATTTTACTAAGCGGGCAACCATGAGTACAGAGCACCTCACCAACAAAATGATGGAGTGTTAAATTTCAGGCATTTTTCGATTAAGAAAATCTGGCTGAAGATCTGTTTATTTCACTGTGACTGTGTTTCTAATCTCTGCTGCCCTTGATCTTGCAGGTGGCAAATATCTTGCTAAATGGTGTGCGCTACGACAGCGACTTGAGCGATAGACCAGAATCTGTGGATACCCAGATGTCCATGAGGCTGCTCTGCATCGCCATCTACAGGATGCCCCCGTCACTGCGCAGCCTTTGCACCAACCATTTTTTGGGTGAGGAAGTAGGAGCTCAGCATGAACGCCCTTGTGTTAGTTCATGGTCACGTCCAAATTTGGATACGCCTATTTTTATCCTCAAAAGTATTTACCCATTGGCCAGACTGCCTTACTGTACTGCAGAATGACCATGTTTATGCGTCAAGCCAAATTAGCATGATTTGCTCTTTAACTCTCTCTCTCTCTCTCTCGCTCTTTTGCTTTTTCTTTCTTTCCCACTCTCTTTCCCTTTCTCTTTCTCTCTCTCTCCCTCCCTCTGTGTCCCAGGCTGGTTGTCGTTTGAGGGCATGCTGCTCTTTTACACTGACTTCATGGGGGAGGTCGTGTTCGGGGGGGACCCCAAAGCGCCCCACGACTCGGAGGCCTACCAGCGCTACAACGCTGGCGTCAGCATGGGCTGCTGGGGCATGTGCATCTATGCATTCAGTGCTGCCTTCTACTCAGGTCAGCCCAGTTCACGCCGCGCATCAGTTACCACTGCGTGTGCTGATTCCACACAGTGTAAAGTATCGCTATCTATCTATCTATCTATCTATCTATCTATCTATCTATCTATTTATCTATTTATCTATCTATCTATCTATCTATCTATCTATCTATCTATCTAAGTATTCATCATGTGCTATCCTAAAGAAGTCAGAATGCTGAATCTGCTGTTAGACATTATTAGTGGTGAGGGCAGTGAAGTTTTGAGCCCTGTGTAGTTGTATTTGAATAATTCTCATGACTTATCAAGTGTGCTGCCTGCTGGTACGGTCTCGAGACCATTAGGTCTTCCAGAAATTCCTGTCATTTGATATTAATGACCAGGTGGTTTAAGATTCACTGTAGAATTTATGTAGAATCATTTCAGTTGCCTTACGTTTTAAATACCAATAAGATGCTTTGGATGAAAACATCAGAAGGGAGTAGAGTCCTCGTTCTAACAGCAGTCAAAGAGAACTCAAAGTCCTAGTTCCACAGAATAGACGACCTTGTATGATTGTGTCAGTCAGCACAGTGGCTGTCATTGGTGTTGTTTCGTCTGTGAGCCCTCGCCGAAGCATCAGCAGAAATGAATCCCTCTCTGAGCTGGACATTGCTTGGACAGAGAATAGCTCACTCTTGTGGTGTAAACAGTTCGTGACCAGACTTCCTTGATTTTTCTTCCCCTTATTTTTTCCCATAGTATTTGGGCATTCAGTCCTGCAGACAGATAATCACTTAAGAGATTACAATTCTTGTTCATGTTGTGTTCCAGTTGTCATTTAATTGTAAAAAGCTAGTTTTGCATTCATTTCATCTTCTTTGTCCTTTGTTTATTTGTGTGAATGTATTGACCATATTGAAAGTGAATAATAATCTGCTAAGGCCTCAGAGCCTGCAATGAACTTTGCCTCGTTTCTCCTGCCCCTTAGCCATTCTGGAGAAGCTGGAGGAGCACTTCTCGCTGCGTTCGCTCTACTTCTTCGCCTATCTGGCCTTCGGCCTGGGCACGGGTCTTGCCACCCTCTCCACCAACCTGTACGTGGTGCTGTCTCTGTGCGTCACCTATGGCGTGCTCTTCTCCTCTCTCTGCACGTTGCCTTACTCGCTGCTGTGTGAGTACTACCAGAGCCCACAGGTAAGACCACCCACACAGCTACATGTACTGAGCTCAGATCAGTCATGAGCATAATGCCAGTACATATCCATACTTATATGGTCAGAATATGAAAGTAATACACTGACTAGTTGCAGTATTATATTGATAACTTGGTCATGTACAGTAGAATGTTACTTGCAGATTGGAATGTTTTAGTTATACCTGATTAACTGTATGAAAAATTAAAAAGTGTGATATTATAGATTCACCAGTACTAGGAGTGATTTTAGGATGTGATAGAATGTGCAGGGGTGGCCTGTGTTGCAATGATTTCCTCTGAAACTGAACAGTAAGGTTGCTGAAAATTTGACAAATGCATTGTGACATTTGTGATATGCCATTTGAGTCTGTGACATTACTTTGATCTTGATTTGCAGTGAGTGAATCTGATTGGTTTATGATGTATGAGGGGCACCTGTCTCTCTCTCTCTCAAAAAAAAAATCTTTCATAGGCTTTGATTGTCACATGACAAAAAGCCTACCCAATAATATCAGAAACACATACATGGCTTGTAAGCCTCTGGCATCATCAGTAGAGGTGAACTTTTTCAAGAATCTGTGGGCATTATTATTGACACAAAAGTGCATACTTATCTGTGCACTAAAAAATCCTTTTTACTTGTTTGTTATTTATAACCTCTTAAAGATAGAAGATGAAAATTCTAGACACCAAACATTATTTGGTTGATGTCGTGCCTGGGGATTAGGGAAAATAGTGTAAATATACTTTAAATCTACTTTACCCCGTGTAAATATATTTTATTTTACTGCAGTAAATGAACCAGGCATTAGGTAGAAGTCAAAACTTGAAGAAGACATAGAGAGAGTGTTACTTGCTGATACACACACTTTGAAATAGTAGGCTACACCTAATTCATGTTCTGCCTTTCTGTTTTTGCCCTCTGTCCACAGTTCTGTGGTTCCTCAGAGGACGGAACCAGGCGGGGGATGGGCGTGGACATCTCCCTCCTCAGCTGCCAGTACTTCCTGGCGCAGCTCCTGGTCTCCGTGGCGATGGGCCCTCTGACCTCACTGGTGGGCGGGGCCCAGGGCGTGATGTACTTTGCCAGCCTGATGTCGTTCGTGGGCTGCCTGTACTCCTCACTGTGTGTGGTGTACCAGCTGCCTCCGCCAGAGGGTGAGCCCCCCCCTAAGA
>JASCQY010000232.1:9343784-9358784 GCA_030264315.1 Sardinella tawilis
TTCTGAATTAGTATATTTAAAATATTAATTTAATGGCCCCTGGAAGTAAAAATGTGGGCGTCACGTCACTGACCCATACATGTATTTCCAGATATTATACACTGTCTATCTCAGGCTAATCAATTTGTTTGCTCAGCTAATTTAGACAGGGCTCAGAGTAATCAAGCAAAGAGTATATGCTCTGTTATATCCATACATTTGCATTGGTGCTTTTATGAAAGATTTTTGCAACTTATGTTTGCTATGCCTGTAAGTCTGACTGTGTGTGTAGCATTGCGGGTGATGAATCTGTTTGTATGCTTGTCCTTGTATCATCTGATGAGGCATGCTTCTTTTCAACATTTAAACTCGCTTGTGAGAATGTTGATGTTTTGATACATTATGATTCCCTCATCAAACACACACACTGGGGCCAAAGTATCAATTTCCCAACTAAATGGGGTGTAACATTTAAATGATCAATAAGTATATCATTAACATGTTATCATAGTTTATGAACTCGAGGAGAAATCAGCCTCCATAACAAATACATTGTGGGGGAGTTTCCATTATGAGTGGTCCTTTTAATGTCTCTGGGCATCATTCTTTTCTGTCAAGAATTTGCCAATCTTGTAGCATCAAGTAGAAACACACAAGTAGAAACACACATAAACAAACGCTCTTAGGCCTATTTAAAAACAATTGATACAAGCAGCAAATCTGAAGCTAAAACTGTAGCTGGCGGGTATGTTGGCCTATGCCCATAAACCAGTTAAAATGGATAGGTTACAATATCTTTTATTTCCTTTAGCTGATGCAGTCTGTATTCGAAGACACCCTTGGTGTTCAAAATGTAAATGTGTGATTTATTTTCTAGATTTATATATCATAAATGTACCATATTGCAAACATTCACTAGAATCACCAAAGCCACATAGAATGACTTACAGTACATGATTATTAACACAAAAGTGCATATTTATCTGCACATTAAAAATGTCCTTTTAAACTTATCATTTATATAACCTCTTAAAGATAGAAGATGGAAATAGATACCAACATTATTTGGTTGATCTAGTGCCTGTCAATTATGAAAAAAAAAAGTGTCAATATATTTCCTTTACCACAATTAAATACATCATGCATTATCGAACAATTTTAAGTATTTAATTGGTTGTTTTGCTTTTATTTACAAAACTCTGTGGTCTCAGTGTCTTTCCCCATCATTGCACCACCATTGCAACCATCTCCAGCACGTGGCGCTATTTGCAGTCACAGACATGAACCATGGAGTCCTCCCCCTCACTTGTTCCAGCACTCTGTACTGGAGTACACTCTCCACCTGGTCACCTAGCTTGTCATGAATGTTGTAGTGACAGCCATTCTTGTCGTCATCAGGCAGAGTTGAAGTTGAAACTGGGGTGTGAATCAGCTGTCAATGTGGAACCGACCAAAGCCCAAGGAGGAACCAACAAACAAAAGAAATTTATATATATATATATAAAAACTCTCAACAAATGAACAAATGTGAATCCACAAACTGTTGTACTGTGTTGGCTTAAGAAAAATCAGGAAGCTGTGTGAAACTGTGTTCTGAGTGTTGAGTCGACGGACATGAAAAGTGCTTACAGAGATTTTTGGCTGCAAGCAGAAGTTTTTCTCTTTTATAGGCCTACACACTATGAAGAGGTGTCCTGAGTTTTCACCTCACATGCTGAAAAGCATGAAAACTCTTCTTGCCATGTTATGTAGTCACCAGATAGCCAGCCTACGAACAAAAAAGTGCATACACAAAACCCAGCAATGTGCTTAGAGACTTTCTTTCATATAAAGCAAGGAAACAATGCACTTTTTTGTGTTAAAGTGTTAAAGCCATCTTCATCATTTCTTCTACTGTACATTTGCAGTGGCATATTGGATTGTTAGCACTCAAACAACAAACATTTGCCATCGAAGCCTAGATGTGGATGTTTTCAAGACTGACTGTGCCGTCTAGCAAGTGTTACTTTTTTTTTTTTGACCTACAGGGCAAGCACACCCATTACTTCATATTTCAATAGCGACTGCATAATACTCATAAGACTCAAGACTGTCATATGACAAAGGCTTATTCAGGGTTAATTTACATTGCGAGGTACTGGTAAAGGAAAATTCTGTATCAAATCAAGACTTGTTGACAAGACAAGTTGATCATATTATTTTACTATGTTCCTTCAACAGCATATTTTAGGTTTTAATAAGGGAATGTATTATCTTTGTCTATTTAGATTATGTTTTTTTGCCATACAAGGAGTGCAAAAAAAAATGGATTAACTTCCTCAGTGAATATAATCCAAACTGTAATGATTTGAAGTTATCCCATTGCAAGTTCTTGCCACTAGGTGGAGACAAAGGATCATTTTCATCGAGAAAGCCAATTTGCACAGTATGATGAAAAAGCCATGGAAAGCAAAGCTGATTTTAATTAAGTCTACTTGCCCATTCAGTAGTGGCATAATGGCTGACTTTAGAAATTAGTCGCCTACTCATTTTGGGCTCATTAGCATCAAGCCATCATTCAAAATCTTTAAATCTTCCAGTGCAATCTTTACATATGGCTGTTTCAAATAAATAAGATGGCATGCTCTTACCAGAAACATTCTGGACCATTCTACAGCATGTACAAGTTTAATCTGCTCCTAAGTAGCATTTAAATATAGTTTTTTTTTTTTTTAAGAAACCATCAACAGGTCAAACTCTGCTATATGAAATGTAAGTACTGTGTAATGTGTCAACATGCAATAATAAAACACCCCACGCCAAATTAAAAAGACAAGACTGATTTATTTATAATCCAGAACCAGAATATACAAAGCAGTGGTTGAAGCAACCAAAACACAATCCATAAAAACGGTTTGAAAATAGACTGAGAGTACTAGACCTGACTGTCCGGTTTAAGACCACTGTTAGCAACTAGTCTTATCCTGAACTCTCAGTTATAAAATGCAGTAGGAAATGTAACCCGAGACAAAACTGTGCATTGGATGTCAAAGGTAAAATCTTACCAAAACTGTGAACAAAAACGACCAAAATATGAAGGTTTAAGAGGGGCTGATACGCACAAGACTTGCTAGACCCCCTGCTAAGAGGGAGGCTAGCAATCATTTTCATTTTTGATTGGACTCCATGAGACCCCTTCATTGGTAAGTGCCATCTGCTGTATGCACAGATCAGCCAAGCGAGGGATTAACTACTAGCAGCACAAACAAAAGGGATTTAAGAAGCATGTATTAGCCCCCTGCTTAAAACTTATCTTTGGTCTTCAGTGAGTCTGAGAGGTCACTCGTGAAAATGTCAGAACCTTGTGAGAAAGGGTGCAGATGCTTGTCTGAGTCTGGTTGGAACACGCAGTAGAAATTGTGCTTTGAACTCATACGTACAAAATACTTTTTCTCTTTTTTTTTTCTTTGTTAAAGACAGATCTAAAAATGTCACTCTGAACCAATAAATAACATTTCATAAAAAAAGAAAGGGAAAGTGGGCCATGATGTTACGGGACTCCAGTGCAATAGAATATATTCCGGGGCAAAAAGAAAATGAGTAAAATATACATAAAAGCACAAACTCTACTAGGTCAAGTTGACCACGCAGACAGCTAAGGAACAGGGCTGTAGTGTTGCTTTTAGGCTTTCACTTCAGCTTCTGTGGATTCCTCCTTCTCTTCTGTTTTCTGTTTCTTCGTCTCAGCTTTTTCCTGAAAAAGATATAAGAAGTTACATTGTATAATTTCAAGAATTATGTGTAAAAG
The DNA here is from genome assembly GCA_030264315.1 of Sardinella tawilis. Classification (NCBI taxonomy): domain Eukaryota; kingdom Metazoa; phylum Chordata; class Actinopteri; order Clupeiformes; family Clupeidae; genus Sardinella; species Sardinella tawilis. The sequence continues at coordinate 9,347,551 of JASCQY010000232.1, forward strand.
TACTTTGAGATTACAACACACATGCAGATACACACCTCTTCCTCAGCTGGACGTTTCACGGCTTGTCCATCAACTTCCTCATCTGCACCATTCTCTGCCTTTTCGTCCTCTGCTTTTGGAGCTTTGAAACAGCAATACATGGGAATGAGTCACTTTTACATTTACATGTAAATGGCATTTTAAGGCATCAGTTTTTTTAAACTCTACTAATAACCTTACCTTCCTCTGCTTCCTCAGCATGCTCTTCCTTGTGTGAGGCACCATTCGTCTAAAATGGAAGAAAAGTGGTTTAATACAATTCAAACATTTTCATTTAAATGGAAATATTCATTTCCTTTAAGAGAAAGTGTGTCTAATAGACTTAACATTTGTATCTCCATCAATCTCAACAAAGAACTCTACAGAGGGGGAGGGGAAAATTCAACACCTGCACATCTACAAACGAAACAAAAGCTATGGCAGTGGCCTACTGGGAGACCACATTACTCACTGTTCCATTGCCATTAGCAGGTGCGTCTCCGCTGCCGTTCTCTTTCTCTTTTTCCACCTCTACTTCTTCCGTCACCTCTTTCTTTTCCTTCAGGTCCTATGGAAATAAATAACGGGTTATGGTGTTAAATCAACTTAAAAGTGAACAAGGGATCGTCTCCGTTAACATAAAGCAAAAATAACTTTATTGCTGTTATTCACTGCCAGACCATCTTAAAAAACACTGGCGGCTTCCCGAGCGTTAACTGAAAGTAAATACTACGCTGACTTTAACATTAGGTACTACCCCTAGAAGCACTGACGATTGTTAAGGTTTGGCTACTTTTGCGAACTTAAATTTTATAACATTTAGGATATTTATCTAATGTTATCATCTGTAACGTCATAGCTGATGCAAATGTAACGTTAACGTTTGAATGTTAACGTTAGTTAAGGCGATTGATTGAACAGTTACAAACCTAACATTACATTCAATTGTATTGATACAGACAGATTTTGCGAAAAACATTCTTCATTCAGCCATCAAGTGGCTCAGTAGTTAACGTTAGATTTAACTTTGGTAAATTAACTTTACTTCTGCCAGAATATAAGAGTATGTTCCCTCTATCTACGTTAGACAAATGTACGTTTAAGGCCTAACAACAAATACTCAACGTCGATATTAAGCGATAAACAAACTAAGCTTAGCTATTCAAAGGGAGTTGCGAACTTCTCCGCGGAGCGTCTTCATCCCCCATCACTGACGACGCGCGTTCCTGATGAAGACAAAAGAAACGCAGCCCGAGGACCATTTCTCAGCGCGCGCACAGAGGTTTGCTGATGCGAAGCGCTTCCCGCCTATTCATCGACGACGGCTTCTTCCCCGTCTATCATTTCTCAGGATTTATGTTTCACCGTGACCAAATTATAAAAAGTTATCAGCAAGGTTACAACTTTGACGAAAGCAACCCTTGCAAACACATGGTTTGACGTTAATGAAAGACAAACCTCTTTTCAAAGGCATCGAATTCAACGTCCGTTTATTACCTATGGATAACGTCAATGTAAATTGTGTTAAGCTGATACCTTGACATTATCTTGACTTTATCGTAGGCTGGTAATAAAGTATTGGCTATAAGACTTAGGGGATATATCTTAGGAAGTCGACTGGGCTAACGTTAACGTCAGGTTAACGATACCATCAAAATGTACTCCACCAAAATCACCTCTGCCTTTCTCTGAGAAGTAGCTGCTATATCAACTTCAGCTATCTTTGATAATAATACTGAAACTTTATCGTCAACGTTAGGCCAACTTTAATGTTGGGTTTCACCTAACCGTCCTGACGTGAAGTTATGCTACCTGAGAAAGTTAGCCAGGTTAACCTTACGGCTCATTGTTAAAACTCAGGTAAAGAAATTAGATTTTCGTAAACTTACCTTAGCAGTAATCTCTGTGGTGGTGGTAGTTGTATCTACTGCAGTATCAGCCATTATAAATTTTGTTGTGTTTTGTTGTGAAAATGAGAATATCCTCAGGATAAAGATACCTTCATGCGTCTTACAACGAACTGAGGTGAAAATGAATCAAATATTAAAACACTTCAGAAATGAATGCGAGTCCGTAACCACATTGACATCTGATTGGACAACGCAAGCTCTCAGGACTTCTCACACCGTGCCATTGGAGAAGTTACTGTCACTTTGTTTAAGACCCGCCTTCTAGCTCCTCCTACTAACTGTGATGAAGCCTGCTGCCTGTGACAATGAGAACATATTTTATGGATTGCGGATGACAAGTAGATTGACTCACGTTAGCTGTCTAATTACGGTATAGACTATAATGTTAGGCCTACAATATGGTGATTCACAACTGTTAAGAACAAAAGTAATATTTCTCTGATTTATATGTACCACACTATTCTTTAAAATTGTAAAATTGATCACTTCAGTATAGGCCTACCTAAACTCATTACCCTGGCTAGCAGAAGCCAGCTCTCCATGGTAAAGTTATGCCATGGCTTGATTGACTTTCTTTAAAAGTTTGAATGTCTACTTGTCACGAATGATCACACATGTAGCCTTTTTTCAGATGAATTTTCAGATACAGGCCTACTTTTGGTAGAAGTTCAGGCTAGCACTATGTTGCCTGGAGTCCCCCACCATTTTTTTTTACAAGGAAACTGTGCAACCCAGGTCAGAGGTCAGCAATTAATCTGTTCTTGGTTTGCTTGCTTGTTTAAAGGACAAAGACTAAAGAAAAAGAGGGAAGAAAAGTCTGTATAATTCATATAATTTCTACAAAATGCCCCCCCCCCCTCCCCCCAACAGAATACCTCAACCATGTAACTATATCATGTTCTTGTTACAGACAACCCCCATAGTCAAATGTTTAAAAGTTGACATGGTAATGGCAACTTTTGGACAGATAGCTGGCCATCTCTGCCACATACTTGTGTGGGAGCAAGAGACCTTTAAGCTCTGACAGCACGTGCTAAGCAAACCACTTTGGGGTCTTTGTTTACAGCCACTGTTTCATTTGCATGTTGTGTGGAGTCCATTGTGTCCCACACTGGGCAGCTGTTTCATTCAGGATGAAGCTGATGCACATTAGCCTACCAACACCAAAAGCTGCACAATTTGCCACTCCAGCAAACCCACAATGACAGATGCCTGATTCTGAGCCATGGTAATGGTCAAATCTTGTTTTATAACTTTATCGCACCTCATGACATTTTCTTAAGCCTAATTCATGACTGTGGTATGGTTTTGTAACATAAAAGCTGAACAGTGACCTGATTTGTGTCCATTTCAAAATATCTCTCTCGTAAGAGTTACAGCATTGTAAAGAAGACTAACCCAGTTCCTGCTTGAGAGGGGCTACTTGAGGTGAGTCTTACTTTCCAATTCCCCCTTTCACTTCTGTCATACAGTAGGCTACCTTATTTCAGTGGGATCCTGCATGACATTTTATACCCACTATATTACTGAGGGTTATCATGTTTAAAATATTACAAACACCGTAGAGATGATTTAATAAAGCTGAAGCATTTTATGTCCAGGTGCACAGTCATAAAACAATCTTCTTCTTCCATCTTGATCGATTTAGATCTCACTGAAAGTTCTGTAACAAAGGCTTCGCGGTGGTCACAGATGGCCCTGGCCCCTGTCATGTTCTGTGGTTGAGCCAAAGTGATCTTTTTTGTTTCTTGCAGCCTGGACTCGGTTCAATAACACACATGGACTTCAATGTCCTGTATGGGGTTTAAATGAATACAAATGGGGCCTAGCGGAGAGGAATGGAAAATATCCATTTGTGTTATTGAATTAAGGACAACACTGGTTATTTGTACTCAGTGAAAATAAAGAGGTCTCAATCATAACCATGCATCTTGGCAGAGATGGTCTGTAATGAATTATAATTGTTTTAGGTGTTTTATTCTCTGTGAAATGTAAATATGGTGAGATCTTTTTTTATTTTGAAATGTAACATATTCTCTAAAGAAAGTATGAAAATTGTAATTTGTAAAAAATCATCTTGAGGCGCACAAAGGCAGTTAATCTAGGCCTAAATCTATTCATTAATTGACTGAATTATTTCTTTTACAACTAAAACCATGGGAACTAAAACCAGGGTAATTGCATGAAGTGGTATGGGTGACTAAGTAATCAAATAAAGTTTTCTGTGTCTAACTGGGAAGTAAAGAATCACTGTAATTACATAGAGATAACAACTGCATGTGCTCACAGTGTGTGGTGCTCAACATTTGTGTTTGGGCCTGTGTGTGCTACATATTAAATCCTGCAAACTCTAAAAGTGTAACGGCAGAGAGCATAAGATAAATGAAATCTCTTTAAGCTTATGTTTTCATTTAGACACAAATGGACAGGAACCCATATACAGAGGAGCCCTTTCATTTAGTAAATTAAGTCCATGTGCAGACCACAGAGTCCTCTAGCAGTCTCAGACTTTGCAAGCAAGCCACCAGCTTGTCTACAGCACACATCCAGACAAGTAGCTTTCACAGAGACGAAGACGAGGAAGAAGGAGGAAAAAAAAAACATGCATCTAGTCCAAGCATTACTCACTCCCAGCAACTGGAAAATGAGCGCAATCGGAGTGAGTGGAGGCAGTCTTTGCCTTTGTGAGGTCATTTCCTGTGCTCAGTGCTCTCCGCAGAGAACCTATACTACCTCCATTTGTTTCCATGGTTATTGGAAGTCTTCCAAAATGGGTTTCTGGTTAGAGGGTAATGTGATTGAGGAGATGGTTGAAAATGGATGGATAAGTTCAAGGTAGACAATAAAAAGAGGCAACATTATTATGATACCAATTACAAAGAAAGAGAATTTAACACTTTCACATTCACCTCCTTAGTGTAGACTTAACTTAATTTTTGAAATGTCAATTTTGTTGGTATTTATTTATTTACTTTTGTTCTTTTACAGATTATCTCCGACTGGTTGTTTCCAGTTCAACACAATAGAAAATACTAATTACTATGATCATTATTATTGGCAAACATGTTGAAATGAAAACAGAGGACGTGTGAAGGGTCTGCGGAGGGGAAGATGTCAGTCCAACACATCACACCTGATTTGGGGGACAAAGGACTGCAACCTGACCTGTGGAATGCCAGTGTTTTAGATGAGAATAGGCCAGGATTGGGAAAGATCAAAGGTCAGGATTAGGAGGAAAGGGGTCACAGTAATTGGAAAAATCAGGGGGAGTTCTTAGTGGGCTAACTGTGCTCTTTTGTTCCTAACAGTAGGGGCCTGCATGGAATGAATGAGTTTCTCATGGCCCTGTGCGAACCTCGCATAATCCAGAATGTAAAAAGCCAACTCTATTGAGGGAATCTAATCTACTGTACCATTGCTTGACACAACACACACATACACACACACACACACACAGTGGCTAGACTCAGGAAGCATGTGCATCACAATGGCACAGCATGGGGCTCAAGTGTAACTGCATACTTAACAGTAACACCACTCCACCACTGCCTATCAGCCAAGCTATGTCTACATGAACCGACACAAGATTTCATAAGCTGTTTCGATGTAACCTTAAAACAATCTCTCAGCGGCAGTGACATTTAACTTTGGCTGCGAGATGCAGGTCAGCATAATCCCAATATTTACACTTGTTGCTAAGGAACATCATCCACCAAAATACTTTTGCCAAATGAAACTATTACTGTAAGACAGGGAGCCTGCAAGAACCAAGCAGAGGTAAGACGGTAAAAAAGAGAGAGGAGAGAGAAGGAGAAAAAAGAGAGAGAGAGAGAGGGAAAAGAGAAGAGAGTAAGGGAGAAAGATGCCCTACGTCTGATGAATACTCCCACCTTCCAGGGAGTCATTCTTACTAGCCCTACATGCCCCTCTTTTCAGTGGAAATTTCCACTCCTAAAACAGGGAGGGTCCTCCAGACTTTGCCCACCCTCTTCTTTACCTGCGTAGTAGGAATGGGAGTTAGCGTTTGAGTTACTTGTTGCTCTTGATCTCACCTTTAGACCCTCCCACTGGCCACAATTGTATTTTTCTTTCACTAGCAGTCGCTGCAGAGATTCAATTTCTGGGCCCTGCAGGACTCAACATGTGCCTCACTGAAAGAAATAGAGGGTCATTTGGACCTTCAAATGCAAAACACTCTAGGGATTCCCTATTTTACATGAAAGAAAGGGGTGTTCTGGCCCCCCAATAAATGCAGAATATATTATGCTTAAATGAATCCATTGTCTGCTAAAACACAAAAACAACACAATGCAAAAAGAAAAACACCCTTAGTCAACATAATTTCACCTTCAACCAAATGCATTAATCAGAGATTACGCACATCCTATTGTGGGTAAGGGTGAGCTTCCCAAACAAAGTTGAGCTAATTCCAGTTTGCCACACCTTTATACTGACCCTAACAGGGAGATTAAGGACAGATGTAAGAACCAAAGCAACATTTTACAAAGAATTGAAATTCCAAGGTAAATAAATACCTCAAAGGTCATCTTTCCTCATAGCCTAAGCATTTGATGCATACATTACAGATTTTCATGTAATATGTGGCAAGAGGTTGGCCTAAATAAATGGTGAGATGGTGGACGCTGGTTGAGGCAGCACTGATTGCTCCCTGATAACTTTCTCTCTGGGAGGCTGATGGGTTTGCACCAGGGAATTAGCAGCCAGCCCAGTAAACCAGATGGCAAATTACCATTTCCCTCCCTGACTCCATCTGACAGTCTGCATCCCCCTCTCAGTCTGCATTTCTCAATCTCTCTCTCTCTCTCTCTCCCTCCCTCATTCTTGCTCAGCACCCGCAAACCTCTGACAGAGCCTGATGAAAAGACAAGCAGGATTATGCGTCCAAGTTCTGAGGCATAACCCTGTGGTGTTAGATGTAAGACAAACTATAATTATACTATATAAAAGTGAATTTTAAGGCATCATCATCATCATGATAAAAAAAAAAAAGTTAAAACAAGAGTAAGGAGACCAGGCCAAAAGTACTGTCAGACATACTGAAGGGCGGCTGCATGATCCACTACTGAAATGGATTTGGCCTGGACCCGGGCGCTGATCCATCTCCCGACAGCTGAGTGAAATCAAGCATCGGTGGCTGGAGTGGAAGAGCGTGTGTCTGCTTCAATAGCGAGGGAGGCTAGGCTGACCCCACACAGCCATTGTGAGGAACCAACAAAGAGCCATCTGCACAGCAAGCTGAGCAGATATGAGAGGGGAGCCACGTGTGGGGAGGGGACGCGGTGGGGGGATGGAAGAAAACAAGCAGAAGACCCAGGGAGGAGAGAAGAGGCAATGAGTGAGTGAGAGACAGACACATTCACAGGAAGAGTGCAGGGTGATCAAGAGAGAGAGAGAGAGAGAAAGAGAGTGGGGGTTGTGAAAGAAGCCCTCTGAAGAATAAAAAAACGGAAAACAACTGAAATGACAAAGTGTAGGCTATGTGAGGTAAAATCAACTGCCCCTAAGCCGCAGCTGACCAAAAACTGAAAGACCTTCGAGAAGCTTGCAGCAGGAGGGGCAGCCACAATCACTCAAAAGCACATTTCCTGTTCATGTTAGGATAAAATTAAAACACTCACAAAGACAGTCAAACTATAATTAACCCTTTCCTGAATTCAGCTCTATCACTGCTGCGTTAAGAGTCTTCCCAATGACCAAATGTAACAAAAGTAAGGATATCTGAACCCCATGAACCTAATATTATTTAGTGTATTTGTAGCTGCCATCCTCCTCCAATCAAAGAAAAAGGTTTGTAGGCCTTGCGAACCTCTGCAGACACTGCTACAATCTGAGAACTCAAATACACCTCACTGTTGCCTGAGGCAAACATATCTTGTCAGTTACTGCAGTTGGCATGTTTACTCTCATAGAACGTTGGCACTGATAAGTTTGGATATAGTGATGATAAAAAGGCTATGAGAGAGAGAGAGAGAGAGAGAGAGAGAGAGAGAGAGAGAGAGAGAGAGAGAGAGAGAGAGAGAGAGACTGTCACACTGTCTGACACTACCCAATATGAGATTGTGAGCCAGTAAAAGTTGTTCTTACCACCACTTGGCAACAGACAGCCAGCATACTGAACACACTGAGCTTTGGGACAAGAAGGATGAGGGGTGGGGGAGAATGTTTCTAAGGAAGAGAACCCTGCCAGCCTTTGTTTATACAGGCTGCCTCATGGCCAATAATAGCAGTGCTGTATATAGTAATTCACAATATAACATTTACTGATGATGACAATTTCTGTGCGGAAAGTCACTTTCATTGTATTTATGGTTATATTTAGTTAGCTTTTTTTTGAGAGTTTGCTTTCTGAACACTATTCGAAAATAAACACTGGGCTTTGATTGGCCACAGGATGCCTTACGACCCCTTTGACCCCCCCCCCCTTTCAAACAAGTCATTTAGGAGGGGTAGCAGTATGAGAGGGGAAATACACACAAATGCCCTGCAGGGTCTCATCTTAAGAGGTGAAACAGAAGGGAAAACCAAGAGCAGGCCTGATTGAGGGCCCTGAGTGATAGCAAGAGATGGACAGAAAGTCTAAGAATGAGTCGGCAGGAGCGCACAAAACAGAAAGTGTAAAAGGAGCAAAACTTGTTTGACACATACTGTAACATGTTTGAGCCATCGCATGGTCTGTATTTTTTTGTCTAATTTTTAGCTCCTCAATAAAAAACAGAAAGATGTATAATCAATCTATACTGTAATGTGCAATAAACGATGGAAAGAGAAAAGAGGTAAATGTGCCGACGATGTGCTAAAAGAGAGAGAGAGTGCGGATGGCAGCGAGGCGAGTGTGAGAGCGAGGTGAACCGGATGTGCTGTAGAGTGCGAATGAGGATAAGAGCACGGTTGAGATAGAGAGGGAACAAATGAGCAGGATACGCGCCAACTTGCAGAGTGAGAGATAAGAGTGTGTGGGTGAGGGCGTGTGTGCGCATGCGGATATGAAAGCAAATGTTTGTGTGTGTGTGTGTGTGTGTGTGTGTCAGTGTGCACATGCGCATGCGAGTGAATGATTGCAGCGGGTAAAAGAAGGAGAGAGTAAGCGTGCTTTTAGAAGAATGTGACCACATACTGTGAGCACGCTTGCCCAACGGCTGAGAACTGTAAGACGTTTACAAACGTATGAAACACAGCCCATAATGTTTCGAAAAATAGACAAAAACAACTAAAAGGGAGAACTCATAAAACATATAAAATAAAAGAGGCTGAACATGACAGGGGGATAAGAAAGAAATGTAGAGACTAACAGAGTGGGAGGTAGGAAAGTATGGACAGAAAAGAGACAAAGAGAAAGAGAAAGAGAAAGAGAGGGAGGCAAAGGGAGACAGATAGAGAGAGGCCCTGAGTATAAGGGGAGGGCCAGACTGAGGTTACGAGACAGACATACAGACAGACAGAGATGGAGTGTGTGAGGAGAGACACACAGGGAGAGGAGGGAGGGAGCACACAGAGAGGCAGATAGGGAGAATTAGGAGAGAGAGAGACAGAGGAAGGGAGGAACAATGCAGACACACACAGACAAGAGAGAGAGAGAGAGAGAGAGAGAGAGACAGGCAGGCAGAGAGACAGTCACAGAGGCAAAGTAGTGTGTAGAGAGAGAGAGAGAAAGGGAGAGATAGACATATAATGAGAGGGAGGGTGTGTGTAGACGGTCAGTGGGGTGCGATTGGCTAGGCTGGGGAACCACAGTGGGCGATGTGGCTCTGTTGTCAGGATGAGGAAATGAAGCTGTGTTGTGATTAAAGCCAGGGTTTCCATGGTGACGCAGAAGGCCCTGAACACAGGAACCTTTTTGCTGTAAGTGGTGTGGGTTATGCGTGTGTCATATTTCAAAGAGCACTCTCTCTCTCTCGTTTTTAAACTCCTCCCATTTGGTCATAATCTGTTTTTAGAAACAGCCTTTTTCTCTTTGCATACAGTCAATGAAGTTTCACTTCCCCATTTAAACAGTTAACCTACTAGTATTCTGACACGGTTTTCCCACACCGGCGTGTATGAGCATGAGAAAAAAAAAGAGTGAAAGAAAGAGAACGAAAGAGAAGGGGTAAGACAGAGAGAAAATGAAAGAAACCTTGTACAACTTCCTGATTCATACCGGCTCTTCTTACAGCATTTGTCTCAAGGGATTGCAGGCTTAAAATAGATTTAATAAAGTATAATGATCATTCATACCTGTGTACTTAATAGCATGAGAAACTTGCTTTAGATTCTACATCAGACAAGAGCACCTTTTTTAAACAGTTTTACAACCACCACTGATTTGCTCAGGAGAATCTTTTATCGCCATTGCCGTAGTTGGCCTTTGTTGGCTGAAAATAAGGATCAAAACTGCCCTTTGAATCAGGCCATTTTACTTATCACAACAGCTAATTTCAGCTGTAACACACATCACCTCGTGATGGTACAAATTTGCTAAGCGTGCATGTTCTGTTCAATTGTATATGGAGAATGAATTTTCACAGTGAAATCAGACATTTAAAGGGCACTCAAGATTTTATTACTTATTATATTATATTGGAATTACTTCAAAGTATGACATATCGAATTTTCCACATTGCATGATGTACTGTGTCCACTCTAAGCAATCTAAGTTGGTGAGGAAAGTTAATTTGCAATTGGTGCACGCTGCCCTCCTAAGGTGAATGACGGTATTGCAGTGATTTTCCACCTTATTGTGAAAACTCACTGAAGAACATTTACACACGCGCATGCCAGATGGCTAAAACAGAACATCAAAAGACCAGATGCCTGCTTAGTGAACAAAGAACTCTGTGTTTGATGATTGGTATAATCTTCACTTTACTTAATGTGATACAACAGCTGATGTTCGTTCTTCATTTCAACAACTAAATATTTTCGATGACATTTCAAGTTCAAAGATAGCTGTAAGAAAAAGCAACTGAAGGTGATGGATTTAGGCCTTCAACAATTAGGGGTGATTTCATAAGAAAAGCGGTGCCTAGTCAGTCTGTTCTGGAAGCTGAGATGCGTTCAAGTACATTTAACAGAGGCAAACGTTTGATGCAAACTTATACATTTGAACGTGTTTGTGTTATATTTCACATGATCATATTCAAATATGAGGGTTTTATCCAGTGCTTGTGGAGACCAATATCCTCAGGCCATTTGTGACTGTTCATACGAGACGAATTCAACGCAAAAAAACAAACAAAAAAAAAACAACAAAAAAAACCCACAAACGCTTGCCTCTGTTTTGTGAATATGAACGCACCTCCCAAACTC
>JASCQY010000232.1:9362416-9391237 GCA_030264315.1 Sardinella tawilis
GGGTCCAGGGGGGACTGAAGCCTTTTCTGTTGGATTTGAGAGAAGAGAGCCTGGATGTATGGGTTCAACGAGGGCAGAGGGTGGCTCATGTCAGAAAACGCCAGGATGGTGCCCACAGTGTGGATGTTGGGCATCGTTGCGATGTCATTATGCAGTGCCCAGGCAGTGCTGCCAACCCATACAGATGTCATGTTCTGAAGGATTACCTGTGTGTGAACAATGGTCATCACAGATTACACAATTCCCTGAATAATGCTTTTTTTAATTTCAGTTTTTAATATACATTAGTAGCACTTCCTTGGAAGGCTCCTAACTTGGCCTTCTGAAAAGACTTTTCCAAGTACGTACTATAAAACATTTTTCTTTTTCCCATTATGCCCTAGTCCCTCTACCTCCACAACACTGACCTCATTGAAGAACTTGGCGGCAGGCTGAGCAAGAGAAAAGAGCACCACCACCCTGACGTTGGTGTCTCTGATGTTCCCCAGTATGTCTTTGATAGTGGCCACAGGGTCACTGTAGATGGGGATCAGCCCCTCGTATGCCACGCAGATGTCTTTCTGTGACGCCAGGCTGGAGAACTGCCGCTGGCCCTGACGGCCATACTCGTCCTCGCTGGCCACCACTGCCACCCAGTTCCACTCAAACTCGCTAAGCAGCTCAACCATGGCCTCCACCTGCCATTTGTCCGTTGGCCTGGTGCGCATGAAGGATGGGTATAGATCCTTGTCACTGAACTTGTCGCTGGTGGCACCAAAGCTGATCTGATCAAATATCAATATTAAGGTCATATTAAGAAATTAATATGAAGATGCCAAAATTGTCGTTTTACAGTTTGCATCTTCATTTTACATTAGATAAATAGATAGATAGATAGATAGATAGATAGATAGATAGATAGATAGATAGACAGACTTTATTCATCCCATTAAATGCTCATCCACTCAATAAGACAGTAATCTGAATAGATTTCCTGTGTGCATACAGTACGTATTTGTACTGTATGTTTGTGCATTTGTATTTATGTGTGTGTGTGTGTGTGTGTGTGTGTGACATGTGTGTGTGTGTGTGTGTGTTTCAGCTTCAACCAACCTGTGGCATCAGAAAGAACCCAAGCAACTTGCCAATAACTGACACCATTTCGGAGGTGTAAGGGCCAATGATGGCTACCACCCGTGTGGCATAGTCTGTGTAGTTGCACCGGACGGCCACCTCTTCCGTGGAGCCCTCACTGAGGAAGAGCAAGGTCGGCTTCATGATCACCGTTGGCTGCTGACACGTGTCGTAGGTCTCAAAGCCAAGCCTCACCCCAGGGAGCACATTGGGATTGGCGTTGATGTCGTCCACCGAGAACTTCATCACCAGGGACAGAGCCAGGCCATAGTTGTTGATCCTTGTAAAGATAAATAAACAAACAAACACTAATTTACACTAAACAAAATGCTTATTTATGGATTTAATGCTTATTCATGGAACTCATTTCAACTCATTAGAATTACAAAATCAAGGAATGAAATCACTTGCATAATCTTCTGTATAATACTGTGTGCTAATTTATATACAGGACAAATTGGCGTGACAATAAGAAAACAGATATGATTATCTCGCCATCCTTCATAAAGAGATACTATATACAAATATTGGCCTAGTCTGCTTGAGAGATTTAAAGAAACAGTATGTAAGTTTGTGGCCAAAACTGCCACTACAATCACGTTCAAAATACTGCAGAGCATAATATCACCTCCACCTCCTCCCAGGCAAGAGGTTGCCAGCTAGGTTGCCGAAATCAGATACTGTAGGTGGAGGGTGGCGCAGTAGGCCAAAACACAATATACACATAATGACAACATAAACATAAGTTGAGGGCTGCAACTTCACCTTTGTTATAGGAATATTCAGGCTGGATTACTGTTGTCATTTGAGAGTATTGAGTATTGAGTAAAGTATTTGAGATTATCATGATTCCTTAATGTCTGGTGATACATCATGATATATCAATGATTAATTTACATTTATTTCTTACATACAGTGCTGTTAAGACTATGAGATGGTGTTTTACTTGTTGCATTGTATGTCATCAGGCTCCTCTCGCTGGCTCAGATTGCTGGTGAGTTCATTGATAGGAAAGAGTCCTCCAAGCAGTATGTCTCCTGGAGACCTGAAGAGATCCGTGCTGATGTTCTGCAGCTGGTGAGCTGACCCTGTATGCAGAAAAGAATTCATACTGTAAATACATTGTATGACACAGTATGTAATAGACACAGTTGTTTATTCAATGTGTGTTTTAGACACATATAATCTGCCTAGTATGAGATATTAAACTGGAACATCTTAAGTACTTCTTATTGAAATTAACAGTATATACATACAGTATAAGTCGACATGTATTTACGTAGGCCTAAATCCATTTTAAAAAGTGTAATGTACAGTATGTATACATGTTCTTATGTATAAATATTATACTGTATATATATATATATATATATATATATATATATATATATTGTTCATGTGTCTCCTCACCACTGCTCAGGAGACAGATACACCAAATCAGCAGTGCACACTCCTGCCATGGCATCCTAGACATAACAGACGGGAAATGGCCGTGTTAGATAACTGCAGCATAACAACTGTACTTTCTCTTATGAAACAACAAAGACAGATACAGTAGATACAGTAACCTGCTTAAAGACAGAAGACTTTATAGTCAAAGCTCAACAGGTCTGCTGATTTGGCATTACTGTTACTAACCTGCAGGAAACAGAAAGCTCTACAGACCAATTAGACGTCAGTTCTCCAGGATTCTCCAGTGAAGTGAATCAAGATGTTTTCAGTAGCTGACACCTTTTAGACTAAGACTACTGACCTGCAGCCTAGCAGAATGTGTTCGTCTCTATGTTAGGTGTAGGCAAACCAACCCATGAAATGTGACACGAGTAATTCAGAGTTCATGGAAATCAAGCTTCTTCTGCCACTACCCACTGGGGCATGTGCTTGTCGAGCAGTACGTACTGTACGTTTACCTTTTCATATTTTAAAAATGTATGTAACCACCAGATAAGTGTGGTTTGGTCCACTGTGTCAAGAGACTGTGCACCTCCACACAGATGCCATTGGCTGAAAATCTTTTTGTTATGGTTGTAGTGTGTATCATTTGCATTCTTACTGCTGTTATATCGCTCTAACGCAGATTTTGTTGTGCTAAGTTCATGGAAAATGTTTTGACATATTTTATTTTGTTAAAAAAATATTTGACAATTATGAGTTAATTCGCTTCAATACCTAATGGAAAGGGGGTGCCATAGTTTTGCTGATTTGCTAATTTGGACTTGAAACATTTTGTGTGTTTCAATGTTCATAATACCCCTGATAGGGCACTTTTAAAGATGTTTGTTATTTACTTGAGTCAGTTTTGTTGGTTCACCCAGACAGAATCACCCACCCAAGGGTGGGGCGTAACATTTGCATTGGATTTGCCATTTCTGCCTTTCAGGAACAGCACTATGGCCAAACCATCAAAGCTCATTTAGTACCACAGCGTGTCACACTTTATCCCCGGCAGCTGGTGTCCTTGGAGTGTTTGATTTACCTATGTTTACTTAGATCTGCTGTTTCAGTCTGCAAAAAACCTGCAAGCCTGCAGCCTGCATATAATGCAATGTTGTTATAATCTGTGTCGTTTGCATCATGCTGGTAATGGAAGTGATTTTTCCCACACTGGTGCATGAAGATAGACTGCTTAGCCTATTGCTAATTCCTGTGGTCAACAGATATTACATGCAAAACCTGATACCTGATATGAACTGTCCATAATGTTGGTAATGATGTTTTGAATGGAGTTTATGTGCAAAATTACACCTAGTTTGTATTTTTCCGAAACCAAGTTTCAAATAATTCCCAACAAGACCTGAACTGCTTAGTACTAGATCACCTCTGAGACTTACTAGAAAGATTCTACTACTCAACAACTCAGCAACATTATCAAAAGACTGGGGGGAAAATTGACCAGGAATTTCAAGACTGGTGGTGCTACAAAAGGTAAGCCCAGACTGCACCTCAATCAAGGTCTATGGCTCTGATGTTGATCTATTCAAGTCCCATTTCCAGGAGTGTAATCGGTTTCAGCGTCACAATTGAATTGATGCATTAAACTCTAACTCAGAATAGTGAAGGCTATTCCTTTTGCAAGCAATGGTTTAAATTCCTATAACTTAATTCTAAAGTAAATACATAGCAAGTTGTATGCTGATGACGTTATTGTTTTTTTGTTGAATACACTACACTATCAACACTAAAAATGACCAACAGGGTGACAGAACAGAAAGACTAAAGCAGACAAGGAGCGACAATTTAACAATTTTGATATTTACAGTATATTCTAGGATTTCTAGCCACAGCTGCAACTCCTTTCAGCTTGCCATAGAAGGCTGAGTTACGGTTATCCAAAGAGAGGGCAAAGGGAATTTATAGGAATACCTATGGTAAATAATATGCCATCACATATACTGTGCAATATCTATAGCAAAATGTTGTTTATTGAATGTTTATGGAACATATTGCATAGTGTGTATGAGATGTTACCTTGAA
This sequence comes from Sardinella tawilis, assembly GCA_030264315.1. Lineage (NCBI taxonomy): Eukaryota > Metazoa > Chordata > Actinopteri > Clupeiformes > Clupeidae > Sardinella > Sardinella tawilis. The sequence continues at coordinate 9,367,004 of JASCQY010000232.1, forward strand.
GCATGTATTCACTTGATAGCAGTATAAATATTTACAGCACTTTTACTTTGTGGCAAATCAGCTGATGCAATTTAAGAATAATTTACAGAAATTAAGCTTCTGCCTCTGCCACTCAGTACAGTACATTAAAACTAATTTACCATCCAGAGAAAATGAAAGAACAATGTAATTGCAAAAATATGAATGGAGAAATGAAAGTAAAGGACAAAAACGTGATGTCTATGAGGTTGTATCTTGAATGGCCCTATGAAGTTTTCTGTTATCTTGTTGGTCGAATCATTGGGTCATTAAGCCATGCAGTGCTGTATGCTGTATTTCATGTATTTTCTAGGTTGGATCATGTTGCTTTCATTGTGTTCGTGTTTTGTTATCATATATGAGGGTTGCGTTGACTTGCCTAGTGTTTTCTATGAGCTGCACTGACATGTGGTGTGGTGTGGAGGCAAGAAACAAGAATGTTAAGCTGCACTGCCACAATACCTCAGACTTTCACAGGTAGGCTATTTGCATGGCATTTGTCTGCGTCTCAGGAAGGCCCATTTATAATGACAAAACCACCAGGGGTCATTTGCAAACCATGGCACCACAGTGTGACACATTAAAGATAAATGTGTTGCATTATTATATTGCTCTAACCTGCATAGTCAAGGTTGATGTTTTTAATGACATACTGTAAATGTGTCTATTGGTGATCAACCTAAAAGATTAAACACTATTCATATTTGTCAAAAATATAATTTCTCTTCCACGTGACTACAAATGCAGTAGTGTAGAGATATGTGACATGAACTGTATGTCATTGAGTTGGGATGTTGTGGTCTTTCCACTGGTCTCATGAGAGAACAGCTATTGGCTTCACTTAGGCTAACAGCAAACAACACACCAGTTGTGTGAGCCGAGTGCAATAATCTCCCTTTTTAAACTAATTTATATCTCAGGATTGTGGTTTATGCTTCAGAATAGCTATGTATTCATCTTCACCAACTCATCACTCATATGATATGAGTCCTCTTAAAGTGACTTTCAGTATAATATACTGGTTACCATAGCTGGCATTTGTCATTCCGTAGTTGACTCAGCCTGTTCCTCTTGAGGGGGTGTGATGGTCCCCTCCAGGTAGGCACGGAAATGGTCTGCAGTGTTCAGCTCAGGCTGCTTCAGGAGCAGATAGCACTTGGGGAAGAAGTAGGCCGCCACCAGACCCATGTGACTGATCAAGGTGACCAAGACGTGAGCGATAGACTTATTCTTGTCATCAAGTCCGGTGTAGATGGGCACAAAGATCACCCACACCACACAGTAAGCCAGCGTAGATATGGTGATATCACGTGCCATGTTGTACTGACCGGCCGGCTTCAGGGCCATGAAGGTGCACATGAAGGAGATGATAGCTAGCACACCAATGAAGCCCAGAGAGAGGCCAAAGCTGTGGATTGGCATCACTGGGCAACTGAGGAAGCGTGTCACAAAGTTCACTTCCAGATCAGAGCGGAAGCGAGTCAGGGAGGGGGCTTCCTGGACAAACCAGCCACACAGACCTCCCTGGATACCGCTGCATGCCAATACAAAGAGCCAGCTGCCAGGACCACGCAGTGTGTGCAGGTGAACCAAAGTCTTCTTAGGAAACTCAGTGACACATACAATCTGTGAAAGAGAAAGATGTATACAAAGATGTATAAGTCAGTACTGGTTTAGAGAAAATTTAAATAATGACTAATTTTATTTGCAGTCAGAGCTCAGTTTCTGAGTCGCAGGAAGTGAGTAAGAAGTGAGCTCAAAAGCAGGAATTCAGCATTCCCAAAAGAGTTCAGAGTACCCTGAGTTCAAATTTCCAATATGGCGCTACTCACGAGCATTGAAGCAGAGTCAAAGGGATAAACTGTTAATTTGCAGTTCAATTTGAATCTCACAAATCATTGGTATGAACAAATCTATTCTGTCTCCATCTGGTGCTATATTGCTATACAGCATTTTTTTAAGTTAAATATTGTCTAATGCCCCGTTCTTAAATTGCACTGCTGTAAGCTAAAAGCTGCTATAAGCAGACACCGCTAACAGGTGATGCTAGCATCTATGCTAACGCGTTCACTTCAGGTTTTTCATTCCAAGCTCCAAGATAGCTGCTTTTGGCAAATTGCACACACTATTATGTCAGCCTTTAGTTGCAAAGTACGCAAGTCATGAACTGCATCAGGAAATGTACTCTTCCAATGACAAACATGGTAGTCTACAGATAAATGGTGCTGTAGGAGATTTACTGTGATATCTGATTAACTGCTTTGTAATATGCAATATGTATTTTGTGATAGGCTATGTATTTTAAGATCTTGAAAATTGAAAGCAAAATTCCTGGTTAAAATGTAATGTGCTTTTAAGTACTGTACAAGAGCCCTCCATCCCATCCCTTTCACCTGTAGTGAAATGGCCAAAATGGTGGACAGCGTAATGGTGGGGAACATGGCATTGAGTGGCAGCTGCAGGCGACACACCACGTCCCCTGGCGGGCCCAGGAAGAGCACAAGGCTGGCACAGCATCCCATCAGGCACAGCAGCGACAGACCACAGAGCGCTCCTCCAGCCGCGTCCACCATGGGGGTACCTCTGTGCCGCAGGAAGAGCACCCCCACAGCAGCCTCACAGACCAACACAACCACCCCTGCCAGGATAAGGCCCAGACTCTCGTAGCTGTCCCAGGTGAGGTATGTGTAGGTGGGGAACACACAGGTGGTACTGCTGTTAGTTGACCACTTCCCCTCTGGACAGGGCGTGCACTGAATGTCACCTGTAAAAAATAAAACATGATACATTCAAGTTTAATGAGAAGTCTGATTAGCCTGGGACCCAAACCCCTACAACTAGATTTCTAGGCTAAAGTCTGATAAGAAAAAGTTGATCCAATGTTCTGTCGGATTGCAATTCCAGAATTGTGGGAAAGAATATCAGCTCTCTGCTATGATGTGAAGTTTAGTATTAAGTTCAAATTTCTTAATTTTAACTTAAGCTATCGAATTTATTTGTCTGAATAGATATGTTTGTCTGAATAGATAGTTTTGTTTCAGTTGCAGATACTGAAATATAGAGCGGTCACACATTTCATTGTTTTATTTTGCTACCTAAGTCTGATTTTCTTGAATAACATACAACAGTGTGTAGTGCTGTGATGGCTGGTATGGGTATTGCACTATAAAATACAAGTAAATTGACCCTCAACTTTACAACACCCATTACTCTAATTTTAAGCAGGACAGGTAGACACACCATGATTCTTCTGGAATGTCCCCTCTTTGCATGGAATGCAGTCAAAGCAGCAGGAGTGAAAGCCTTTCACACGTTTGACCTCTCCATCTTTACAATCTGCAGAGCAGGTGGACTCAGGGACCTGTGATAAAAAAAGACTTTCTTACAGTGAATATGTCAAAAAATGTGGCTCGTCGTGTTTTTATGTGCATTCCAAGTTCTTACCATATTGTTTTTTGTGTGCCACACAATACGTGTCTTATTGATGGTCAGGTTCCCCAAGAAACTTCCAATGTCGCTGAAGATAATTTGCGTCTCGTCCCAGTTCCACACCAAGAGCTCATAGCCCATGATGGGGTTCCCATCTTCATCAAATTCAAAGTGAGTTCCATTTATGTTCAGGGACACTTTCTTCAACTCCTCAAGCAACTGAAGGGTGTGAGAATACAAACAGTCACATTTTGAGTAAATAAGTTAGTTTTAACAAACACTCTAACAAATGTTTTGTACATGTAACTTGGGAGCTTTGTTCTATTAAAAGTTTTCTGGAAAGAATGATGTGATTTCAATGCCACTACAGCTAAGAAAATCAGTGTCCATGTTCATATAACATCACTTTAGGTCTGTTCAATATTATCCTATTATCCTTATCTGTTACACTTCCCTTTAAATATTTAAATGTTACTCTGGAAGTCCATTGGTCATTATTATTTAGTATTAATACTGTATATTCTTGCTCATTCAACAAGGCAAGGCAAGTCAGATTTATTTATACAGTATAGCATAGGCCTATTTCATACTCAGGGCAGCTCAATGTGCTCTACAAGGAAAACACACAATTTGCTGAGGCCTGCAAAGTCTACTGTATTTGCTTTGTAATGTTATCATAACTGAAAATGTAATTGCATGGTCACAAATAAATCAGAAAAAAACAGCTACCTGCCATGGGTAGATTTTGTAACTGGACTGCTGCGGGCACATGGTGGAGTTGCAGCCCAACATGTTGTGCAGTGCCTGGGCAACACTGTAGACAGCTGTGTACACACTGAAGGCGTGTCTCTGAAATAGGTTGCCATCCACCAGGCTCATGTTGTCAAGGGAGAGGTTCCAGCACGCTGGGCATGGGTTGTCTATGGAGGGAATGTCTGACTGAAGTCTTTTCTGTTGGATCTTGGAGAACAGAGCCTGGAAGTATGGTTTCAATGAGGGCAGCGGGTGGCTCATGTCTGCGAATGCCAGGATGGTGCCCACATTGTTGATGTTGGGCATAGTGGCGATGCTGTTTTCCAGTGCCCAGGCGGTGGTCCCTACCCACACTGATGTCATGTTCTGGAGGATTACCTGTGTGTGTGCAGAATAGTTTAATTATTAATTTCAATAAATTAGATTAGTTGCAGTTTAACTGAAATTATTTAAAATGTTTCAAGTTCTGTACTTTTTTGAGGCGTTGTTTTATTGATTTTTTTAAATGTGACATTAAATTAACAGAAAGAGCAATTTAGTCTCTTCTATGTTGTTAAAATAGAGGGCATTCAACTTTGGCTTCTCCAAAATATGCAGACACAAGCCCATTACATGTTTCATTTTAAAAGCTATTTGGCGCCCTCTTGTGTATTTTATGTGGCAAGCACACAGTAGATGAGCTAGAGTTAATTGACAGCCTACCAGCCAATGACCACAAGACTTACCCAGTGCTTAAACTATGGATTTTCAAATTGAGTATTCGACTGCAATTTTAATTTTTCGAGGTCACCAGGTCCTCTCAAACTAGCTAGTCATAACTCAACACTCTTAACTTTGCCCTTTATAAGAAGTTTTCTTTTCTTTTCTTTTTTTTGCCAATCATGCCTTACTTCTACTGTAGCTCCCCATGACTGACCTCACTGAAGAACTTGGTGGTAGGCTGAGGAAGAGAGAAAAGCACGACCACCCCAACATTTGCATGTTTGATGTGTTTCAGTATGTCCTTGATGATGGGCAAGGGGTTCCTGTAGATGGGGATGACCCCCTCGTAGGCCACACAGATCCCCTTCTGCTTTGCCAGCTCGGAGAACTGCTGCTGGCCTTGACGTCCGTACTCATCTTCACTGGCCACCACTGCCACCCAGTTCCACTCAAACTCCGTAAGAAGCTCCACCAAGGCCTCCACCTGCCGCCTGTCTGTTGGCACGGTACGCATGAAGGATGGGTACAACTTCTTGTTGCTGAACTTGTCACTGGTGGCAGCGAAGCTGATCTGATTAAAGTAAATAAAATTTGTATGATGAAGCAAGGTCTTCAATTTTCACTTGAAATTCATAGATTTGATAATTCACATCTTAATCTTATATAAAATGTAGTAAACATTCATTATTCACTGTGAAAGACAGACTCATATGAATGGATTTACTGTGTGTACAGAATTTTGTATTTGCATGTTTGAGTGTGTGTTTGTGACCAACCTGTGGCATCAGGAAGAAACCAAGCAGCTTGCTGATAACGGCCACCATTTCCGAATAGGCAGGACCAATGACGGCTACCACCCGTGTGGCATAGTCTGTGTAGTTGCACTTGATGGCCACCTCTTCTGTAGACCCCTCACTGATTAAAAGCAGGGTCGACTTCATGATCACAGATGGCTGCAGACACGTGTCGTAGGTCTCAAAGCCCAGCCTCACCCCAGGGAGCACACTTGGATTGGCATTGATGTCATCCACAGAGAACTTCATCACCAGGGACAGAGCCAGGCCATAGTTGTTGATCCTAAAATAAAATAATAATAATGGTTATTCTATCGCCACAGTAAAAGTAGGCTATAGTTGCAAGTCATACCTCCTAAAAAAATCGGACGTTTAAATTTCATGTTAAAGGAGTTATCCGGAGTGAATCAAACTGTTGTCTGAGGCTGCTGAGTGCTGTCGATAGGTATCAGAACGACAGCAGTAGGTACTATGTGGACCAAATACGCAAACTGGCCGCTACCGCTAACAGATTAGGGCATTTGCTCTATGTTATACCTACTGCCAGCCTCAGACAACAGGGCCTCAGTTTGATTCACTCTGGATAAGACCTTTAACTAAAATTTTCAACATTGTTATAGGAAAAACAAGATGTTCTGTACAGAGTTTTATCGTTTCTTTTTTGGAGTTGTTCCATGGATTCCAAGGATTCAACTGAACTAAAAACACTACCATCATAGTGGGACATCGGCATCAAAACAAGAAAGGTAATGGTTGTGTGTTCTTAATAAAGAATGCAGAATTATGTTGGCTATTTATTGGCCAAGTTTGCTGGCTCTCACCTACTGTAGGACAAGAGTGGGATCACAATTTCATGTGTGTTAAAGGAACAGTATGTAAGTTTGAGGCCAAAAACTGGTACTGCAACCATATTCAAAATACTACAGAGCATGGTATCCTCTCCTCCTCCTCCCAGACAAGATTTTGCCAGCTAGGTTGCTAAAATCAGATAGGGGGAGGGTGGCTCAACAGGCCAAAATACATAATATACACATAGTAAACACATAATGACAACATCAACAGGGATGCACATTCACTTTTGTAATGACAATGAAGGCTGGATTACTGTTGTCAGTGATAAAATTATTTGAAATTATGATTCCTTAATGTCTTGTGATATATCGGGGCCATTTTATGATTAAATTAGCTTTCATTTATTTCGTACATACGGTTCCTTTAAAGGAGGAGGAGGAAAGGATACTATACTCTGTAGTATTTTGAATGTGATTGCAGTATCGGTTTTGGCCACAAACTTAAGCCTCCTTCCTTTAAGCCTCCCCCTCCCCGTTGTGTAAACAGCACATTTTTTATTGGCTCTCAATCTCTGGTGAATCGGAAGGAGTGGACATAGGCCTACTGGTCAGACTGAGATGCATGGCAGATCATATGTGTGGGAACCATACTAGGTCTAACTGTGAGATGGTGTTTTACCTGTTGCACTGTATGTCATCAGGCTCCTCTCGCTGGCTCAGATTGCTGGTGAGCTCATTGATAGGAAAGAGCCCTCCAAGCAGTATGTCTCCTGGAGACCTGAAGAGATCCGTGCTGATGTTCTGCAGATGGTTAGCTGACCCTGAATGCAGACAAAAATAGCATGCTATCAGTACATAAATGCAGTATATTTGATGATAATTATTATAAACTGTTGGTTATTTCATGTATTTGTGTAGCATATTTTCTGCATAATACATATGACATGATAAAGGTACAGTATATACTGTACTTTTCTGTGCTAATAGATGCTAAGGTTATATACTTTATACAGTAGCATGCAATATATTTTTGAGAAATTGTTAATGTTTCCTCACCACTGCTCAGGAAACAGATAGAACAAATCAGCAGCACATTCTCCTGCCACAACATCCTAGACATAAAAGACAGGCAATGGCGGTCTGAGTTAACTGCACAACCCAACAACAACTTTAGTCTAGTCTTAATATAATGTATGACAGCATAGCTTACTGAGACATATGATCATCAAAACAAGGCATATTTTGCAATTGGTTAGGCAACTCTAGACAAGAGATATAGTGGTCAGTGGATGTTAAAGCAACACGCCACCATTTGTGGAAATATGTTTTCATCTCCCCTCGAGTTAATTAATTGAGCCATACCTTTCTCCTATTCATCCAGTCCTTCTCTCAGTCTGGCTATACCTATTTAAGCTTCAAGCTAACATTAATCATTGAAGCGGATTAGACCAGGTGAGATGCTGATGGTCCAATTCGACTCAATGATACATGCTAATTTGGAGCTAAAATTGGTATTGCCAGACTCAGAGAAAGACTGGATGAACAGGAGAAAGGCATGGCTCAATTAATTAACTCGAGGGGAGATGGAAAATGAACATATTTTCACAAATGGTGGCGTGTTGCTTCAAAAATTTCCAACAGAATTGGAAAGAACTCACCTGGGAGGCCAATTACAGATGTGAGCTCTTCAGAAGTCTCCAGTGAATGAATCTTTGATGTTTTTTTGAACAGTGGAGGAATCGATGTTTTACCCAGTTGATACATGTACTCCTGAAGGGTGACCTGCAGATTCCTACCAGGATGTTTTTTTGCATCTATTCAGTTAGATGTAGGCAAATCAGTTGATGAAATGTGACACAGGAGTAATTCAGAGAGGACTATTGAGTGGTCCTTTGTGAATCAGGCCTATGTTAAGCTACACCCTCACAGAACTTGTCTGGCCTTGGCTGGTTGTCTATTTGCATAGGTTTATAAACAAGGACAAAACCATGTGGGTATATTTGCAAATCTTGGTACCACAGTGTGACACACTTACAGTACAGGTATACGGCACATTTCGACCCATAGACTGTTCAAGGATACTGTCCCTTGAGATGATCAAAACCTGAAACAATTGTACGACAGAAAACTGCATACGTTCATCTGACAATACTTGGTGACCTTGACCAACAGGGCTGGATTGATAAATAGATAGATAGATAGAGAAATAAACAGATACTTTATTTATCCCAAAGACCATGAACGTAGCCTACTGTGTTGTATTGTTGTTGATTGCTAGCTGCTGCAGAAGTTGCAGCAGACTTTTTGCATTTAATACCTACCTGTTACCTGATAATAAGAGAAGTTGACTGCATTTTGGCTTTTTTTTCAGTTGCAGGGAGAACAATTTCCACCAGGGGGCAATGCAATATCTATATTCAGTTATAATCTTTAGACTAGAACTTTAGTCTGAAACGTGTTATTGTAGATGTACTGTATGGAATGAATTAACTGACAGAAGTAATTACTTTTTCCAGGATACACTGCAAAAGTTAAACAACAACTACAAATACAACAACAACAAAAAGCAATCCTTAATCCATTGGATTATAATGTTCTCCCTGGAGACTTGCATGCCTTAGAGGTGTGTGGCAGTGAGTGGGTTTCACTTATAAAGTGTGAGAGAAGAGAAGAAGAAAAGGGAGAGGAGATGAGAGGAGAGGAAATGTGAGGCCAGGAAGGGACAGGAAATGAAAGGAAACAAAAGGTAAAAGAGAAGAAAGGAAAGAAGAGGAGAGGGAGAAGAAAAGAGAGGGACAGCATTCTTTCCTGTTATCTCCCAGGAAAATCTTGACGTAAGCCGGCCTGTGCTTGAGCTCTTATCTTCACCTGTGCTGAGGTAAAAAGTCTGAATTTATACAGTATTATCAGGAAATTCACACTCTGTTGTTTACCTCAAAACTTACATCCCATGAGCAGCTTAGCATTACTGTAGGTGAGGAAAACTCCAGGACATCATTTTATAGGTAGCCTAAGCCTATACACAGTACATAGGCATTGCCTCCATACTCATGTGTAAGGCAGAATGAGAAAGAGGGGGGCTGGTCTGCAGGTTTAGTTTGTTTTCCTCTTCACATTTTCACAATCACTGTTTCTCATTTCTGCCTGAGAGTGGGTGGATCCACAGGTGTGTGTGTGCGTGGGTGTACTGCGATTAGAGGCGTGCTTTGCTCATTTCAGGTGTGTGTGTGTGTGTGTGTGTGTGTGTGTGTGTGTGTGTGTGCGCGCGCGCATGTATGTGTGTGTGTGTGTGTGTGTGTGTGTGTGTGTAAACTATTTTTGCAGAGTTGCTGAACCGGGCCTATGTATTGCTTTCTGCAAAGTCTGCATGTCCGCTCACACATGTTCCTGTAAGACTGTTGGAAATTTTTCACCTGTGATAAAGACCCACATGTGGAGGTTTCCCTACCACACACAAACACACTCATGCTCACTCTCTCTATTTCTCTCTCTCACTCACTCATTCACACACCCACAGACACACACACACACACACACACACACACACATCTGGCTCTCACACATACACACACACACACACACTCATCTCTCTCACACACGCATGCATGCACGCCCGCACGCCCACACACACACACAAACACACACACACACACGCACACACACACACACACAGCCACTCCCCTCCCTCATAGATAAGAGAGAGACAATCGCAGACAAATGTGCTCTGGAGAACGCCTTGGTGACCCAGCTATGCTGAAACATGGCTTACGACTTATCGCACATCCGCTGCGGGAGCCATAAAAACACGGTGTGTTCCTCATTGCCCTGTTTTAAAATCCAACTTGATGGAGCTCTGATTACTATTGCCCCTCATTACATAAACATAAACACACACGCACACACACACTTAGTCACACATGAAATCATTTAATAACGTCAACATTTATGGGAAGTCAGACTGCTTGTTGGATGAGCATGGACAAAATGGATGGGAGGACACTGAACCCACTTTTTTCTAGTTTCTGTTCAGTCGGATATCGTTGTTTGATTTGGTGCTCGCACAGTAAAGTTCTGCCATTTTCATTGAAAACTTTCGGATTTGAGTTTGTCTTCAATGCAACCTTGTATATACTTGCGTCGACGCGTCGTGTTTAGTACATAATACATCTGCCACGTGCGGTAGGACGTGATACTAGAGTTCAGGAAAGTCCATCTGGTGCTGCAGTTTCAGAGGATATCTGGATGACACGATGCTTAAACATTGTTTACATTACAGACTATTGTGTCTCCACATTATGTTGCTGTTTCTAGATCATTTTGACTTAAAAATGTGTGATCCTTGAATAGACATTCACTTACGATCATTACTGTACATATTACTGCACATGTATTCACGAGTCATGAGCTCATTGGCCAATGTGTCTACAACTGTCTACAGTGCCTGTTCAGTCCTGTTTTGTGATTTCAGTAATTCTGCTTTGGAAGAACTGTGGTTTTAAGAACAATCCTCTCCAAGGGGTTCTGTGTTGAGGTTCAGTGAAGTTCATCCCCAGTGTCAACCAAAAGATGTCAGTTTGGAAGTCTGCACTGTCCCAGGGTAGCCTTTGAGGAAGACAAGTCAAATCCTGCTGACATCCATAAAACAACCCTTTAAAACCCACACTCTCTCTCTCTCTCTCTCTCTCTCTCACTCTCTCTCTCACACACACTCACACACACACACACAAACACACACACACGGCTGTACACATGGCTGGAAATGCACATCCTGTTTTGATGAAAAATGAATGTCATATGCACACACATACACACACACACACACACACACACACACACACACACATACCCACAGGTCAGGTGCGTGTTTGTGTGTGTGTGTGTGTGTAGGTGGGTGAGGACTTGTTTGTGTGTGTGCAAGAGAGCGTGGTGGTGGTGTGGGTGGAAGCTGGTTGCCCCAGGGTCAGTACATGGTGCAGCCAGGGCATGTTTGGACAGCTGATAAGCGGAGATGAGTGTACCTCCTGTCAGAGCCCCTGGCGGGCCCGCCGATTCGCACACGACGGTTCTATGTTCCACGCATGAGATCCTTTGGGCAATGCAGGCGCTCTCCCCACGGGCCTGTCATCAACCCTTCATCCTGTCCCGCCGGGGGCCAGTCTCAGGTGTCCGTAAATTACTCAACTATCACAACAAGATGTGTGTCACACACAACAGATAGGCTGCAGCATCTTTGTTTTACAGACTCCATGTTCTGTGCTGCAGTGCAAACGTGCAGCTTAGCACAGCTTCCTTATTTTACTGCTTGATGATCCACTTTAAAGGAGAAGTTCTGTGTGAATCAATCCATAGCCCTGTTGTTAGAGGTCACTGAATGCTGTCTGTAGCAAAAAGAATGAAAAAAAAAATGATGGAACATAGGCCGAGTTATAAACCAATAACTATTGTTAACTGAATGGGGCATAGTGAAATGAAACTGAAAGTAAGACACTATGCCCCATTTACTTAGTGTTAGTTGCCTGGTTCATTATTCTGTCTATGTTGTATCAAATTTTTTCGTTTTTTTACCTATGAACAGCATTCAGTGACCTTGAACAACAGGGCTATGGATTGATTCACACCGAACTTCTCCTTTAAGATTGTTTTAGACAACAACCTGGCTGGATTGGGTTTCTTATTGGAGAACAGTTCACCATTAAGGTTTTATGGGCTGAATGTGGGTGTGGTTCTGTGGCGATTGCCCTCTTGTGTGTGTGAAAATTACAAGTAAACAAAGTCATTGCAATGTGTTTTATTGCACTGAACGTTTTTATAGTGATGCTTGTGGATGGAACATGGCTGACGTGAGGCGCTATTTTTATTTCACACGTTGTGAGTCTGACTGTAGGCCTCAGGCTAGATGCCATGTTTCTTAGACTGCATTGCCTTGTTTTGCAGAGCATATATAACTTTACAAGAAAAAAAAATAATGTGTGAGAATTAGTTTGTGTGTGTGTGTGTGTGTACATGTGTGTGTGAGGGAGGGAGAGGAAGAGATGATGTGTGGGTGTGTGAGAGCTCTCATTTGAGTGTGTGCATGTGCATGTGTGTGTGAATACAAATGTGTGCATTTTCATATAACGCAGTTCCAAATGTTTTTCTTTTAAATCAATTTGTTGTTGAGCATTTGTGTATGTGTGCATTTGTGTGTGTGTGTGCGCGGGTGTGTGTGTGTGCTAGTGTCTGTGCTCATGTTTGTTAGTCGATCTGCATGAACACAGGTGTTGGCCAGGCTGAAAGCTACTGGCCAGACACTCAGATTCTCTGTCACCATGCTGTTCTCGTCTGTTTCCCCCATGGACACAGTGAGCTGGGCCGACCGAGTGTGACCCGCAGAGACGCCACCATCCCTGCCTCTATCGCCACTCTGTTCCTCCTTTCAGCTTTCTCTCTGTCTCTCTCTCTCTCTTCCCTCTCTCTCTCCTCAAAAGCACTTTTCTTTCTCCTTTCCCAGTCCCCTCTCTTTTACTCTCTCTGTCTGAATTAAATGTAGCCTGCTCTTCCTCTCTCTTGTTCTCTCTCTCTCTCTCTCTCTCTCTCTCTCTCTCTCTCTCTCTCTCTCTCTCTCTCTCTCCCTCTCTCTGTTGTCCCCCCTCCTCTCCCTGGCCTCAGAATGCCTGGATCAGGCCAATTCCTAATCTCCATTGGCTGACCGAGGAACACTAGGCCTGTTGTCAACACGGCAGCCAGATAGACCACAGCCGCTGACAAATTATTAACTGGCCTCCCCCTGCCTGCAATGAGAGCACGGCAGCCTGACGAGCTGGCAGTAGCCTATCACACCAAAGCCCTGCAACTGCTGAAATATTTCATCATAGGTCTTATTCTTGCAAGTGGAGGCTGGATCCTCCTTTAATGGCATGTAAAAATCGCTTGAGTCCAAAGGTTGAATTCAGTGTGAGATCCAAATGGGATGAATGGCTCCCTGAATGAAATTGAATAATTTAAACATTTTATTTTCCCCAAAAGGAAGCCCAGACATGGATAAAAGAGTTGTACATACTGTTTTCCAGAAGTGACGGTATTACACAGATGAATGTGTACTGTAAAAGCATGAATGTAAGGTGACAGTACCAGGAAAACCACAATGTGTTTCGAACAGGGTTAACCTGATGCTATTTTGGATGGAAGGTGGCACCATACACACACACACATACACACACACACACACACACACACGCACACACACGCACACGCATGCACACACACAAACGCACACACACACGCACACGCACACACACACACACACACACACACACACACACACACACACACACACTAAAGACTGAAACAGATAGTGAAACAGATAGATCCTTTATGAGGATCGTGGTCATATTCGGCCTGTCTGTGAAAGACATCAGTGGCGTGTGCGTGACATGTCTGGCTGACCTTGGTGCTGTCCTCTTGCATCTACAGTATGTGCCTGAGAGCGTGTGTTCAGGTGTGCTTGCTCCTGTACACATGTGTGTGTATGCATTACAGTAGGCCTATGTTTGTGTGTACTTGAGAGTGTCTGTTTGTGTGTGTGTGTGTGTGTGTGTGTGTGTGTGTGTGTGTGTGTGTGTGTGTGTGTGTGTGTTTGTGTGTGTGTGTCTGTGTGTATACTGTATGCATCTTTGCATAAAATGTGCGTGCTAAGTCTAAGAAGGGGAGAGTCTGGTGTGGTGTGTTACTGACGCCTGACTGCGTGTGTAGCTTGTCTCCAAAGAATACACACACATACACACACACACACACACACAGCACATCCTGACTTCCTGCTAGTTACCCCTTTATCTCCAGCTGTCCAACCTGTTCCTCTGGTTGAGGGGGTGTGTCTCTGAGTGTCTGTGTGCATGTGTGTGTATGTTTGTGTGTGTGTGTGTGTGTGTATGTGTATGTGTGTGTGTGTGTGTGTGTGTGTGCATGTTTACCTGGCCTTTGAAAGTAAATTGTCCACATGCATATGCACATCCCCACATACACCCACACATGTGTGTGTGTGTGTGTGTGTGTGGATGCGTGCATGTGGCCATTGGAAGTAAATTACCCACATGCATACACACACCCCAAATACACATTTGTGTATGACAAAAGACACAAAGTTACAGTATACTTGCATACAGTCACATGCACATACAGATGTAAACACACATACTGTACAGACACACACACCACATAAATGTAACTGCTCAAGCACCAGGAGACTAGGAGTATAGGAAATGTACCAGTTTGGGTGGTGACTGTGGTGTGGTGTGTGTGTGTGTGTGTGTGTGTGTGTGTGTTCGGTGTGTGTGGACTGGTTGAGGTGGCGGGGAGTTTAGTGCGGGGGCGCAACCTGACCTGTCATCTACATCTCTGAGATCACCTTGGGCCGTCGCCAGGTGCTGTAACGTGATCCTACCCTTGTCATGGTGGAGGACACAAAAAGAGAGAAGCGAAAGAGAAAAAGATAAACATTAACCAAGTACCTAGAAACACAGAGGCGCTGTTGCACAGTGCAAACTGAACCACTAATGGAGGTCAGAGACCTAAGGCAGTTTTAGTTTGCACTGCAGAGCAAATGAACCGCAGGTCAGAGGGGGGTCACCACCTGGGACGGCTTCTCTTAACCAAGCCACTCCACTCACATGTTGGCATTAGTGCACTACTGCCTGAAGTTCACAATGCAAACTATGATTGTGGAAATTCGATCAAATAAACTCAAATCAAACCACTTATGTATTTTTGTTTATAGTGGTTAATTACTGGATAATTCGTGCATACAAGCTCAGTGCATCATTATTTATGGGTTCATTAGTTGCTTTATGTTTAATAGTCCAATCTTTCGTAATTTTTATAAAATATTTTCTTTTTTATTTTAACATTTAATGCACCCAGGTTTGTAAGGTTAAAATCCCCTAAGGGAAAATGAATTTTTTTTTTTGCAGACATGGTGCAAATAACGTGTGAGAAACAGAGCGTGATTAAACAACATCTATGAGGTATCCATGGTTTCTGAAGAACGTCTTACTTCATTTTCATGTAACTTCTCACTACAGTCATGATCCCAGACTTAATCTACATACTATAATCATTAAACTCTTAATCAGTCAATTGACTCCATGATTGTTGCGGCTGTGGCATAGCCACAGTCAAATATCTGCAATATGAAATCCACCCAGATATACTAAACATGTATTTTTTTGTGGAAGGCCAACAAGTGTAAAGGCTCTCAGTCAAACTCTTAATTAACCATCGCCTTATTTTGTTGATGCTCATCATTCATTTTTTCATAGGACTTTTTCTCTTGGAGCCAGAGCATTCGAAATGTTAATTCTCCACATAAATAATGGTTTGGCAACTCTTTGGTACAATCAATTGGGGCTAGTTTCAAAAGCTTAGCTTCAGCTTACGATTTATTTTTTTCTGACAGACAGCACTCAGTGACAAGGCTTTCCTTTTAATTGCTGGTTAATTATGTTGCAGTATGCTGTATTCTTTCTCTTGGTTCATGTGTGTTTGCTATAGTAACTCAGTGTTTTGTTCACACTGGCTTAATGAAGAATGGTTTCCCTCAGGTCTCATCTCATGTGTTGTCTTGCTCTGGCCAACAACAATATAATTAATTCATTTGGTCTGGAAAGGAAGAGAACATTTATGACAGGAACAACTTCTGGAGAAGTTGTTGATGAAAACAAGCGGAACTCTGTTTTCATAGCCTTAGGGGCAGTAACTATTTGGAGTTGGACCTGATTATGAGAACCTTCAATTTGAAAAGGTAACTGAGGTAACTGCAAAATGTCAGTGCTCAACCTGTGGCCACATGTTCGTCTTTGTTGTCTGAATTATGGGTGCTAATTTGCGTAGGCCTTGGACTAATTCCATGACAAAGAGTAACTGTGGGGGAGGTCAAGCCCAATGAAACGGACTTAACATAAAAGCATCAAAAAACAACAGGGATGGCTTTGAAAAACAAATAGAGATAAACAAACATCATCTCCAAAAGACTAACATGATGGTGCACGACCGTACAAGGTCTGCCCGGCTGGTCAGATTTGTGTGTGTGTGTGTGTGTGTGTGTGTGCGTGCATGGGAATGTTTATCTGGCCTTTGGAAGTAAATTGTCCGCCTTGTCCGGCCACATACACCCACACATGTGTCTATCACAGAGCGTATCTATGGACACATCATGACCTGTCACCTGTCTTGTTTGTGTGTATGTTGTGGGGGGTCAGTTGGGACCCTCCAACCCCATCCCCACCACCCTAAATGAACTGTCCCTGACTGACCTACAGTATTCCGGTGGTGTGAAGGATGTGTGAGGAGGGACCATATTATGTGTATATTGCTGTACACTAGAGTATGCACACGTGGACTTGACTGATTGTGTTCAGAGATAATCATCATCATAACTACCATCAACCATCTGCTGCAATTACTCTGCCCTTTCAGATTAGACTGAACACTTAAGCATTCGCCATAAACATTCAGCCAGAAGGTCTGTTATGTTTATGACAAATTGAAAATATCAGTTTTTATTAGTTTATTATGTTTTGTTTTCTTCTTCTGTCCTCTCTCTAGTTCAAGGTAATAACCTCTAAACTAAACAGTCCTACACTGTAAAAAATGATTTGTAATTATTACTTGAAAAATGTGTGGAAACTTGTTGCCTCAAATAAGGTAAGTAAAGATTACTTATCTCTTTCAATTGATCTTTACCATAACTTGAAAGAGACTAGTTATGGTTATTTAACTTGTTTGAGGCAACAAGTTTCCACACATTTTTCAAGTAAGCATTACAAATCCTTTTTTACAGTGTATAAATGTCATAAACAATCATTGTTTGACTACTTCAAATGTTTGACTTGACTTGTGTAGTGCTGGGGAGGGCCACATACAGTCCATGGTGGACCATATAGCCCAGGGCAGTAATAATTCCCTCTGTGACGGCCCATGCAGAAAAGGATTCCTAGAAATGTGTAACACATACAAGCACTCAAGGAGAAGAAAAAAACAAAAAGTATCACCCATGCCAGTCAATTGCTTTTATGTGCAGTTATGTGTGTGTGTGTGTTTATGTCTATGAGAGAGAGAGAGAAAGAGAGAGAGTATGTAGCCCAGGGCTATTCAACTTCAGTACCAAGGGGGCCACATGAGAAAATCTCTGGGTTTTGTGGGGCTGCAAAAAAAATTCAACTACATTTGACGGGTGTGTTCATAACACATTCATAGCAACTTTCATAAATAGTTCATAAAGAGTTCATGACTGTTTCATAAGACATTCATATTTGTTGCTTTGAGGTTCACACTGCTGTTCTAGGTCCTGAAAAGACATTGGCATCAGCCTTGCTACCTCACCAACAGGGGTCTGAAAACAACTTTTGATAGGAAAAGGCAGAAAATTGATGTGATTTCAAAACCCACAAGAATGGGTATGACATGGACGCAGAGCTGTATTAGTGATTAATTTTGGTATTAACTCCACTCAGTTATCTTACGAACTGTTCATCACAGACAACAAGCAACTAGCACTGTTGGAAAGGCCAGGTTGAGCAGATTCAGATGATATGTGTGTGATGTCTGTGCGATGAAAACTCAGCTAGTAATATAATCGAGAAGAAATGGTGCGTCAAATCGGGCAACTCGCGCTAAAAAGTTGCGGTGAAACGCTGAAGATTTTATTTACAGTACCATATCTTGCTCATAGCAACAAGACAAATCTGTCGCGGGCCGCAGAAAATTTTAAACGGGCCGCTAGTTGAATAGGCCTGATTTTGCCTATGTATGTGTGTGTGTGTGTGTGTGTGTGTGTGTGTGTGTGTGTGTGTGTGTGTGTGTGTGTTGTGTGATCCTGTTTATATTTGCACTGTGTGTGACTTTGTATGTGTGTGCGTTCATGTGTGTGTGCGTGCACTACTAGTGTTTGCATTAATGTGTGTTGTGGAATTTTACCAGGTCAGTTTTATGTTATGTAAGACAACAGGACAAAGAGAGAAAGACAAGAGAGGCGGGAATGTGTGTGTGTGTGTGTGTGTGTGTGTGTGTGTGTGCGCAGGAGGTGTTTTGGATTAGCCATCAGTCATGCATTGAGGCCACAAGCTTAGCTGAATGAACTAGAGCAGGTGTGTGTGTGTGTGTGTGTGTTCATGTGTGTGTGTGTGTGTGTGTGTGTGTGTGTGTGTCTGTCTGTATGTGTATCTGTGTCTGTGCGCATGCACACTCAGGCTTTCGACTGTCCCTTTCCTTTCCTCTCTTGACTCCCCCTCTGTGGCTTTAAATTTCTTGAAGGATTGCTCCAACTTCTAACTTCTATCTGAGTTTGTTTTACTGAAGTGGGCTTTATTCATTCCTCTGCCCCTCTCTCTCTCTCTCTCTCTCTCTCTCTCTCTCTCTCTCTCTCTCTCTCTATGTCTTTCTCTCCCTCACTCACTCTATCTTCCGTCCTCACTCTCTGTCCCTCGTTCTCTACATGTCTGCCTCATTTCCACTCACACACAAACACAAACGCCTTCGTCAATAATTACGTCATTATTGTAGCAAAATATACCCGCAATATGCCAATTTTACCTCCCTCTCCCAAACATATTTTTATTCTCTGCTTTCTCTCCCTCTCTGTCTCCCTCTCTCTCTCTCTCTCTATCCTTTCCCTCTGAGCAGTGGTGATGAGTCAGTCCCATCAGCTTAACCCGGAGGGAGAAGCGGTATTTTGTTCATTAGTGATTCGTCCTCCTGCTCATCTGACTCAGGTAATTGCTTTCTCTGAATAGAGCGCGCACATCTGGAGGACAAAGCAGGTGCGGCGGGGGCGGCGGAGAGCAGGGAGCCGTGTCGGTTCGGTGCCTGTTTTTAGCAACATCCATTCTTCCTCCCGGAGAGGGTTGTCTACCGTCTGCCCGTGCAGGTCCTGATCTGTATGCACCCACACACCTTCTCTCTCTCTCTCTCTCTCTCTCTCTCTCTCTCTCTCTCTCTCTCTTTTTCTCTCTCTCTCGATTTCTCTCTCTCTCTTATGTTTTCTTATAGGAATAATGAGCTTTGAATGGGACAGGTCATAAGTTCGCTCATGCATCACAAAGCTTGCTCATGCGTATTGCCCCAGAGGGCAGATGATAACCCCTTTTTTTATATTTTCATTCCCAGTTAGATATTAGTCACTCACTCTTCCAATCACAGATACGGATGCGACTCTTTTTTGGTAGTCACACTTTTTATTTGCCCTTGATGCCCCTGATTAAAAAAAAACAAAACAAAACAAAACAACAACAAATAAGAGGAGGGTTTCCACTCAGAGTTTTTAAAGTGCCCTTTTCCTTCTACAGTATGCTGTACTTTTGATTAAACAGAAGCGCTAGAGCTGCTCACGCCTGTCTGCTCAAGCCTCTAATTAAAGGCAAGGAGCAGGAAGCCAGCAGAGGCAGAGAGATTGGGAGAAAGAGAAAGAGAGAGAGAGAAGGAAAGAGAGAGAGAGTTCTGTTTTTTTTTTTTCATTTCAATTATTTTTAGTGTAGGCTCAAGGGCAAGAGAGTGGGTGAGAAGGAGCAGATGAAGAAAAACAAGAGAAAGAAAGAGTGAGAGAGAGAGAGAGAGAGAGAGAAGAGATGAAAAGACACTAGAGATGAAGATGAGAAAGAAAAGAGAAGGGTGAGAATAACAAGGACAGACTTAAAAAAAAAATACCCTTCCATACAGGAAATGATCCCTTTTCAAAAGTTGTCGTGCAGGTCCTTACATAATTGCAAGACTGACTTACTTCTTTCATCCTTCTTCCTATGATGATATAGTGGATATTTCCCCTAGTATAGCACTGAGCCATCTGTATTATGGGCAGAAGTTCAGTCTAGTTCATTCGAAGGCCCTCAAGCTCTGTCTCTGCTGCGCAAGCACAATAAGTCCCCTCCCAAAGAGTGCAGTGTTAACATTGGCGCGCAATGTAGGTGTATAACTCGGTGTGCCCTGCTTTGTCGAGCACCGTTGCACTGCAACAGCATCCAGTGTAAACAGTGGCATGTAAACTCTTCGAGTTGAGTGAATAGAAGGTGTCCTGGAGTCCCGTCCCCCTGGCGTGCCTTGAGGAGATGACTCAATCGGACGCCTGTTCACGCCTGGCTCCGGGGCCCTTTTGCGTCACCAGGCAGTGGCTGGGGCGACCTTACAGGAAATTCCACATTGCACGTCCCCACGGCGAGTGACAGGCGCACTCAGCGCCATTGTCACTCCTCAGGACAAGAGTCATCTCTCAAAGTGACAGAGGAGAGGTGGAAGACACACACATAAACCCAGACACACACACACACACACACACATACACACTTATAAACACACACACATGCAGTTATCAAAATAAAGCTTTGGGAAAACAATGTTGTTGTTTTTTAAGGAGGGGGAAGCCCCATCTTAATCCCATCTGAAATGCCATTTCTGCTGAGGTGGTGCACAAAACTGTCTGTATTCCCCAGGACCAAAAGAGTCACAACCTCCAATGCCCACCACTCCTCCTCGTATTTATCACCTGGCAGGGACCCGATGTGTTGACTTGACGCTCTCGACTGTTCACCCATCCTCTTTTGTCTGCCTTTTTCGCTGCCTTGCGTGTGAAGGGGAGGCACTGTCAGGGCCCATAAACCTAAAATAAGAGGGAGGCCATTCAGGTGCGTCGCGCCACTTTCAAAACACCTGGCTCTGACTCAGCCCAGAGTAATCACCGTCGTCAGGCCAAGCCCACACCGCACCACAGCAGGCCCTGCAGGAGAGACTGCACCCAAGCAAGACTGAGAGAGAAGAGCTGAGGCAAAAAGGTGTGACAGCGGGAAGGCGAAAGAGAAAGAGAGCATATACAGGAGAAAGAGAGAGCGAGGCAGAGGAGAGAGCATGACAATGCAAGCAGGTCATCCAAGGTGCAATACCTTCTTTGGTGTCCTGGTCTTTGGCGTAATCTATGGGGTTCGTCTGAATCATTTATTCTCAACTGTTTGAGTCAGGCAAGCCAGCTAATATAATCAAGATAGATTAATCAATATAATCTATCTTTGTTATTAATTTGAGCTTTACACAGTTCAGCTGCTGCCAGTCTCTTCTCTCTATGACTGTAAATAGTGGGCAGTCTTTGGCTGGCAGAGCAGAAGCATGGGCCAATATGGAGAAGAACAAAAGAAAGAAGTCTTGACATTTTGCCTGTTGATACATGTGGTCCATTATGAGTTATGAGTGCCAGTTGAACCTCTGGGTACAACTCTGTAAGCAGAAGTATATGAAATCAGCACACATTTTTTAACTTTCATTTTTTATTCAGTTAAATTCAATTCAATTCTATTAAATTAAATGATGTCTGTGTACACACTAGAATCATCAAGTAAATTTGTACTTTGCAACCTCACCTTAAGAGCAACTACTAAGGTGAGAAAACACTCCCTTGTCTGACAAAACTTGGTAATTCCTTTGTGCAGGACGTGGGCTTGAACCCCTGACCTCACAGCAACATTGCATCTCGAATCAGCTGCGCTAGCCTGTCAGCCCAAGATTCCAGGTTGCCAGGCAACTGACCAGCAGGATCTTGAGGTATCATGAGGCAAGTTTATCAATAATCCACACACACAGTAGGCTAAGGCTAGCTGGAATCCGTTACACACCAGGTCAAGAAGTATAGAGGACAGGGTTAGTGTGGGATAGAACGGCTGTTGAATGGATAAGTGGATATGTGCTACAATTTTAATAATGATTATAATGATTCACTTTTAGTCAGCGTTGGCGTCGGCATTTTGTGGTTTGTTTGGGGTTATTGAAGAGCTGTTTGAGTCATACTATAGGCAAGTTAGAATTAGTTCATGTGTTGAAAACATCAAAGGGTTTTTAGATACTGTATTCTTAGTGATCCTGGCCATAAACTGCTCTCTCTCTCTCTCTCAAGTTTTTGCTGTCAAATATAATGTATAATGTGTGTAGTAAAATGACAATCAATGGAAGTTTACTGGTTTCTAAGGAATGATCAACTGTAAGGCCTTACAGTATATTTCTGTGACTAAGACCATCTATTACCTAGAAGTGTAACAGTAAAAATCACTTCCTTATGTGCATTTGGGAATTTCTCTGACCCAAATGCACTTCATAGTGGTGGCGGCGTTGAGGTGAGTGAGGACAAGGAAGATGATTTCATGCCCGGCGGGTGAGTCATAAGTGTGGGCTGCAAACACAGCCTGTGTAGCGCCGCAGACTTATTGGCGGGTAAACTGTGTGTGTGTGTGTGTGTGTGTGTGTGTGTTTGTGTGTGTGTGTGAATGGCTGGGATCACACAAGCCCTGCATTTGATTACCATTCTGGTCTGAGCCAGAACGCTCACTCAGAGGCCAGTAGGATGACGAGGGCAGTGAGCAGCATGGAAAACTTGCAGGAAAGGAAACCCCTGTCCTGACTTCCCTTGTCCCATCAAATCTGGTCTTGCTCTCCTTTTTTTTTTTCTTTGTCCCTGTGTGTGTGTGTGTGTGTGTGTGTGTCAGTACAGTGTGAGTATGCTATTGAATTTGACTGTGTACTGTAGTGTGTATGGGTTCGATGCATGTGTCTTCATGAATTTGTGTTTATGTGTGTGTCAGAGTTTGTCCTTGTGGTCTGCTCAGTCATCATTCACACACGACAGCACCCCAGCGTTTTTAGCAGTGACTCATACAGCTCTACTCCAGGGCTTTTCTGCTCCACCATTGGCTGCTGCATGTTTTGGCTTGTAGCCGATTGGCTTGTGTCGCTGTGTCTCACTCAGCCTGGGGGTGGCCTTCCCAGCAGCCCTAGTTGTATACAGAGAGAATGATGGACATTTCCCCCTCTCCCAAACCAGCACAGCCCGCATGCCTGCTACACACACACACACACACACACACACACACACACACAGCAGCTGACAGTAGAAGGATTACTGGGGCTTATTATACCTGGAAGTGGCGTGCGGAACACAAACAAAGACAATGGTTGCCATGGATACGTAATCATATGAATGGAATGATGACGGCTTTGTCTTGGACACAAGTCCTTTATTCTAAATAAAAAAATACAAGAAAAAAAAAATAACACTGGTTTTAGACTCGGTCTAGAGACATACAGTAGAGATATTACAGTAATTGACTCTGACAGGTAACATGGCCATGCCCTTTAACTCAGGAAATGATGCATAGGGTGATGCAACCGAGGGAAGAAAAGGAAAATATATTTTTTTCATGTCAGGAGAGCTTGTCAAAAAAAGTTTTCCACATCAAACGCTGTCGGGCTGCTGGTGTAAAGCCTTTTTAATAGAGCCAAGGGGCATCATAACAGTCGTGGTAAATGTACTGTGTGTGGTGAGAGGGTGTCACTGGGATGTGTTTGAACAGGGAGATCGCTCCAACAAGTCTGTGTGTGTGTGTGTGTGTGTGTGTGTGTGTGTGTGTGTGAGAGAGAGAGAGAGAGAGAGAGAGAGTTCTGTATTAAAGTCAACAACACTGAACAATTAAATAGACAATGATAAGCTCAATAAACTCAATAAAGACTCAGATTTTACAACACTGGATTGAATTGCAATATTTAATATATACATACTGTATGTATACATATAGTGATACATATGTACATGTACATTATGTGTCTATGGCTATGTCCATGTACTGTATGTGCCAAGTATTGTGAAACGTGTTCTGATGGGGGCAAAATTGATGCTTGACTCTGGTGGAATTTGGCTGCTGAGTCAGAGTGTCTGCCCATTGTGGTCTTGTACTCTCAGTGCACTCTTT
>JASCQY010000232.1:9545195-9563971 GCA_030264315.1 Sardinella tawilis
AAATAATAATCCAAAAACCAAAATGGTGGATGGAAAAAGTGTTCTATATCTACTGCCTCCACTTACAGGCGTGAGGTTTAGAGTCTAAAGTTTCAATGTTGTTCAGTCCCCGATAAATGAAACACCTTATCACCATTTAGTCTGGTTACATTATAGTAAACATGAGGCTGACTGATAGCTTGCGCCATCTTGTGACTTGGGGCATTCACTATTTCCTATTTTTAGACTGCTGTTCAAAAATGTGAGTTTTTCTTTCTTTCCTGTAGTCACAAACCAAAAAACAAAACCACATAGCTAGTTGAAAAATACTGCATTATCACAGCGATAAAGTGGAGAGCTCCATGCTTATCAGTCCCTGCATGGGCTTACTTCAAGCCCTAAATGCTCCATCAAAATAAAGATAAGGCCTTGTGTAGATGCTCTGATAAAATGTTCCAAAATTCAGTCACATTAGCTTGAACATGAGGCTGCTTTTAAAATAAATACACCCGCATAACTCCCAGTGCTCAGAAGAGGGGTTTGTCCCAATACAAGAAAAATTACATTTGAAATACAAGTGTCTTTTTTTTAAGCGAAATGTTCACTGTTCAGTTTAATCTCCCAAAAGGGAGGGAAAAAAATGAACCCAAGCCTCCAGACTGCTACCACTTCTGTGGGAATTTAAAAAGAGCAGTGGGCTCTATCTGAAACCTACAAGGCCCTTGCATGTATTTCTGCCGGGAAGAGAGGAGAGGGGTGGGGGGAGAGAGAGAGAGGGAGAGAGAAAATGTATCCTCATGTTTACACCATTTCGCAGCAGTGGTAACAGGATTACTAAAGTGACAAATAAGAATTTGTGGGATTCCCTTACTTCTTGTGTCTGTGTATTGCTGTTATTTAATTATTTACCAATTTTTTTCTTTAAAGGCAGCTGTATTCTAGAATCCCCTGGGTGGTTGAGTTCCAGAAGCCCTTCAGGTTTCCGCGGAGACCTCTGTGTGGCGCCAGATAAAGCCGTGCGTGCGTCGAGCCCTGGCATGCACCGAGGGAACGGCTTCAGAGCGATAATCAGCCCTCCAGTTCAACCAGTCTTTCTTACAGCTATTCATGGCGGCGCACAACTCCTAGGCCAGAAGATCCCATCACAGCCACATGCACTGCAGCTCACTCGGGCTGTGCAATCAGTGACACACATGCAAACCAGAGGAGGAGAGAGAAATGGAAGAGGAGGAGAGAGAAATGGAGGGAAAGTGTTTGTGTGTCTGTTTGTGTGTGAGTCTGTATCTGTCTGTGTGAGTGTGTGTCTGAGAGAGAGAGAGAGAGAGAGATAGAGAGAGAGAAAGAGACAGAGAAAGAGAGCAAGAGAGAGAGAGACAGACAGACCGACAGAGAGAGAAACATGTTTTGTGGTGCTGCCAACATGCAGATCAAAGGCGCTGACACTTGTTCATGTCCCTTGTTCTGTTTTATTTCTCCCCCCTCCCTGCACATTCTAGGCGTTAAATCTGGTTTACATTAGCCTTCTCTTAAGCTGTGTGTTGGTGGGACGTCTGGGAGGGCTCCAAGGAGTGGAAGTAGCGATTGGCACTCCCAGGCTCAAAGTACACACAAGTGAGTGCAGTGCACAAACTGCCTCGTCTGTCTCCCGGTCTTTTTCTCTCTCTCTCTCTCATTCTCTCAGACTCTGCCAGCCACTAACTCAAACCAAACCAAACTCTTCCCCTCTCTAGGGTTCTCCAGCCTTCAGCTCCATCTCTCTCTATGTACTTCCCCTGTGTGAGTGACTGAGGCTTGGCACATGCTCCCTTCAAATCATGGGACTTATCAGCTTTGGCTTGTCCTCACAAGAGTTAAGTCATAAATCAAGCTAGTGCTTCTGCTCTCACAGAAATGCCGTGGTGACCATGGCCCCATGACCTGCACAAAAGCACCATGAATTCTTCACCATGGGCTTGTGTTATACACAGTATATCCACATGAGCCTACTATGAATTACTTCAGGTCTAAATTTAACACAAAAAAGTATACAAATGAAAATGAATAATCTATACAGTTTCTCATTCTGGGAAATTTTGTCTCTGCCTTTAACCCAATTGTGAATTAGTGATTACACACACAGCACAGCTCACAGTGAGCACAGACTAACACTGGCTGCTTGCTTACAGCAGTGCCTGGGGACCATTGAGGGGTTACTGTAGGTGTCTTGCTCTAGGGCACTTCAGACATGGTCTTCTTGTCGGGAATCAAACCGGCTTGATCACAAGCCTGAAACCCTGACCAGTAGACCAAGGCAATCAATAGCCCTGCATGAATCTATTCATTTCACGTCATTGAGAATAAAATGATATCTGTCTGATATCAAAATACAAGTACATTTTCAATTGTGCATGTGCCATCCCAGCAACCAATCTATTTTGCAATATACTTGTCTATATTGTGTAAGCATGACAGATGCACAGGTGATAATGAGGCCTATCAGTGTTAGCATCCGGTGGTAGGGACCCAATTGACTTATGACCAAAGATCCTTGATTACCGTCCCGATATAAAAGAATAAAAGGGTGGGAAGTGGAATTTAATGAGAGCCGCCAGACTAGCGTCACTAAACGCTTTTCTCCCAGCGTAAACAATAAATTCATTTTAATCTTTTGTCAAGTTTGTAAACTAATCTAGATAGCCTTTCGTGTGTTTATCAGTACCATATCTCTTGTTTGAGTCTATTCCTCCTGACGTTGCCATGATAAACAGAAAAGATGAGGGCTTTTCTCTGTGCTTCTGAACAAACAGACTCTCTTGAGACTGTTTCACTGGTGCTGTCAAAATAACTTTTATAGCATAAGATAGGAAACCAACGATAAAGCTGTTAAATGGGAGTATCCACCTACAGTAACCTACTCTAGATAATTTGGGCAAATTAAAGGGAGGTCACTTGGAAGATATAGATATGAACCAAACCCAGTCCAACCGTAAAACTATTCTTTCTTTTTTTAAATTATTATTTCTTAGAGTAGGCCTTATAACTTATTTTTCAATTCAGTTAAATCAATACAATTCTTTGCTGGGGTTTAGAAAGCTTTATGTTACATGCCCGGTGTAATCCTTGTTCTTTTTGGGGCACCTTACCTTGTCGTCTTGCGTGGTCTCTGGGGAACTGAGGAGAAAAACTCAACATGTGGAAGGTGCCTCTTCCACGGCTGATTTCAGCATGTGGACTTGCACAGATGGTGCCTCAAATTTGCATTGTCAGTGTTGCACAACCTAATCCAAACTCTCACCAGGTTACTTGATTTACAATTAAATTTAATAGCCATTACAGGAGAACAGTTGTATGCATACCATAAGCTGCTTATGTTAAGACGTTAAACAAATAAATTAATAATTGCATCTTCAGGGAAATGAGATAGGGTATCACTGTGGGGCGATCTGAGTTGATCCTAGTTGCATATGTTGGTAATCAGTGTTATGTGGATTTGCACATGCATAAAACAAACATTCCTCTGCCAATAATGGCTGTCCCTCTCTGGGCTGTTTTGTTTGAGGCCTGTTATCACTCTTGAAAATAGGCTAAACATTATTTGAAGAAGATTAAAGAGCCTCTCCATTTTGGAAATTTTGTTTTTGTTGATGTTGTTCTTCACATTGCTGTTGATATTTTTCCACACCTGTGCTTTTTTCAGTGCCTATAGCCTACACTAGGTGATTAGTCTAATAGCCTACATTTTTTCACAAATTCGGATTGTAGCAACTCGAAATAAAGTAGACTATATTCGGTGTAAATCCATTCGTTCTTAATTCATTAAATATTAACAAATGTTTATTTAGGTGGGTTAGAAGTAGGCTAGTCTTCACTGTCGAGCTGAAAGTATTCACAAAGCCCATGTTGAGTGCTGGTCCCCATTTCAGGTCCTCTACCGCTCCCTAGTGACGAAATCGTGTAATGGCCATCCATGAGCTTAAAAGACTATTTGCTGTAGAGTAACTACAGTATTTCCCCATTGTATTATAATCAAATTCAGGGCTGATTTCACTCAAAGGCTGTCCTGGTGTTGCAAGGTACTGTCATTGAAATACGGAGATTCTGTTTGGCCATAGATTGACGCAGCAGCGGTGGTCCCCACTGCCCCCCATAATGCCAAACCGAGGTGAGATTGTACCTTTAGAGTTGCCGTACTTTGGTGGACTCGTGTTCAAGTGCACGGACCAAGCTGAGTGCTCGCTCGGTCAGAGGTCTAAAGACTGCACTTGCACCTGCACCATTGACAAATTTATTCCAAAAAATGGCAGGCAAACGTGCATTAGTCATTTTGTCAAAGGGTGCAGAGGAGATGGAAACTGTCATACCGGTGGACGTCATGCGTAGAGCCGGGGTTTGTACAGTATCTGGCATTTGCTGTGGTGTGAGGTAGCAAGCTACAATACTTACATACCAAACAAGCTAATGTTTGCGAGTTGAGAAACCATGTATTAGCTTGCTAGTCATTAGGGAAGCATGCAGAAAAAACGTGACCAGTGACTACCATAGCTACAAAGAGGACAGTGACACCAGAAAGTCTTACAAGATGAGAGCATAACATTGTAACGTAGAATGATATGTTACTGCAGGAAAAAGTAATTTAGCTAATCAGTGTAACCATAGCATGCTAATACTGCTGGAAAATGAAGCTTAAATATGAACCTGTTGTGAAAAGTTAATGTATACAAACGTTAAACCAAGCGTATGAACATTAAGTATGTTTTATTTAAACGTATGGACATTTATGCTAAACTGTGCTGATGCAACAGCTTGAAAGCCTTCCAGTGCTCAGCATTTGAACTTGGCCCTTCTTGACACTGTAATGTTAAGCCGAGAAAGAGGTCGCTGGAAATGTCAAAGCTATGATGTACATCTGGGAAATGGTTATCCAAAGAGAATACACTCTATATTGGGCCACCTCAAGCAGACATCATTTTGTATGGTGCAAGGTGGCACGTACCGTCTAATATCTGTGTTGCTCTTAAAGGAACCGTAAGTAAGAAATAAATATATATTAATCATAAAATGGCCTTGATATGTCACCAGCCATTAAGGAATCATGATAATTTCTTTTATCACTGACAACAGTAATCCAGCCTGGATATTCCCATAACAAAAGTGATGTTGTCATTATGTGTAATGACAACAGATATGGACAACTTAGCTATGAAAATCTTGTCTGGGAGGAGGGGGAGAGGACATTATGCTCTGTTGAACGTGAATGTGATTGCAGTAGTTTTGGCCATAAACTAACATACTGTTCCTTTAATATACGAATAAAATCAATGATATAAGTATTGCTTTCACCCTTATGAGTAGATTGCAGTCACCGTAGCAGGACTGACGGGGAAGGAACCGGTCCAGTGCAGTCGTGATGTGTTCATCTGCCCAGATGCCAGCTTGGAGGATGCCCGCAAACAGGTGAGTTCTGTATTCCCTCCTCCACACACACACACACACACACACACACACACACACACAGTTGTGTGCATTAGGCCTACATGATGTTTTGTAGTGCACATTGGCCCATGATTAACATAATTGGCAGGGTAAGTTTTAGATGGATATTTATTATAACTGCAAAATCATATTAATCATAAAATGGCCCTGATATATCACAAGATGCTAAGGAATCATGATCATTTCAAATACTTTTACCACTGACAACAGTAATCCAGTCTGAATATTGCCATTACAAAAGTGAATTTGCAGCCCTCAACTTGTGTTTACGTTGTTATTATGTGTTTACTTTGTGTATATTACGTATTTTGGCCTGTTGCGCCACCCTCCACCTATCTGATTTTGGCAACCTCGCTGACAAAATCTTGTCTGGGGGGTGGAGGAGAGGACACTATGCTTTGTCGTAGTTTGTGATTGCTGTACTAGTTTTTGGCCACAAACTCACATACTGTTCCTTTAACATGCCCTTAATTCCCTCTTTTACAACTTGATACCATCATGAATGTCTTCACTAATCCTATGAATCCTGAAAACTACCTAGCATGAATCAGTCAATTTTGAAATTAGTTTTTAAAGTCGGGCATGTGCAGCCTTGCCTATATTTTCCACATCTGTCAGTTTAGTGACGCTATTGGTCATAAGCCTGCATGTTGCAAATGGAAATGGAATAGTTTAATACTGATTTCTTTAATGAAGACCAGTCAAGCTGGCTTAATTCCCTTCTAACATTACCGTCTGTGCTGACGCTGCGTTGATTGGGAAAGACGTTCCAATGTCGGCTAAATTTAATTTTGCCAAACTTTTGCTATTTGATTACTTTGATTTGGTTGATTTGATTACTTATTAGCCTATGACAAAAACACGTTTCTTGATTGATCAAACTGTTTAACTTGCTACAGTACAAATCCAAAAGAAGTGAATTCTCCCTCTCTCTCCCTCTTGGTCCTCCTGTGAGTTTGCGAGTGTGCTTAGGCTACTTGCGTGCCTGCGTGCGTGCGTGCATTGGGGAGGGGGGGTCATTGGGGTGGTCAATTTTCAAATAATATTCGAATAATGCTCATTGAATTTCGAATAGCATTTTTGCCAAAAAGTCACATCCCCACAAGCAATCAAATCTTATTACCGAATGTCCCGGCTCTCTGTACGAAACAAACTGGAGAATGAGGGGATGGTTATCACCAGGCTGCTTTTAAAGCATATAGTAAAACTGTTTTGATTTTTTTTGCATTGGTCACTGTTGTCATCTTGTAAGCACTGTAAATTCACAAAGAAGCCGGATTGGGAGTCAAGAGATGCTATAATGATCCATTTAAACATCAAAGTGACTTCCAAGCTGGTAAATGAACTCCTCTGCCAAATCACACACCACATTTATCAAGGACAGTAAGACTGGAAAGCTATAATGTGATTCTTGCAGGTGTAGCTATTAATGTGTTCTCAGACATTTTACTGTATAAATGAGAATGACTGAAATCTCTACAACACTACAGTGTCTCTCCATGGCATTGCCCTATAGTGACGATGAAACCATTTGTGTGGTTCTAATGTCTACAAAGGGTCATAGTTGTAGTCAAAGGATTGTGCACATCCCAAACCAAGGTGCAGGGCAAAATAATCCTGAAGAAGACCACTTGGTCGAAACGTTTCTGTGCCAAAAAAGAAAATAAACAAAGAAACAGAAGATTTCAAGTGTGCGGACTTTTGTATCACAAACTACAAAGGGTCATACACGTCACACTAAAAACAAAGAGGACCTGAGTCTGTATTCACAAAGACTTTTATCTTAGTGCTTAGAGAACTCTTATTAAGAGTTTTCATTTTAAAGTTTTTTCACAAAGCTGCTGAGAATTACTTTAGTTAGGCAAGATGACAACCCTTTGGATAAGATAAAAGCTCCGTTGCTATGGTTGCATGCACAAGCCTGCTTGCATGTACATCCACGATTGGTTGGTTGATGAGTGACAGGTCTCTGCAGGTAGGCGTGTGCTGTGTTGCTGCGGGACTGAGTGACGGTGGAGATCACAGGGTACAAATAAAATTGTACCCGTGGGCTGACAAAGTATTACTGCACTGTTTTTGAAATGCATTTATGACTACATGTTTGCATAGATAGGAAGTAGTATTGAATTTGGTTATGAATAAAATGCACATGTACATCGACAAGGGTTTCAGTGGTGTTATCTCCATTCCTTCCAAACTTATTTATTCCCTGATGATAGATACTTTGAATATGTGATCTCGCATGTACATTTCAAAAGAGTATGGACACACTGTATACAAACTACTGCTTTGGTTTTAGTGAGTAGGAGTCCTCTGGATTACTTCTAAGCTGTCCCAGACTTAGCACTAAATTTCTTATTTCTTTGTGAACTACTGTCGGTCAAAAACATTCTGACACACCCATTGTTTTTATTAGGACTTCCTCCTAAACTCACCTGTTAGGAGCTACTTCTAGTCTGATTTGTGTCTGCCATTGTCTGATGATGAGGCCCAGTTTTATAATAGTCATCCCGGCTGCAGTACAGCACTTGCAGTCTAAGTTCTCTAGAGGGCGATGAAGAGCTCCAACACTGCAGCAAGTGCACTGCACTCAATACTCACCCAATACCCATACTCACTTTTGTGTGTCTATCGCTACTACTAGACAGCTCTAGATTGTGGCTTTTCAGGAAGGTTTGTGTCTTACTGTACAACACAGAGCTTCATTTAAAAATAAAGTATAAAATTGAAGAGTGTCTGAATTTTATAAGTGGGCAGAAGAGCTTGACGGCCACTACTGTCCACATTAACAGGGTTCCCACTGGTCATGGAATTTCTGGAATATCATGGAATTTTTATAAATCTATTCCAAACATGGAAAATCATAGCCTGGCCTTAGCCATCCTGTAAGTTCTGCTCGATTATCATCTTCCTACAAAGTACAAAGTAGAGGGGATGGTTTAGGCCATACTAGGAAAATCAGGAAATTCGACACATGTGAACCCAGAAGCTGAGCTTTTGGATTGATTGATGAACTGATTCTCTTTTCTTTTTAGTACCCAGGTTGCATTATGTACAGTTGTTTATATACTGTAGGATGTTATGGAAAAGACTAAAAAGAGAGTGGGAACCCTGAGAAATACTGTATATGCCACAGAGGATCTAGATCCCAATGTCCCCCCTATTGTTGAGACATGAACCCTCAGAGCCTCAGCTGGCTTGAATCAGATCATTATGCTGCTTCATACAATTCAAAACTTTGAGGGTTCAGGGGAAACATTAGGACAAAGCAGTGACAAAGCAAAGCACATTATAGGATACAAGTTAGTTAATTTGTGCAAAATCATTTTGTGCATGTTTGAAGGTGCACTATGAGATCTTGCATGTTTTTTTTGTTTATTTGTTTGTTTGTTTGTTTTTTTTTAAGCTGAGTTTCATTTTTGTCTCAAATCATAGGCATCTCCCCTTGATCAGCTTGCTCCCTGCCCCCAGAATATAAAGTGAAAAAGTCCGGTCTCTGGAGACAACACAGGGGCTGTAAATGTCAAACAAACACACCAAAACATAACAAGACACATTTCACATTTCATGGTCAGCAGAGGGGGTGGGGGTTATTGAGCATGCACATATGGGTGGGGGGCAGTGCACAAAGTTGAATTTGTAGCGTGAACTGTTTTGTTTGTTAACCTACAACGTCAACAGAAGTGACATCATTCAGGATCTCATAGTGCACCTTTAAGTGCAATGTTTGTCTTTTGCCATTTATGCAAAACTGAACAGTAATGTACAAACATTATTTAAATGCTCAATTTAACCTTTTTTAACCTTGATTTTCTATCCTCAAATGATGATAAATCAAATCAATCATCTCTCTCTAGTGTTTCAAATTACTGATGATCTTTACGGTATACAGTACCGTACGTAGCACGGTCAGCAATGCAGTCACCAACTGTGCCTGACCTGATTATTCTATGCAATGCAGAGAGAGTTTGTGTCTTACAAGGGAACATTGTGCTGTGCTTCTCAGGGCCCGTATGATGTTGTGCTTTTACCAGGAGGAGCGGTAGGAGCCCAGAACCTCTCCGAGGTGAGCCAGTGCAACAGCACCGTACTGCACTCCCCTCTCTCTCTCTCTCTCTCTCTCTCTCTCTCTCTCTCTCTCTCTCTCTCTCTCTTTCCCTATATTTTTAGAGGAGCTTTCAGACGGCCATACATATAGGCAAACAGAATCACTCCCACTCCTCTCTCCTCTCCTCTTCTCTTCTCTCCTTTTTTCCTGCATCTTTTCCTTTTATTGCTTTGGCAGTGTCCTTTCACTCGCCCCTTTACTTTGTGGCACGCTAGCTTCTCGTGGTTTTATTAAATCGCAAACAGGCTTGCCAAGCAAGTCCACCCACAATCAATATGTGCAATGATCTTCCCTAAATGCAATGCCTGCATAATTAATGGAGATTTCCACACTCTGGCCTTTTAGTGCTGAATGGTGCAAAATAATGCTGAGTATGTGATGACTCACTGTGTGTGTGTGTGTGTGTGTGTTTGTGTTTGTGTTTGTGTTGTTCCCCAACAGTCTCCAGCTGTGAAGGAGGTGTTGAAGGACCAGGAGGGCAGAAAGGGTCTGATTGCGGCCATCTGTGCAGGTACTGTCACCCCTGTTGGACGCTGGAGCTGGCAAACAAGTTCACCATCATCATCACGAGAAATCACATTTGTTTATGTCGTCACAGACACCCTGCAAAACCGCACTGAACAATGAAGTTTAGATATCATTTTTTCGAGTGGTCACCATCTCGAAATCACATAGCTAATGCGGTCGCATTCAATAATAGCGTAGATGTGTGATGTGAGGTTGAGGGCACGACTATGGACAAGTGGTCCAACACAGACAAATAAAGTCACAGCGGATCTTATTTAACAACAATAATAACCTTGCACCTGTTCACATAAAAAGAAACACAACAAAGACACGGCACTCACTCAGTGCATCGGCCTGTCTTTTATCATCAGGAGGCACTAACGAGCTTGATGTCTGTTTAACGGGACAAGTGTGGCGGTGGCAGAAAGGGTGGTGTGTGTGTGTGTGTGCGTGTATGTGTGTGTGTGTGTGCGCGTGAGTGCGTGCGCGCATTCACCAAGGGCGTCTCAAGGACATGGTGAATGAGGACAGAGAGGCCCATGTGGCAGAGCGGAACCGAGCGGAGTGGAGTGGAGTGCGGTGTGGGGAGGCAGAGCTAAGGGCGTCCTAGAAAAATGCCTGACGCCCCCACAGGAATCCATAATGAGGGAACCTACCCAGCGTCCAGTGTTATTCAGACACTGCTAATGTTTCTGCCAATTGATTTCAATAGGAATGCTGCAAGTCAATGTAAGACCTAGAATTTAAACTCTCATCAAAGAATCAATATGCAGTGTGCTTCAACTTCATATGAGTTTGAAAACTAGTCTATTTTTAGGACATACAGTATACTGTATGAGTGAAGTTAATTGGCCTGTCAAAAGGAGTAGAGTGGCCATCTTCTGCATTGCTTGAAGTGCTGTAATATGCGCTTGAGTGTTCATCTTTGAAATGACCGTGACTCATTATATTAGGATCATCTAAACAAGATATCAGGTCCTCTCGGGTTTATTTCTGCGCTGCAACTGACAACACGGGCGGGGTCCTTGTTTTATTTTAAGAAAAAAATCCATTGACTGTGACGGTGAGTCTGGCCTGACCCCTATGACTTTTCCAAACATCAGTAGTCCACTCTCTCTCTCTCCATTCAATCTGGCCTTGGCTGCCCAGACCGGGTGGGGTTGGGGCTGGGGCTGGTGGTGGGGGTTAGGATTGGAGGGGTGGGTATGTAAGAGGAGAAGGAGCAGTTTAAACCTGCACTGAGCATCCGCCCTTTGCCAGAGAGACGTGTAATAGGGAGACTGGGCGGGAAGTCAGCCAAGCAGCATAATCAATAGTCAAGGGCTTCGCTATTTATTAATGGTCTGGGATGAGTTCACTGCAATGCTTGCACGCTGCCAGCCAGCGTATCTGCAGAGGCAAACAAAAGTCTGTTATTTTTAGACCCCCAGGTCTTATTCTGTCCTCCTCCCCTTTTCTAAATTAGGAGGCCAGTGATTGATGGAAACTATATATGCCGTTAATTTTAGATTGGGTTTTATGGTGGTGCTATCGTGATACTAGTTTGATGGGACAGTTGCAAAGGTGACTTGGAGGGGAAAAAATGCCTTTGCATATTCTGAAAGTCATATAAAAGATCTTTCACATGACAATGAAAGCATTAGGGCATTTGGTTCACCATTCTGAAAAGAGGACAAAAATATCATAGGTTGTCCAGTTATGTGGGAGTGTTTCTGTAATGACTGTGTGCACACATACCGTGTGTGTGTGTGTGTGTGTGTGTGTGTGTGTGTGGGCAAGAGTAAATGCCTAATAACTGCTCTCTGTGTCCCTCAGGTCCTACTGCGTTGCTGGCCCATGGCATTGCCTACGGCAGCACCGTCACCACCCACCCCGCCATGAAGGACAAGATGATGAATGGAGGTAATACCGTCACAAGACGCTTGTCGCATGCCAGGCAGGCTCACGCCCCTGCCTTGTGAACAGCACACCTTTTACCTCTCTCCTTGTTTGAGTCAGCACAGAACAAAAAAAAAGACACTCAAAAAGATACTCAAACAGATGTCATTTATTACTTAATTTAGTTTTACGTAGCATCTTGTAGCATTAGCTGAAAATGTCCTTGTGTATAGAGCATGAGGCTCTTTTTAAGTGTGTGAGTGTGTGTGTGTGTGTGAGAGAGAGAGAGATCGGGATGGGGTGATGTTGCAGCCAGGGAGAGGCTGTTGGGATGTGCGGTGCGCTGCTCTGCTCCGGTGCTGATGATTCAGCAGACTGGACTCAAACAGGAAATGCAGGGGAATGCAGCAAACGGGCTGGCATGAAACAATAGAGCTTGCTGAGGGCTCACATCAGACACACAGGGAGAGCTCCACTACACACTGTGCACAACAGGGGGTGCTGTGGATGTCATTTCTGCAGTTTTTCCCTCCAATTATTTATTTTTTTGGAGGATGGAAGGCTTTCTCTTAAGCAAATTTTCCCTGGAACAAAACCATATGAAAGACAGAGAAATCACAGAGAGATAGAAGTTAATGAGTTAGTCTGTAGTTCGTGTCCTCACTCTTTTCTAAACACATAAGTAGTCCGCTGGAGAACATTGAGATGGGCACAGGCATAAAGAGCAGAGCGCCACCTGTGATCTATTAAGCCCAAGACTCCTTCTTAAAAGCAGTTACCTTCTTATTGCTGAGCCATGCACATTTTTCTTAACTTTTTTTACTTTTCCTTGCAGACCACTTCAAGTATTCAGAGGCTCGCGTTCAGAAAGATGGCCACCTCATCACAAGCCGAGGCCCTGGCACCAGCTTCGAGTTTGCCCTGACCATCGTGGAGGAGCTGATGGGAGCCGAGGTGGCAGCACAGGTCAAGGCCCCTCTGATCATGAAAGACTAACGGGCACCAGCACAGTAGCATCTCTGCAAGCAGCACCAGTAGATGGATCCACAGCTTCCCATCACACTGCGTATCAATATCTGATACAGATGGCAGAAAAAAAGACACTGGGAAAGTAAGAGAGGAATCAAGCTTTGTGGTCAGTGTATTCCTCAGATATAGTAGGCAATAGGACTGGCTTTGCACTTTAAAATAATATTGTTTCCTGGTGAAATTGTACAATTTGTTTGGGAAAAATCACAAGTGCACTATGTTGCACATGAGTGAATTTTATGGGAAATATTAGTTGCACTTGTGTAACAAATCTGAAATTTCCTTTGCAGCATCTTGTAATTAGGGACAATGGCATAATCAGGCATAACCCAATAAAATCAATGTTTACCCTGCTGTTTGTGAATTGATTGGTAAAATGAGTGTTCTTTAAAGACATACTACGGATATAACGCTTAAAATAGCTCAGTCATGCTTACTGTTTTGTTAGCATTATTATTTTTGAAAGCATTCTAAGGCTGATTAAGAAAAAGTATTTATTATTGATATTGCATTCTACCAGGAATAACATCTAATACCATATTTATTGAGAAAATGTATGGTCATTTACTGCATGGTTACAAACTAAGAATTGCGGAGGACATACATTTTCTACATTCTCCTGTGCATAATGTGCAAGGGCACGATTTGCGCACCAAGTGAGCGGCAACGTTTGAACGAGCCATCGTCCAATCAGCACACCGAACAGCATTTTTTCTGGGAGCACCCGCTTTTCTAAACCAGGCAGACGATTGGTCGAAATGTGATAATCATGAGCCTCTAGGAAGATTGACGTTACCATCACCCAATGACCAAATCGCCATAGACAGGACTCGCTCTAGGAAACCAATGACACTTCACCTCTGCAAGAAACGGGCGTGAGTGTGCGATAGCGCGTGGTGGTGGAGATGTCAAAGCGGTAAAAACAAGAGATTCTTGTGCTTAGTTGGCATCTATTAAAGTCCTGTGAGGAGATTTAAGGCTTGTCTGTATCGCTCCATCTGTAGAGGACACTCCGAGTCATTCGTTTATGTTCAGCAGCTCTGACGTCTTGGGTAAGTGAAGCATACCCTGGTACAAGCCATTTCAAGTTAACGTTAACTGTATTGTTGTACCATTGATAAATGTTGGTGGTTTTCCTTGCCGCGGTCTACTGAAATGTGCAGGCTGGTAAGGACGGAACAGGTGGAAATCCGACGGTGTCAGCTGATTTTGCATTGTGTCATGTTTCATTAGCTTTTTAAGACAAAATTATTTCGTTTGATCGATACCAACGTGTCTTAATATGGCTTATTAGCGGATAGCCATTCTGTCACGACATGATGGTATAGCTAGCTGGGTTGGTCCATACGGTAACATTAACATTAGTCATGATGTGTTCCTCTGCCGCAGTCCTTTGGTGGACAGTCTCAGGCTGCCTGTCGAAGTGATAATTAGTCCTCATGAAAAAACGAGGAAACGATTACTTAATGCATGCTATCTGCAATAGTTAAAGTAGTGATAATGTCATTGGGTTTGAACATGAAATTTTGGTAACGTAGATGGCATAATGCCGTCTTCAGGTTATAGCAGGTTATGGGTGACTTCATCCTTCTACGTCACCTTTGCAGATTGAACTTCTCTTCTGGACACTTCAGTGGTCAGAATGATGTAGGACAGTCGTTTTATGGTTGAGCTGACTTCGCAATTTTCCTTTCAGTCGAAGTGTGGTGTAACGTCAGTTATGTGCTGATCTGTGCAAACATGAGGTCAGTCACTCATAAACTATAGTAGAAGTGCATTTGAGGAATGCTGATTTGTCAATAAACTAGCCCACAATGACCATACAATGATGCCAGAAATGGCTGAAACCAAGAGTGTATTCGTCTAGGTACTAGGTAGCCATAGTGTGTTTCAGGTGGTTGTTAGTTTTAAGGCCTTGGGGAGTTATGTGGTGTTTATCTGTGCCACCGCAGCTTTCAACCTTGATGTGGTCATTGATGTAAAATGATAAGTACCGCATGCATAAGCTCAGGACCAGGTTACAGCTCTCTACAGTATACTCGTCACAAAAAACACAGACAGTACTGAAATTATGTGGCACAGGAAGATGAGCCAGAAAACCATATGCGTGTCTCTGTGTGTATGAGAGAGTGAGTGATAGAGACTGCAGCCTCACGGGTGAAGGTTCACAAGGCAAATCGTTGCAGCCCCCCCCCCCCTTTTCAGTCTTGCTTTCTGTTGCTTCTTGT
Source organism: Sardinella tawilis (assembly GCA_030264315.1). Lineage (NCBI taxonomy): Eukaryota > Metazoa > Chordata > Actinopteri > Clupeiformes > Clupeidae > Sardinella > Sardinella tawilis. Next base: position 9,560,397 of record JASCQY010000232.1, read on the forward strand.
TCTCACTTGCTTCTTGCCTTACTATATGTAGTATTCCTACAAGCTGCATCGCGAGCCACTGTAAAAATAGACAGCGTTGTCTTACTCATCCTTAAATAAGCCATGCACAGAACCAGAACACAGTCAGCAGGGCATCGAAACATGAGGGCAACAGTTCTCACACCTTTTTTTCCCTCATTATAAAAATAAAACAGTGGCCTAAAAAACTACCAGGTAGAAAATCTCCCTTCAGGCTGCAGTACTAAGAAAGCACTCTTGGGGTATCCACACACACATACACACACACACACACACACACACACACACACACACACACACACACACACACACACACTTTCGGTCTACTTATGGACCAGTCTTGGCAAAATATGAACCATTTCAGGACAGGGGCATTATTTTTCTCTCATTTCAGTAATATGAATTGTGTCTGATGTTTTGAAACTGCGTGTGTGAGTTTAAGAGAGTGTGTTCACCATATAGGCCTAGGCCTAGGGCTAATTGTGGTTACAAAGTATCTTATCTTTTCATGTTTCATAGAAGTCCTTGAGGGTCACATGGCTTGAGCAATCTTGACACTTAAGGTCTCCCTCTTTGCAAGTATTTTGACAGCATTTTTCAGTTCACCCTTAAAGCCACATGCATTGGACTCCGTCTCCTTTTTCAGCGTTTAGCTGAAAGGACACATTTTTTTCAAAGAACTCAAGAACTGCTGCCTCAGGAAGATAAAAATATGTAAGAATTGTGTCCTGGTGTGAAGTAAGCAGATATTTCAGGATGACATTATCTTTCTGCTAAATTCTAGCCTATATGTTATGGACTTATGCATTTGTGTCACTGATGTGCTTCACATCAAATATTTTCACTCCGCATATTCCTGTCATAAGAAAGAATTCCATGCTTAATAAAGAAATATTCTGTGTAGTCCCTGAGATGGACTAAATATGATCTTGGTAAATAAATAAATAGCCTAAATTAAATAAATAAATGAGCACATCACTCGCATGGGTGGTTGGGTGTTAAAAACATTAGGCTACATTGCACTTTGGAGACACTTATCGCATGCTAGAGATATTAAGAGCGTTTTTGTTATTACGCTACTTACCTCACATCAACTTCAAGATCTCTATATATCTCATCCCTTAATGCTCATGTATTGCGCATGCTTCAGATTTAGAAGTGCAGATCTATAGATTTCCATGTCATCACTGAGACCTGTGCACTGTCCTGCCCCAAAAGTAGCAGGCTCTGCTCTGTGTTATATGGGCCCACCTGGGGCTGCCCAGACCGTCCTGGCACTCTCTCCTCTGACTGGAGAGATGACTGGGTTTCGCTCCATCCTGCACCCTGCAGCAACACCAGCTGTCACAGTGGAGCCTTCAAACATGCCCGTGATAACCCGATGCTATATGCTCATAGCACATTTCCTGTAGAGGTTGCAGTGAGAGAGGGGTTTGCATTACATGTGTGAAAAAAAAAAAATAGGCAAGGCCACTCCACTGCACCCTTTGTATGCATGTTTGAAGGCATTAGACACTTCCTACAGTTCAGCTGGGTTTTCTTAAAGCCATATTCATTCCTGACTCTTAGCATGTAGCCTAGCTGTATTAACAACCAAAGGTAAAATCCTTATTGTAAAGTTAATACATCAGTAGAAGTAGAAAAAAGACATTGAGTGGCTTGAATGCTGATTTAGCAATTTATTTTTCCAATCAATATAGAGCCATAATTTACCTTACTGACAAACCTTTAGATGTACATTAAGAGTGGTGGCGAGCGAGCACCACTCTGATGATATTGTCGTCATCACCCTCATGTCCTTCCCGAGAGATATTTCTAGAACGCTAATGTGTCCACTCTCTCACATAGCCTAAATGCCAACACACAGTATTAGCTGCTCGAGCAGCCGCAGCAGCCGCGGCGGTGGCAGCACAGGAAAGAGCCAGGGGCTAAAGTCTCTTTCTCCCCCAGCCAGGCCAGTGCTCCCTCAGTCTGACTCATCCGCTAAAAGATGCAATTACTGGAGTCTTCAGTGCATCCTGTGATTTGAGCCTCTCCATTGCCTGCTGCCCAAAGAGGGAAGACTGTTGCTGTCTGAAGCACCCGGAACAGGGCTTCTTGGTTCAGCTAAACGTGCCCTTGGGCTCAGCCACAAGAGCTCAAACAGTAAACGGGGAGTCAGGTCACAACGCCACCAGTCAAAAGTCAAAAACAAGCTTTTCTACAACAGCTTAGTCCAAATGAGTTTACCTGAACTTCACAACGACAAGCAATGTACATTTAGTAGTTGTGAAGTTGTGATGTAGGCCTAGATGTGAAGTGTTCAGATGAACTTGTTTCTTTGATAATGTAAGCTGTTAATAGACCTTGTCTACGTCTATGTTTACACCCTATTTAAAAGTGTAACTGCTCTGTAATTTGGAGTACATTGGGTTGTACTTCATGTTCACATCTTGGTGAACACAACTTACAAACTGTTATAGAGTGGCAGAAGTTTAGATAGGAGATGGAAATGAAGTGAATTGTATTCAGGTCAGGTGAAGCTCTTTCTTGTGACAAAATTCCAGAACAAAACATTGAACCTCTTTTAGGAAAAGCACCTGTCCTCGAAGGAAAAATAAATAATAATAATAATAATAATAATAATAATATAAAAGCATTAGATCAAATGCCTTTTGCCAAGGCTTTTTGTGTCATTGAAGTTTCATTCCTGGCGAGATACAGCGTTTATTTTCGGAAATATCATGGCAAGGTAATTGCCATGATTCATCAGAATGACTTCTGTGACATTTTCAATTGCAGAGGTTAATGAGAAATGGTGAACTCTGTCTGCCGATGCAGCGCGCAAGATGATAACAATAATTGGCTTCTGTCTACTCCTCCAGTAATCACGTAATTAGTATTTCCATAAACAAAATCTTTTAGGGTCTAGGACTATTTCTGGACTCGTTAAACTGGAAACCAGTGATGGAGAAGCAGCAGATGGGAGAGATTTGAATACATTATCTCTATTATCTCTAAACTTTATAGATTGTATGTGCAGTGCTGCTCTTTGTTGGTCTGTAACCTTAACCTTCAACCCTAACCCTAAGTGCAGAAGAACCACTGTTGTTAAACAATGGTTAATTATTATTATTAATTTGTTATTATTAATTGATTGTAAAACTCTCTCTTTCTCTGTGGCATCATGTCGATCGTTAATGAGGCTTTTAAGGAATGCATTTTAGATGTTTTCTACACTTAGCCTAAAGTTGTCTTTGACCTTGACTGATTGCCGAGCTGACCTATTGTTAATCTGTAAGCCGTACCTTCAAATTTCTCAACTGTGGCAGAAAAAAAAAAAAACACTCAGATTTATCACTGAAGCAGAAGAGCTACCTTTTGGGAACTGGCTTTATGTTCCTGACCCTTTCACATCTCTGAGGTGCCGGGGGGGTTAATTGACCTCTTTTGTCATCCCCGATGCCTCTTTCCTCTCTCCGTTCCTTGCCAGCCCCTGAGGAGACCCAATGATGCCGCTGCCATCAGGAATTACACTCACCCCTGGTTGGTCTTTAATCAGTCGTTCCTTATTAGAC
>JASCQY010000232.1:9565120-9576073 GCA_030264315.1 Sardinella tawilis
CTCTCTCTCTCTCTCTCTCTCTCTCTCTCTCTCTCTCTCTCTCTCTCTCTCTCTCTCTCTCTCTCTCTCTTTCTGGCTAGCCCATAAACTGTTCATGTAAAAATCAAGCAGCATGGCTTCTGTTAATTTCTGACCATTAATTTCTTGTAATGTTTTAACGACCGGATTCCATGTCCATGGACATAAAGAATATGGATTTCCATGCTGGCTTCCTCTTTGACTTTGGAATAAATGTTGGTTACTGTAGGCTGAGGTGAAATATGATGTATAGACGTATTTTGTGTGTGTGTGTGTGTGTATGCATGTGTTTCTATGTGCACACTATGCAATAGTGTATAGGCACACTATGCAAGCCTCCCCCTTACAGGCGGCAATCTATGTAAATTATAGAAACAAGATTGTACTTTCTCACCAATTCATGTGGATTACTCTTCAGACCAAAGCATACAAACCAACAATGATCATTTTTGTGCAGTTACGTTGACTAATAAGGTAATAAATGCGATTTCAGCTTCAGGGGGGGAGCACCAAGGAATAGCCTTCATTCGCCCCGGAATGAACTATTTAACCATCACAGTGACTACGACGCTGATATATTAACCCAAAAACATTGCATAGTGAACCTTTAAACAACATTTTAACATGCATAGAAAATCTATGCACAGATGTAGTCTTTTCTGTATGTGTAACCTAGTCTTTGCTGGGGTTGGTTGTGTGTGTGTGTGTGTGTGTGTGTGTGTGTGCATTCGTGCATGTCCTCTTTAACATCTCACAGAGCTATCCCCTCTCTCCTTCCTTTGTCTCTTCTTCATCTTTCCCTCTCTTTTCCCTCTCCTTCCTTCTTCTTTCTTCCTGCTGGCCGCAGTGCGCGCTATGGGAGTCCTAAACGCCAACTGCAGTTCTACAGGTACAGCCCTTCTTTCTGCTCTCTGCCTCCTGTGTGTGTGTGTGTGTGTGTGTGTGTGTGTGTGTGTGTGTGTGTGTGTGTGTGTGTGTGTGTTTGCGCATGCGGGTGCGCGTGCACACATGTGTGAACCTAACACCAGATAACTGTGAGTGTAACCTGTGTAAAACCTTTTGTCATAAACATGGACATATGATCATTTAAGCACACGGTAAGTTTCCCTCTCTGAAGATAACTGCATTAGTAAGTTTGCTGACGTTGTGATACCATTACCAAAGAGACATAATCCAGAGCCTTCGTCTGGGCCTGCTCAAATTATTCCGCACATCTGTTGTGTTGTTGTGTCATGTGTAGTGCACCACATTTATTCTGTCCAAAACAGACACTGCAAACAATCATCTGAGTGAATTGCAATCCCTGTGATTGTGTGTACAACAGCATCTTGACAAAACGTGGTGCAAACAAATAAACAAACAAATACATGTTTACTGATGCGTGACAAATATCCACGATTACTGTCACCTGGTTGCCGAGTTGCTGAGTCTCTGTTCCCAATCCAATCTATTTCTGATTTAGCAAGTAAAAACAGTAACCAAAAGCAAATGTTTCTTTTTTACACACACACACACACACACACACACACACACACACACACACACACACACACACAAAACTGTATAGGCAATAAGTATGCTTTCCTTCTTTCTTTTCTATACTGTTGTTACACATGTGCACACATCCCATAACACACACACACACACACACACACACACACTCACTTCCTCTGGCTCATATTGAGGGCTGATACAGTATATCTCTATGGCAGGGGCTAGATTTGTGAAGTGCTGATGGGCTCAGTAAAAAGCCTGACTCTGCCGGGTGTCTGGCAGTAATGAGTTCTCTATTGAATTTTGATTTCTCTGCACATTTTATCTCTCCTTTTAAGCTCAAAGCGTTGGCCAGCCCCAGGGCTGACGGCTGTCGACATCATCAGCGATCGATCAGCACGCGCATAGTCACACACTTACAAAGACTCTTTGTGTTTTCAGTGGGCGCGTGTGAACACAATCTTCACACGCACACACGCACATTTACAAGAACACACTCACACTCCTTTGAGGTGTTGAATGGGTAACGGGAAAGCTGTGCAATTTTCCATCATTCTCTTCAGTTATCTTGGGCGTTGAATGTTCAGGATTACTTTATTGAAACCTAATTCAAGCTGTTATAATGTTTTTTTTTGGAAAGGACTATTGACTAGTCACAGACTTTCTTGCTCGTACTGTACGTGCAATGCTTTTTTCTCGAATTCCAAATGCAAATGTTATATACTGTACCACCATACCACCACATACACAGAAACACACAGAAGCACACACACACACACACACACACACTTCGTGACATCGTCTTTACTCCACTTTACTCTACTGTTTGCACATGTGACTGTGTTTTGCTGTATGCTTAAAGGGAATGGAACTCCAACAGTATTCAGCCTTCAGTCTCTCTCAACAGAGTGGCTGACAGATGACAGATCTGTCAGCACCGCACAGTATGCCTTGTACTTTCACTGAGGCCTTCTGTGCACTCTTGCACTTTATACTGGACTCTGTGTGTGTGTGTATGTGTGTGTGGCTAAACCATGGTGTTTTAAGTTGCTGAGAGGCCAGGGTGTCATTTTTCCTTGAAGTAGGCCTATGTTGTCATGAAAAACTACTTGTAAGTGTGTTTTTTCTCTGGGATCAGCGAAACACCAATTTGTTGTAGACAAAAAGCTTTCCTCTTTAAATTGGCAAGGGCTCCAATGATGAAGTATAAGTGTAAAGGGCTGTTTACACTTATACCAAGAAAAATAACTATAAAGATTACAGCAACTACAGTACAATGATAAGGTTTCACACTGATCAGCAACATTAAACGTCTTGCCTCATGTAAGTGAACGCAATGTTTGTTGTTTTGTGATTGGTTGTCAGCTTCTGTCTGAAAGTGATTCTAATATTATTATTGTATATTGTTATGCATGTCGTCGTTATAGTTTGCTATATGGACAATGTCATTCAGATTAACTAGATAATTGTTTGCCGTCATAGTTGTAGTTCTCAATCCTGGTTTAAGCAACCTTTTTGGCCGGTGCTCTGGGATTAAGTCCTTAAATGCGTAATCTAATGGAAATGTTATGCTCTTGCATAGTTGGATTGATTTGTACATCTCTGCAACACATTGTGCCTCCCCATACACATCAAAGTGAAGGGAACAAAACAACATTCGAAGTGGTTACACTCTCACGTACTGTAATATTGAAAATGCAGTTTGTCTTCATCTTGCCATTGGCTTTTGATTGCGGTGGTCTTTGACATTCCAAACGATGTCTTGAACTTCCTGCACTAAGTGTTTCTTGAACAGAAGAGCCCTCCTCTTGACTCTGACCCTGCCTGGCTGTCCAGCTGTCTGTCGCAGTGCTATCGACTGCACGTATGAATATTTCATCCTCTGGACCACTGTGGTTCCCCCGAGATGAGGGATGAGGAATAAGAGGTGGTGGTGGTGGTGCCAGTGTTTATGTGGTCGGAGATTTATCTGAGAGCTTCAACCAAGTGGAGATGGAATGAGAGACTCGAGCAGTTACATGCACCTCATAGCCAAGGCTGTGTCTATCCTGTGTGTGTGCGTGCATACGTGCGTGTGTGTGTGTGTGTGTCGGGGGGGTGTGTGTTTTTGTGTTAACAGGCTTCTGATGAACATGTCGGCCGTCCGCTCTACATGGGGTTATGTCATGGCTAGACCCCGTAAGCTCTGTAATCATTATTGACTAAGTCAGAGAGAACTGCATAGATTTTCCACGCAGGGTCTTCACAAGGGCAGTCCTCATCAGGTGCAGCAGGACTACTTACCATGGCTTAGGCCAGGTTATAGGACATGTCTATTAGATTGCTCTGCTTTGCCCCTGGTCTAATTGGTGGCCATACAGTGAAGATCGCCGATGAATGGGCTTTGAATGTTGAGTTACAGTAAGAAGCTGCTTAGGTTATTGCATTAAAGTGGACTATGCCTGAGCTGATATGTGCTCCCTAGATGCATGTGTGCAATTGTGAATTTGTGAGCGTGTGTGCATGCATCTTGAAACTCAGTGTGTGGTGTGTGTGTGTGTGTGTGTGTGTTGTACATGTTAGAGTGTGTCCAGTCCAGTATGCTTCTTTGTGAAGGTGTGTGTGTGTGTGTGTGTGTACAGATGGATCCATATGTTCTCACATGGGTCTCATTACTGCCTCTAGTGCTTCTTAGTATCCCTTTCCTGTGGAACAACAATCAAAAGCTTTTAGTCCAAAAAGCTTCCGTTAAATTATTTAGGCATGATGGTATTTGCTGTGGTTTGCAAAAAAAAAAAAAAAAGAAGAAAGAAAAAAAGACGAGCTTGAGACCCTTGAATGACATAAATGGATTTTCTCCATAGATTCCGATAGTGGTTGTGGGGTGTAGACAAGGGCAAGGGCGGGGTGGCAGAAATGGATGTGTGTGTGTGTGTGTGTGTGTGTGTGTGTGTGGTGGTAGTGGTGGTGGGGGGGAGGTAGCACTTCCTCCCTGTGCACTAATTGGTTTAGACGCATCAGAGTAAGACACTCCCAGTTTGGGTGGAGGGAAGCGTGGCAGCCTGCAGGACTGTCTCTATAAGAGCCCAGGGCCACCAGAAAATCCTCGCACATGAGCCGACCCCCGAGAAACCGGGTGAGTTTCATTTTATTACAAGGAAATTAGTGCGTGTCACTGTGATTATGTGTGTGATATTGGGGGAAGGGAGTACTGGTGAGTTTTGTGTGAGATTGTGTGTGCGTGTGTGTGTGCCATGTCTGTATGAAGGAGCACAAGGCATAAGTATGTATGTGTAAAGGTGTATGTATTTGTTTCAGTTTTATTTTTTTGTAATTTTATTTATTTATTTATTTATTTTTGCTTGGCTTGATTCAGTCCCGCATGAAGGTGCACGCTTATGGGCCTGCTACCCTAACCCCACTCCTTGAGCTGCCCATGCCTGGCACAGCTGGTCCTCATTGGGCGTGTGAACTCTAACAGTTGTATCCTGGTGGTGATCGAGGATTCGATCACCATATATCGGCCAGAGTGGACTGAACGTCATCTCTACAATGAGATCACGGCCGAGAAGGTGTACAGTACATCATCATCTACCAAAATCCTGATCCTGACCTAGGGGATATTGTCATTCATAAGAGGATGTTTTTGTTTTCAGTTTCTCTGTCGGAAGCAAGCAGTTCACACAACTCTGTGTGTGTGTTTGCGTGTGTGTGTGTGTGTGTTTTCATTCGGCTTATCCAGCAGTTTCCACTGGTCCTGAAGTGCTCAAGACTGCCTGCTAGTTTCGCTGAGTGGGGCTGAGGATGCTCCTCCACTCTGTGGACCTTTCTCAGGGATCAATACAGGCATTGTGATGGGGAGCCGCTAACACTTTAGCCTCAGCAGTAGCGCTGAGGCTTAGCGCTAATGCAGCGGGTTAGCCGCGGGAAACAGATGAGTGCTTTTAGCCCTTGTCAGCGGAGTGCCAGGCTGTGCGTGGGTAAATAAGGGCAGTTTTCTGAATGACTGATGGGTGCAGGGTCTAATGTGCAGGGTGGCACAGCACCTAATTGCTATTAGAGTTTACACTAAATGGAAAGTCATTAGATGGAACATGCACCGCTAAAGAGCAATTAGCTCAGTGATAGCGCACAGTCTCTCTTAGAGGTTAATGTATGTGCCATCCTATATGTGCTACTGTATGTCCTACAATGATGTCCTACATGTCTGAGGATAGATTATGAAGCAAGTGAGAACCTTGGTGCTCATAGAAAAGAGAAATGAGCTGCTCTTTTGGTTTGCTAGTATTGCGGTTTCTTTCTTCTTCTTTTTTTTTTTTTTTTGCAGCACCCATAACTATTTTTTTTTTTTAATTTGTTGCACTAGTGCACCTAGCTTGTCCCTGTAGAAGCACCAGCAGCACATCATGTAGGTGCACCGAAATATTTAAACAGTGATCCTGGATGTACAGTAGTCACTGCCAATGTCCAGTCACTGACCACGTAAAGACCATGAAGTGAAAAGTGAAAGAACAACTAGAAAATATCTATGATTGAAAGTTTTTCTGTCTATCTTGTATAGTAAATTACTGTCAATTTTTAGGTCAATTGAGGCCTGTTTTGATTTTTTCATCAGTCTAGTTTGGCTGTCTCATATCCCTAAGATAATAGCGTGGGAATACAGGTGTTTCTCGGCATGTGCTTTCTCAAGTTGGCGCCCTGACTGACCTTAAGAGGTTAGCCACACTTACAGTACCAGTAAAAAATGGATTTTGATTTTACATTCATCAGATTTGTCCATATGTTTATCATATTGTCTCCAATCCCTAAGGTGGATATGCACTTTGTCTCTTTCTCTATAGAGTGCCTTTTAGTGTTGTTTTAGATATAATTATGGTGCTTTTATCTATATGGATTTAATATAGTACATTATACAGTTTCTATGGTGCATCTAAAATAAATCTGTTGGCACCTAGTTCTTGATCTACATCCTGTTTGTAATGTATTTGTACTTATGATTCCTATCAGCTGAGTGGAGGCAATGAATGGAAATATCAGAGCAGCACAGATGTTAACATAACTTGCATTTTTTAAAATGAAATTAGATGCACAACAATAGTAGCTGAATGGAAATGTGTAAGGTCCATAGATTACTTTTAGTTTAGTTTAGTTTTGAGTTTTTTGGGTGGCAGATTTGGTTATAATATTCTGTACAGTAGTTACTTAATCAGCCTGGCTGTCGCGACAAAAGCTCATACGAGCTTAGTCTGGCCAACCTCACATAATAACCATCTTCTGAGAGGCGGAATCCAATGTAAACTTGTTAAGCCCGCCTCCTTCACCCTGGAATAAAAGCTCGCTTCTCATTCATGCCTGAAATTCTGGGACAGCAAATGCAGTAAATAGGCTGCTTGGCCACACTGAATTGAACGCGAAATTTTGTGCAGCATCATAGGAAGTATGGCCAAGCCCAGGCTAGTAGTTAATATTAACAAGTTAATATTGTGTTAGGGTTGTGTCAGAGTAAATTAAATGATACAAGCTAATTTCATTTTGTTTTCAAATGATCCAAAATACTATTAATCCATCAACCCATGAGTTGTGAAGTTCCATCAATTATAAATTGTTATTTTATGTGTGCAAACACAAACCTGAAAAAGACTAAAATGATTTCAGACCATAGACGACAGCAGATGAATATCTGTTCCAGCAGATTTTGTTGTCCAACTGGCTTATTGCTTACAAAGAAATAGTGTTTCCTCATTTGGGAATCAATATAGTCTGTGCCCGTTGTTTGTTCTAGTCTTGTCCAGCAGATGGCAGCAGTCTCGCCCTGCCGCTGTCTTGCTGTATGTGGTGTATGTGTGTCAGCAGCAAAGGGGGTGACTGAATTGGCCATCGGTCTGACTGAGCGTTAGCCAAAGCCCAGCTGATTTGTCAAAACACCACCACTCTGTTACCACGGACACATCAACCTCCCCTTTACCCCAACTAACCTCTCGGTGATCTTCTACCAAAGTTTCATATGTGCTGTGAGAGGTGTGTGTGTGTGTGTGTGATGGTCTGTGCATGACTGGATCCTTAATCCCCCTAGCTGTTGATATGCCAAATAAGACACCTTGCATGCTCAACCTGTATACCTCTACACACTCTACCCCCATCTATTCCCCACCTGTTGATGTCGGTTGTAAAGGACTTGTCCTCTCGTTCACCTGGGTGCACCTGTGCATCTGCCATTGGATCCTTGAAAAACAGAGAGAAGGGGGGGGGGTGAAGAGGGACTGAGAGAGAGCAAAGGTAAGGGGAGAGATGCAAATAGAGAGAGAGAGAGAGAGAGAGAGAGAGAGAGAGAGAGATGTAATGGACCTGGGCTCTAATTACAGAATTGCACAGCTCCCTACTATGGGGACAGCCTCTTTCTTTCTCCCGTTCTCTCTCTATCTTCCCCTTTTTACCTCCTCCTTCTTGCCTGCTCTCTTTCGCTCTCTCTCTCTCTCTTTCTTCCACCCTCTCTCTTTCTTCTCTCCTCCTTCCCTCCCTCCTGAAAGCAGGTGCTATTTAAGGCCCCTCCTGTGCCCCACTGGCTCCCAGCTCCATGCTGGCCAGCCCCAGATAGCCCAGCTTGCCTGAGCCTGCCTGCCTGCCTGCCTGCCTGCCTGCCCCTGCACCCTTGGCCGCGCCCGTGCCTCTGCTCGCCTGGACCTAGGGGGGAGAGGGAGGGGGAGAGAGGGGAGGTGCGAAAGGAAGAAGGGAGAGAAAGACAGAGGATGGAAAGGGTGGAGTAAGCAGGAGGTGTGAATGTATGCATGAAAGAGAGAGAGAGAGAGAGAGAGAGAGAACTACGTAGGGTTGCAGTGAAGTGTGTGCTGAAAGAAAGTGGTGGAGGGAAGAAGAGAAGTGTCTGTGTGTGTATGTATATGTGTGTGTGTGTTCATGTGTGCACACTCAGAGAGGAACAGAGTGTGGAAGGAGATAGCAGAGTGTGTGTGTGAGAAGAGAGAAGGAGAGCGCGTGCGTGCGTGAAAGCGGCAAGGTGCTTTCGCACAGTCCAACGCGGTTATGTTCGCGGGCGGCTACGCCGGTGGCTCCTCGACCGTCGGCCGTCAGTCACTCGGCGGCCATGTCCCCTCCGACAACCTGCAGATCCCCAAACCGCCGGGACCCGGCAGCGCCATCCGCAAGAGCAGCAGCAGCGGAAGCGCCGGAGCAGGAGGAAGCGGCAAGATGCTGTCCATGCCCTACAGCGAGAGCATCCGCTCCGGCATTAGCCGCTACCATTCGGACCAGGGCCTCAACCAGCCGTCGGTTGCCAGCGCCGCCTCGCGCCATGCCGACCAGGCCGAGCTCCAGCGGCTCCGCGAGCAGCGCCTGGCCGCCCAGGTCAAGAACATGGAGGACTTCCTCAAGATGAACTGCCTGGCCCTGGAGGAGTGTGTCTCCTTTCAGACGGGAATGAAGTACAGGTAAGGGGGGTGGGGGAAGGGGGCAAAGGCGGGACACACAGGTGGGGTGGTCGAGGTGAAGCTGAGTAATGATGCAGAAGAACAGGGCACTTTGAGATGGCTACAGAACATAAGATTATTGGCACTGATTCTCAAGCGATGGAACGTCCATGGCGTCGGAGGTCGAAGGTAGTCAATGTGAAGAGTGGTGACAATAGTTATTGTGTGTGTTTGGATAGCAGATTTGAGAGGCAAGTCATTGTTGTCGCAATTCAGGCTGAATCAAATGTGTTTGACTGGTCTCTGTATGGACAGTACGGCCTGCTCAATCTTCTTCTAAGTATTGTTCGACCAAAGAATGTCAGGAGATCTGTTCCTAGCTTTGAGTGCTTTAAGTTCCTTTAGATTATTAAGACACCTGAAGTAGATGCTGTTACCTGACCTTTGAAGCACAGGTGTGCTGAGAATGGGGGATTGCAAACAGCACTAATACAATAGCAATCCAAGTTGGACCTGAAAAACAAGATGACTAATTTGATAACTGGTGAACCTTAACTACAAGATTTCATAGTGCATCACCTGGACTCCAGGTGGACATTAGAAATTGCAGTTATGTGTGAAACTGAACTTCTCCCGATTTATATCACTTGCCAAACAGTTCTCTTCAGCTATTTTGAGTCCTGAAACAGTCGCCTGTAGAGTTGAGCGATGGTCTTCAGTTTGTTTGATAAACTACAGCAGGTGCTTATCATTTGGGTCTTTGGGAAGAAAAGGAGAATAAGTTTGAGAATGTAGTTTAATGTATGAATTCTTTGTGGGTGTCACTGAGATGCATGATGGCTTTTGGCTGACTTTGACCACTGATTCTGGATTGTGGTTAAAAATATAATGTACTGTATGTGAAAGCACTAATTTCAAGATGTTGAGTATCTTTATAAGTTGCCCGAAAATCTGTGGGATGGGGAGTACCCCTATTCTCATTGAGCAGTGTGGTAGCATAGTGGAAAATAAGCCTGACTAGCATGGAGAACTCCAGAAGTTGGTGGAGGGATTCATTGTGTGATTGTATGATTCTCAATTGGCAATACTCAGTGATGATACCGTACAAATGGTGATGTGCAACAAAGCACTTAATCCTTGTCTTGTGGAGACTCAAATGCAAGACAGAGTAATAAATGAAATTGAACAGCAAGCCATCAAATCTGAGTCTGAGTACAAACTGCCTTTTGTTGAGCTAGATTTGTTTTTTCTTCTCATGACCTTTGTGCTGTTTAAGCAGTTTTTGTTGATAAAAATTTCAGCAGTAGCCAGGTGCCCGAGACACACTTGTTGTGGAGGCTCTGCCGTTGCAGCTGCCTTCAGCTGGTGGTGTTCAGGTGGCTGAGCTATCTCTGGAATAACTGCCCTGCTGCTGACGCCAGACCAGGTGCACTAACAGGTGTGATCTACTTTGTGTGTGTGTGTGTGTGTGTGTGTGTTTGTGTGTGTGTGTGTGTTTGATCTCAGTGTGAGTACAGTTCTGGTCCAGAAGTGAAATACATCTGTTGTGAGAAGGGAACAGGGTAACAAGCTGCTCATGTTGTTTGACATTATTTTGTTGCTTGTTGCATCTCTAACCTGTCTTTTGCCAAAACACCTGTTTAAGTGTGTGTACATGTGTGTGTATGTCTGTGTTATAGAATGTGCATACTGAGTCAAAGAGCTGATTCTAAGTTCCGAGGCATCACATTTGTAGTACTATCAGACAGAGAGGTGCTGCTCTGCCCTAGTAAGAGACTCTGAGTAGCAGAGTGCTTCTTTCCCCCTGTCAGTTGTCCGGCTGCTCTGCAGCCACACTAAGAGCCCACTGGTTTATTTTCATCATCTAGGTCGTACGCAGCTACACACGTGTGGGGGCATGTGCTTGTATGTGTGTGTGTGTGTGTCTGTGTGTGTGTGTGTGTCTGTGTGTGTGTGTGTGTGTGTGTGTGTGTGTGCGCACACTCCCAACAATACAAGAAGGGCAGATTTGCCTTGCAGGCAAACTATACGGAGTAGTGTT
>JASCQY010000232.1:9670465-9687236 GCA_030264315.1 Sardinella tawilis
TGTGTGTGTGTGTGTGTGTGTGTGTGTGTGTGTGTGTGTGTGTGTGTGTGTGTATGTGTGTGTGTGTGTGTGAGTGTATGAGAGAGAGAGAGAAAGAGAGTGTGTGTGGACTGATGGTATGTGCTCCAGTAGTATGCTCAAGGCACTACGGGAATGTTTCCTGTTTCCATATCAATGTGACACCAATCAGTCACTGACTCCTGCTGAGAAAGACTGAGAAAGAATCAGGAAGGAATGCAACCAGAGAACAATAAATGCATCTGGCCACCAGGGGGACCCATAGCTGCAGCCATGAGATGGCGCCTTGGTAGAATTCTTGCAATTTCTGCAATGAAAATCTTTTGCTGCTGCACTGCAGCAATTTCTCAGAATTTGATGCTCCCAGCAAATGTGTTTCACAAAGTGGGAGGATAATCCTGAGTGTCACTGTGATATCAATCTTGGAAATGCATTTGCATGTGTGGGACTGTGTTGCTGATTGCCATAATGTATGGAGAATGAATTCACTATCTCTGCTTTGCAGTGAGTTCAATAACTAGCCTCCTTATCAGGCCCTAGAAGATGAATCTGGGGAGGAACAATGGAAATGGTCTCAATGGAGAACCTAATATAAGTAATGGGCACCAGTCGAATTGAAGCCATTTTTCAAGAGGCCTCAAATTTAATGCAAGTAGCAGCATACCTATATTTTCCTATGGTATCCGCCATATAATCCCACCACGGATGAAGTGCTGACACATCAGCATGCTATATGGTGATGATTTGATGGGACATCAGACGCAGGAACGGTCTAGCTAAGGCAGTTTTCATTCCCACCTGTCCAAGCTCAGTTTGTGTCAAAAGTAAAATTGGCAGCACAGGTTTGAATGGGTCTGAATCAGGCCTCATGAGAACTAATGGGAGGCTGAATGATTTGCTAGTCACATTCACACTTCCTCAGGTTGAATAACTGAAAGGGTTGGACCGATGATCATTGAGTGGTTGGTGGGCATGATGATATGTTGCAAAATTAATGATGGCAGATTGTTTATGTGGCGATGGTCGGTGTGAGGCAGACATACAGTACACTGGGTGGAGATATGAGTCAGATAAGTCATCCTGTCCCAGCACAAACGGATTATGTGTGAGCATGGGCAGCCTACAAATCATTATGGTTGGGGGGAAATAAAATATTGAAACATTGAATCATAAAACTCTATTTCCCTTCTTTGAGTATATCAAACCAATGTAAAAGAGACGGCAAGAGCGAGTGAGAGAGAGAGGGACATTTTTGGATCTATGCAGTACATCCTCTCTGTGCTAATGTGTCCACTGAACAGACATTTTATGGTTTACATTACAGTAAGTTTAGAAAAAGATGTCAAAGTGTATATTTGTCATGTGGCCAACCTAGTTCAGAGCAGTTACTCAGCACTGTTAATCCCAGCAGCAGGGAGCAGGAGAAACTTGGAGAGGGGCATATGTGGAGTAGCACGTCCTCAAGTTTGCCCCAACAATGAACTCCTTTGTTTCTCTCTTCGAGGGGATTCAATCTCTAAGGCAGGAAGGAGCGACTAGGAACATGCGAGGAAGCATGTTCGTGGTGCTAATGAGGAACTGAACAACCTAATGACACTTAATGAGCTTTAGAGGACTTTTATGTGCTCTTTCACTATAGAATTCTGTGTCTAGGAATTGTGAAAGTTTTTAGTCTGATTACCCCATGCATTAGAGAACTGCAAAAAAGTGTTTCTCACAGAGGCAATTGTGAGGCTCCCCCCCCCCCTGATAAACAGAGTCTGTTATCACTAAATTACTTCAAGTTCCTCCAAGTTCGACAGTGCCCTGGTTATATATGCATGTTAATTAAGCACTAGTAGGCCTACTATGAAGAGATGATAATACAGAGCTTGAGGCAGACCCTTCCTTGAAGACCTTCCCATCGGATAACAGCCCAAAGGACAGCAAGGATTCATTAACTCAAGCTCAAGATGCCCTAGCCTCTCCAGCAAACATTCAACACAACTTGGGAAGGAGACAAATAGAGTCAGACCGTTTTTGCTTAGGGGCAGTCCAACCTCATTTGCTACTGGGTAGCAAGATGGAGTGTTGGTACACTTACAAATAGCCACAGGAAATATCAGCGAAGAGTTCCACTTTCCCCTCTAAACAAGGAAATAAAGAATACAATGGACATCACTTTAGTCACACATGCTGAAAAAACAAGGACATGTGTATTAGTTGGTGGGTGTCACCATGTACATGTAAAACAAATGGAAAGAATGGAACGAAAGTCAACGTTTGATCGAACCTTCTGTTAGTTGAAGACTGGTGTGGAATGAGTGGGAGAATGAGGGGATACCACACAGTTTGTTGAAAGGAAACAGTTGGTAGGAAAAGCGAGTGACCCGCGTATCACGCTGTGAAAACAAGTGCCGCACTAAACGAGACGAGACAAGATGACAAACTGATTAGGACACATTCCTGAAATAACCACATGGTGTGCGCTTAGCATGCATGATTGGCTTTGATTTCATATGGATGGCGGACCATATGTCATCTTGCCCTGCGTGCTCAGACAGGAGACTGGAGTCTCCCTGACGAAGAGTGTTCCGGCTCTGTACGTGGCGTACGGTGTCCAAGCCTGTGGTCTAATCATGTGGTAATCATGCAGTGGGCTACTAATCACATGGTAAGACGTGAGCTGAGGACTTGACACAAATGGAAGAGGGAATTTTGAGTAAAAAGCTTGTTGGACCTTAGGCCTGCCCTGATCCCTTGACCTATCGTCCACTTTGTGGCTGAATTCTATATGGCATGGCAATCTTTCCTTCTCCACCGAACAATAAACAGCATTGATCCAGCAACACACGACCACTGGGCAAAGTCTATGGGGCCAGTGATTTAGTTGGAGTTGTAACATAAGGGGAAGTATTCGTGTCTGAAGCATTTCAAACACAAATATGGTACAGTATCAAAGCAGGAAGCAGTTTAAGCAAACAGATGGGATTTGTTTGGTGAACTACACGTTACTGTAAGTATTACAAATACCTTCTGAGCTTTAAGAGCTGAAGTGGATAGAGAATCATGCTGATGTAACCAGTTACTGCATGGTACTACAAACCTCTCTGTCTTGTATAAACCATGCTCTAAAATGAACTAAAAACAAAGTCTAATGTTCTTTTGAGAGAAGCTCGTTATCTCTCTCAACATTCCCAGAGCAAACATCTGACACCCATCACTGCGTGAAAAGGGAGACCGAGGAGGGGGCCCAAACACAGACCCAGGGGAAAGATAATGTTGCCCGCTGATAGTGGCATTTCAATACGTGGGCAAGAGCTGCCAACACACCTAATGGCCCGTCGCATTTGGTTTAATGGCATCCATTTCATTCAAGCCATTTCATGTGAGACAATGTGCTTAATCTCCATCTTGTACACCATGTCTCCACTGTGCCGCGCAAGAATGGGAGCGGTGGGATGTGCAAGGCGGAGGGGAAACAATGCCTGATAGACCCGTTAATGTGAAAGCTGGCACCCAGATGAGGAACACTCTCTCAAGAAAGGGAAAACAATGGCCGACTCATGAGCAACAGCACCAAAACACAATAAAATATCCATTCCTGCACTGAGATGACTTAATCCTGTGCGAAAGAAACAGTGGCATGAGTCACACACACACAGAAAAAAAAAAACATTACAAATTACAAACTTGAATT
Source organism: Sardinella tawilis (assembly GCA_030264315.1). Taxonomy (NCBI): domain Eukaryota; kingdom Metazoa; phylum Chordata; class Actinopteri; order Clupeiformes; family Clupeidae; genus Sardinella; species Sardinella tawilis. Next base: position 9,674,163 of record JASCQY010000232.1, read on the forward strand.
TCTAGATTTCTGAAAAACCTCGCTGGAAAAGCCAGCCGGTGTCACTGACTGATGGCTAGACATCTCAATCCTATTACTAACGCTAAAACCCCCTCACCTTGATCAATACCCTCGTATCATTAAACTGGAAAGCAAAAAGTTAAAATGTTAGGGTCCATTACAGCTCCAATAAATGTGAGTCACAGTGGTGTGGTTTTGCCCGTAAACTTGACCGCTTGTAGCCAGGGGCAACATGAGGTAGGGACAACTTGTTGGGTTCTTGGGTTCTTCAAAGCATATAATGACCGACATCATGACAGGGACTGCATTATTACTGTATGTGCATTGTCATGGCACAACCTTTCAAGCAGTATCTCTGGCTGGATTTAAAAAAACAAACAAATGCCTCAATATGACTGGCCCTCAAACATCTTCGAAATATCCTTTACTAGAATGTTTTAATTCAAAAACACACACATGAAAGTGCAGTTTGGCTATGCTGATGCTAACTAACCTCCAGCATACATGACAGCCAACATGATGGAGGAGATCCAGGACACTTGGGAGCTGGTGGCGTTGAAGATGACCTCAATCTCCTTGAAAAAGACTGTGATGGACTTGGGGAAGGAGTAGGAGAAGCCAATGGAGATGAAGGCCCCAATCACGACCATCCAACCCCACCCTCCTTCGGGTGGCGTGTACCCAACTGGTCCCCCCACGGCAGGTGGCATGGCTCTTCAGTGGCAGTTCTCACACACTCTGGATGAAGGCACGCAGATCTGCAAGGACACCAAAACAAAGACATATTGACATCATATTGGATGTATGCGTTTGTGTGTGTGTGTGTGTGTGTGTGTGTGTGTGTGTGTGTACTGTGTACTGTGTGTATCGGAGAGAGACATATTTCTATTTCACTGGGTGAAAAAGGGTGCTCCTGTTAAACAAAGAAGAGTACGAGATAATGAAACTGAATGTGAAAACTAAATTGCAATCTAGTATCTTGATCTTGCTCATAAAACCGTGAGAAAAGAAGAAGAGGAAATTGATTTCTTATAATAGCGAAACATTCAAGAGGTCAGAATGAACTGATCGAAGCACAATTCTCAGGGCAAAGAAGATCCACAAAGTCATACTGTATGTGTGATATCCATAGATAACCACCGGTCAACATGGGGACAAGAAGGATAGCAAGGGGAATGCCATCAAAAATGCTGCCAACAGGAAGAATGCTATCAAGAATGTCTACTCTCTAGTGAGTGTCTCTCTCTTGGGGAAAAAAAACAGTGCCGTTTCAGAGATATAGTCTATTGTATACATGAACGAGGATCACCTACACTCTGGAGTAAGCTTTTGAAAGCAACTTAACAATAGTGGCACCAATTATAATCCACTAACAGTAACTGACATGCTGTCACTTTGCTTCCTGTATGAAGCTTAGGCCTACACAAACAACAAACATAAGACAACCGACATATAACTGACTAATTATTTTGATGTACTCTACAATCACTTTGACAGATTACAGGTAACTTAAACCACAAATGATATTCCAAGAACTTATTTCTACATCATTATCACTTTACCTCATCAAACATGTTCACTGAAACTTCACACAGTTACAGAAAAATTAATATTTGTTGCCTGAAGCCTGTAGAAAGTAAGGAAGTCTACGAGACCACTGAACAGAGCAAATAGTGGCATTCTCTGACCTATCACAACAGCTCTCATCCTGGCTGCAGCTCTGCAATTGTCTGCCTTTCTGATGCCAAGCTAATACACTGCAGAGAGCTGGATAAAAGGTCATGTTCATCTGTTGACACTTAAGTGCAGACCTTGAGGCTTTGAAGCCAGTTCGCACTGCTCTTATATTAATGCAGCTCACACATCCAAGTCCACTGACTCAAGGACAGGGGCTTAAAACATAAATAACAAGACATTCGTTCAAGAGGAATTAAGGAGGTGAATTACAGCACTGCATTTAAATTTGCCTTTAAACTACCAGTAATAGTTGGAGTAATCAAGGTTGCTTATCTGTAAATCACTACCTTATTCATTTAACATTCAACATTAAATAGAGCCTTACAAACTCTGGATTTGATGGCTGAATGTTTGGTAAACAGAAAAAGAAAAAGCAGGCAACAGGCAACAATTTGTGCATTATCCAGACATTATCCAGGCAGCTAAGACACATGACACCATGTGAAGAGCATTACTGGCACTGTGGAGTCCCCTCACCACGTTCAAAGGCTGCTTCAATCAACAATTTGGCAAAGAGGTAGGTAGAGCATAGTCACCCCCTCAACAAGGCACACTGAGTCAGAGAGGATACACCTTTGGAGGACCACGGATGAGACATTCATGGTGAATATGCCCTTCTAACCCTTCTAAATGGAAATGTGACTCAGAGGGGCCTTGAAGGATTAACGGCTATGAAAAAAAAGATGTGTCGCTATGTCTTATACCAATATAATGCTATTGCGGTCTTGTCTGCTAAGCCCCGTGCCTCACACATACGGATTTGTGTAGCGGGCTTGGGTGGGATGATTGTGCGGCCGGGATCAGAGGAGCTGTGAGAGCCTGTCGCCACAGACGCCCTGCAAACACATCATGCTATCTCACCAGGAGATCATGTGAGCTGCATGTCTGTAAAGTCCTTCAACAAAAAAGCGGGAGGCGCAAAAGTTGAAGAGCTCTGTTTAAAAATTCTCTCTTAAGATCCAAGCATGATAAGGCCTTGGATGAGGCAGAAAGGAGAAAAAAAAGTGATATACACAGAGATGGGAAAAAAAAGAGCTTACATTTTACAAAAAGGCACAACTATGCTCTTTGATGGGTCAAGCACTCTTACAGAAGGCTACATGTGAATAGCACAGCAGTCTCCTGCCTCTTGTGTGTCCTACCTTAATGATGGCTCTAGAAAGGGACTCGGAAGGCTCTGGTGGGCACACAGTTGTGCCTCAGTGCAGCATGTCACTCAGCACCAACAGGCGCAGGAGCAGCAACAGCAGCAGCAGCAGCAGCAGCAGCGGTGGCAGTAACAGTAGGTGACTGCCAAGGTGGAGAAGAGGAAGAAGTTCTCAGATGAGTTTTCAGCTCTTGGCAGTTCTAGTCCGAGAAAAAAAAAAAAAAAAAGCAGAGGCGAGAAGAACCGTGGAGTGGAAGGTAGCGGAGAGGAGAGTCCACAGGAGAGAGAGAGAGAGAGAGAGAGAGAGAGAGACAAGAGGGCTGCTGGAATCCAGGAGCTGTCCACGGGGTCAATACCAGGCAGCCCCAGTCACCGCACTCAGAGCACTCTTGCACACACAGAAACCTGATAGATTACCTCCCCCACAGCTGGGAGCCTTCTTAAGTTTTATTCACCTCCCCACAAGTGGTCCCGGTTGGGGCAGGGCACAGGAGGGGGCAAGTGCAAGGGGACAAGTGCAACGGTGGGGGTCAGATTGGCCTCTTATTGGCTCTTGGAAGCTGCACTCGCCTTGCCCACTAATTGTCCCCCAGCCTCCTTCCTCCTGAGGTCTGTTTTCCCTCTCTGCACGGCCCAGAGCTGAGCCTTCAGTCCAAAGGATACGAGTAGCCATCTGGGGCCTCAGAGATAACGCGTTTGTAGCCCACTGATTGGTTAATTAATTTCTCCCATAATAAACATGATGGGCTATTAGGTGTCGTGGCCATTAAACATCAGGCGCCGACGGGGCAGACGACATTGTTCTGGAGGCCTGCTGGGATATTAGACTCCAAGGTGTTTTGATCACATCACAGGTAAAGCCTATGGAAGAGGCCCCCCTCTGAAGATCCCACGTGGGCTCTATTTTGGGGTGGGAGAGGAAAGGGCAGGAGCATGAGGTTATCCCAAACATTCCCAACAGAGACCAGCAATTAGAGTACGCTCCATCCGTGGAACAACGTCAGGAGTGCCTTTCAAAAATACACATCGGCCCGGCCTCTCTTATATTTGTTTGTTGTTGTGGCTTTTGTTAAGCGCGCTTCATGGGTCTCCAATGGGAGGATGTGAAGGTCCCCACCCCACGGTCCCCACGTACACAACGGTACGCTACACAGGGAGAGCAAGAGCATGTTTAAAGCCCAGTGGCAGTGGATGACTCTCAACCAGATATGTGCCAGGTCTGGCTCAGGTTTGTTCCACAGCCGGTGGCAGCTGATGCACACGTGCCTAATTCACACGGACATCTTCAAAAAGGCATATTTTCTAAAACTCGTGTATGGTATTTTGCCATCTGTTCGAGCCTCCTCCTCAGATGCATGGCTTTTGGAGATGACTGAGCATATGAAAGCATTTAAATGATATGGCAGAGCTTCTATTAAAAACAGTCTGATTAACAGACAAACACGACTGCTAGAAATAACGGCATATGTGCATGCTCTCTCTCCCTCTCTCTTCCCCACTCTCTAACACACATACAGAACCACCAAATGAAAAATGACTAATAGCTTACATGTGCAATTAGTCAGAGTGAAATTCATGCCAATTCCAAAACAACTATCTATAAGGCAAGCATCCATCAAACCAAGATATTGAATTATCAAAAATTAAATTTAAGGGGGAAAAAAACATTCTCATGTTACTCTGCATGTCTGATTCATCCAGTGGCAAATTGGAAAAAAAAAACAGCACTGGTGAAAAGCCATTGTTCGCTGTGCATAAAATCAAATCTCGCACCACCACTGTGAGACCAATTACAGGCTCACTTGGCGAGGCTGAACTCACAGCCTATTTCAGGATCTCTGGATTTCCTCAGCCTACGTGTTGCATGGCATGTCGCCATAATGGACAAGCACTCCTTCAATAAGTACTAACCCTTGTGGATATGGAGCTATGCATTCACCTACTGCAATTAAAGAATCAAGTACATGGCTAATGCTAATATATATATATATATATATATATATATATATATATACACACACAGTATATACACTCACTAATTAGAGCTCTCTCCATGTTCCATAGATAAGGAAATACATTCTACTAAAACCCCTGAAAGAAAGAGAGAGAGCCAGAGAGAGAGAGAGAGAGAGAGAGAGGTCTACAGGAATATTTTGCATCTGCATGCATGACCTCTAGGTGGCGCAAGGAGCTGGGCTCAAGACCCTTGACTAAGGAAGTTTGATGGTAATGTGAACAGCATTATTAGTGGGATTAGGTCTGATTAGTTCAGCTATGTGAAAAATGGACCTTGAAATGACGCTTTGATTTCCCTTGCTGCTGAGCCGGTTATGCCTTGAGATCTGTATGTCCATGGCTTTTGCTATGCCATGATATTAGCCAAGAAAATAATAGGATCTGTGGTTCCTATCATGCTTAGAAATCGCACAGTGGGCGGCCATGTGAATGGAAATGATTGTTGTGAACTTTTCAAGGATGTCCATCCAGGTGCCCTTTAACACAGGCCAATGCTCAGGGCAGGCATCTGGCCACAAGTGGTATTCCTCGAAGACCCTGCTCAGGCTGTGAGTTTTGGAACACTGCCATTGCTGCCTTCATCTGTCTTGCTAGTGTTGTATTATACTGGCCAGAGATGATTTTACCCCCATAATGTCAAAACTGCTCAGGCCTGCTTTGACAACCGACTGTAATACCAATGCCGCTGTAGACTGCTATGGGGCTTTTAATGCCTCTTCTTTCTCATCAGTTAAGGGAGATCCATGGCAGATTGGGCCTTTTTTGTTTCAAAACCAGACTGAGTGATTGTTTGCAGAGGCAACAGTAACACTCTGAAAATAAGTTCCATTAAACAAGTGCACAGAGATGGAAGGTGGTAGTAGTGGGGGGCAGGCTGGCTGAACGTATGTGTGTGTGTGTGTGTGTGTGTGTGTGTGATGTGGTGAATCCTATTTCCTGAGAGTCAGCAAATACGGATTACGCGTTTGAGATGTTTGCAGATAATAATAGACCTTTGTCCTCTGTCTGCGCTGCTCCAAATAGAATTTCCTAGGTAAAGTAAAATGTCAGCCGCAATTGTTTAGTGTCACCAGTGGCTTGTGCCCGTGACCCCGGCGCGTCTCGGTGCGGAGTGCTTCATTATTTGAAGTGGGGAGGGGTGAGAGGGCAACTGTGTTACGAAAGCCAATTAGCTTGCTACTGGTCACAGATGGCCAGCCATGACACCTGCAGTGGTAATCAATGTGGGTCTGCGTGGAACACACACACATACCTACTGTTGTATTGTCATGCTGTACCTAATTAATCCCTCCACTCCACAAGTCCCTCTTCTTGCTTAATCACCTCTTTTAAATACATCTTTTACAGCTCAGTGGTTTTGGGGGAAAAAAGCAAAAAAGTTCATAATGAAACTGAGGAATTAATTGAGCCAATGAAAATAATGTGCTGAGGAGGGTCGCCATAGGTCAACTGTGCTGATGAGATGACCATAGTGACCAAAGGTTTTCTCTGTTTGTGCACCACAGCTCAATAGCATTGCAGCATTTGTCATTAAAGGGGAATTCTGAGACACAGAAAGAAAACACACACACTCCTGTGCACAAGTGCACACACATACACCCCCCCCCCCCCACACACACACACACAGAAAAGCTGAGGGACTTTTTGCAGAGCTTTGCGATTTAGCTTGTCATGCCTGCCTGCCCTATGCAAATGAGTTCAGTGCAAGGCTCCTGAAACAGCAATCAATGAAGGCATTCAAAGCAACACTACCCATTCCTAAGCCACGAAAACAGGGACAGAGACAAGGGGCCTGGGAGGGGGGAGAATGAGAGAAAAAGAGAGAGAAAGAAATGAAGGAGGATGAATGTCTAAAAAAAATGGGAGAGGAAGAAGAGAAAGTAGAAGAGATAGAGAAAAGTGTCTGGGCGAAAGGAAGGAAGGAGGGAACGAGAGAACAAGAGAAAGTGTGTGTGTGTGTGTGTGTGTGAGAGAGAGAGAGAGAGAGAGAGAGAAATAAGCTGCCTGACCTATATAGGGGCACTGGGAATAGTGTGAAATCTCATTTCTTAGCTCACTTTGAGCTGAAGTGTTTGCATGTTCTGCCTCATTGATAGAAATGTTGTTTTTTTCCCTCTCCCAAAAAAGCAATGACAGAATAACAGTAATCTGCAGAACAAAAATATTTTCAGCTTCTGTCCCCGTCTTGTTGCTTAGCAGTGGTTTTCGTTCAATCCACACGTGAATGAGCCCTCTGATAGGTTAGAAACAAGTTGCAAAAAAATATATCAGTCAAGTGGAATGGATGCAGTACAGTCCTCAGTTGGCCTAAACTATGTGCATATGATTCCCATACCCAGTATCGTAGAGGGACGAGAGGTTCCATATTAAAAGAAAAATTCTTGTAATGAGACTTCATCTACATTAAAGTATATGTAACATTAGAAGAAAAGACATTGGGGCATTTAAGGTCAATGTGATGTAATTTCACTGCCCTCTGAAGAATCAGTTAATCATGGCAGAATTTCCTGCTAACACAGGAAACATGTCTTAGTCATGGCTTGTGCAATTTTAGAAACTCCCATGCCTCACAGCAGCGCAAAGCCAAGCAAGCCATTGCTTTACTATACTGACTTTCCTTTGATGTCACAACAGGAGAACTCTCCTCCTGAGGACACTGGTCAAGGCACTCAGTGGACCCATTTTGCAGCAGCCAATTTTCCATGAGGTAGCAAGGTCACAGGTGTTACAAATGACATCTTAAAGACATTCAATAATTAGGAATTGATTCTGCTTCACTTAATCAGAATTTTATGGCTGTATTAATAACGCATGTGCTTACCTTGCCACAACTTGGAAAAATAGCTACTGTAAAATGATCCCATTACCTCCAGCACAAAGGAGAACTGAGCACACAAAAATATTTTAATGCGTATCTAGTACAAGTCACTATACACTACTGTAGGCCTAATTCAACATATGTGAGATAAAAGCAAATAACCCTAGATCACAAGTATCCAGGTGTACCAGGGACCCACTGATACAGATAAAGTAAAAGTGAGGAAGCCTATTATTAAATGATTAGGCTACTCGTTCCCACAAGTTGAAAGGTAAAACATTCTATCTAGCTTAAAAAATATCTCCATAAACAAAGAGGCTGTCAAAGCAAGGCATAATGATGACCATCAACATTTCCCCTCTTGCAAATGCAAACCCACTTCCCCCCTCCGAGTTACATTCTCAATCATTGCAGACACCTGCAAAAAATATTATTTGCTGTACTGGCTTAGCTACAACCACATGCGTTGTCTTACTTGGTGTCGGTTCTCTTGTCCCACCCGGCCAAGGAGAGGAATTTAATGAGGGCAGAGTCATTAGATTGAATGCAACTTCCTCATCCAACATAACGATTAACGTTACTAAGATTTTTTATATCGTGACGCGGGGAGTGGTGGTGTAGTAGCAATCGCATTCAGAGGTTCAGGAAAGGGATTTAAACCAAGGAAACTGTGGGCAGAGCGTAGCCTACAAAGAGTTTTAACTCTACCCGCTTGTGTGTGTGTGAGGTGGTGAAGACTCACTGATTCTCAGGTGGATGAATCAATCACAAGACTTACCGCGACTCATGAAGCAACTTAGTAATAGGGGAAGGTCTGTCAAACGTCAGTGGATGTGTAAAATTCTCGAAGCACGAGAAAGTTATGGCTAAATGTTACTGCTAATGTACAACGAAAGGACAACGCACGGTCCCGCTAATGAAGGAGACGGTGCGTGCGTCCATGCGCATCTGTCTGTGTGTTGAGACTGGGAGCAAGAGACACCTGCCAAACGAAACAAGACGCGTCGCTAATAATACACAATTAGCCTACTGGGTGGCTTTTTCACAAGAACTGTAACAGTATTTCACAGTAACTCCAGTATTCTGCATTATCATTCATAAAACCTTTGAGATTTTATGTTGCCTGAGTGAGACCTATTTACAAATTTATGAACAGTTTCCAGTAGGCCTAGGCTATGCAATCCTGTGTTACTTTTTATACACATTTTGATAGGCCATGTAATTACATGTGAGCTTATTGGACACACAGTATCACAAGAGCTATTTATTTAAATCCCAAGGGACAGCCATAATATCATGTTTTTTATTGAATTGTGATAATGATTTTAACTGTATCTTTCTTCTATTTAAGATATTCTAGATATTCTTCTATAGAGATATTCTAGGCTATTGCAAATAACTTACTAAGTGCCCTTCTGACCTCTCTGATATCATCTATAGCCTAGGCTCTTGGCAAGTCAAAATAATTTGCTGAAAGTTAGCTTTTCTTTGAGTAATGAAGTATTGTGTACATGAAACACAACAAACAACCCAGCCCCTGTGTAAATAATAATCAGAGGCTACAGTCATAACCCTGTTTTTGCAGGACTGTCATTGTCGCAGGAGGCCTCCTAAACAACGCATATGAGCAGGATCCAAGGGGGCGTATGGCCGCACCCTTCCACATGTATGTGTGAGTCAAAACAACACCTGACATAACAAACACCTGTTTAACAAAGCGAAGATGACTTTTGTGCGGTCTTTGCCTTCCTCCCGGACGCCTCATTGTTGTACTTGGCTGGCCACAGTGCACCAGGAAGTGCGGCATAGGTCCGCTGCTATGTTTAGCCCCAGGGGTGCACGCGAGCGCTGGGGGGTTCAAAGGGGAACATGTATGTGCGATCTCCTTCCCATTCCTTGGCCCTCCAACTCCATGGTATCTTTCATGTGTGCTATTGTGTCCTCTGACAGAGTGACTGCACAGGCTTGTGCATGTGAGAGCACCTACAGTATGAAAAAAAGCATCACATAGAGGCCGGGTTTTGAGATAAGAGACAGTGCAAAAGCTATACAGAGTATTTGTAGGCTACCATTACATGTGCATAAAAACATGCTCTCAATAACTGAAGCTATTTAGACGCCCCAGTAGGGTTCATGACCTTTTTGATGGTGTACTGCAGGCAATTGTAAGTACAATTTCATTGTGACTGCCCTGAGCTTAGATGTCTCCTACGGAAAATATGGATGTGTTACTCCCTTGTTTACATTCATTCCAGCCGTTCCCCACCTAAATAAGAGGAAATAGGAAGCAGCTGATATATATTAACCTATTGTTTAATTCAAATGCATTGTCATTGTACCCATGCATACTTACAATATCTCTCTTACTCATTAACAGCGAAATGCGAGTAAACATGATTCAGAGATTGGTCTACACTTTGCAGTAGCTTATGTGTACAGTATAGGTAGGCCTACAGTATGACTGTATGCATATGTACAGTATGTGCATATACAAATGTGTGTGTGTGTGTGTGTGTGTGTGTGCGCACGCGTGTGTGTAAAAGCCCTCTCGTGTAGTTCACTTCAGAGGCATAACATAAGATGAAGGTGGTTTGCATTCCCCAGCTCCTGCCATTTCCCAACACATTTACCCTGGACATATTTCTTACTTTGGACAGGCCTGTCACCTGCATGTGGTTTTCCCCCATTCGTTCCCTTGTCCCGGAGCGGTCCTTGTCACTGCCATAGTTCACGTGTGAGGAGACCGGAGAGACAGAAGAAAGGGAAAGAAGGAGAGAGGGAGGGAGAGAAATGAAGGGAGAGAGAGTGGAGGCAATAGTGGGGAGGGCCGCGCTGAATTGGCAGCGGATGGCGGCCTAAGAGCCCCTCTGTTTCTTCCGAGTGGAAGAGGGAGCCGACCTTGGGAGCAACCGAGAAAATTGACAGGAGGGAATGCGGTAACAAGGGCTGGCCATATATCAAAGAGGCAATTTAGAGCACTTTATCCGCAAGGGGTCAATTCCAAGCACAGAAACATAGATCAGAGGTTCTGGGGCCTAAGACACACACTCGAAAGGAAACATTAGATTTATCTGCCTCCGAACAGGCAAGGTTCTCACCAAATCCCACTGAGCGCCTGGGATTGAATATAAAGAGTGCAGTCTAATCAAACGGATTTCACAATGCAGGCAAGAGAATCAGCAAATTTATATAAGCTATTTTGGGTGGTGCTTTTATCACCGGTCTGATCTATGTACAGACTATATCATTGATTAAACCATTATACGTGTAGAATTATGCTTGCTTGAAGGGAATAGACAATAAATGTTCATAAATAACATTTATGAGTAGATCACAACATACGTAAGGTGGATAAGGTGACAGAAAAGAAAGCACTGATGCCTGGTATGTAGTGAACATTCAGAGACGTACAAACTACTGGGACACATAAAAATAGCCTATACATAGCCTATCACTAAAATGTCATAGTGCCAAACTAATGACAATACATACCTCGGTCAACGGTTTGATTTCCATATAGAATACTGATGATACTATACACCCTGCTCACTCTGATACATGTACATCTGACAAATATCAATAGAAACACTTCTGTGTTTCCTTTTTCCCACTTTCTCTCTCTCTCTCTCTCTCTCCCTCTTTCTCTCTCTCTTTAGAATGTGCTCGTCTGCATGCGGTATGCAAGCTTCTCATGTCTGAATTCAAAATCTTGCTGTGAGGAGTGACCTTTTCAATAATTGCATCCATTTTTTTTTATTCCTATATCTCACTGCCCCCGTGAGACTGACTGTCCAGATGGCCAGATTATTGGGCCGCTGAAACTATAAGACAAGAACGGTGTCACATTTCCAAAGCATCCTGGCGCAGGTCCAAACAATCTGTCAGAGAGGTCCCCAAGCTCATTCCTTGGAGATGTTGAGAGCGTCAGGTATTACGCTATTCAGGCAAGCAAACCCACTGCGTGATAGAGCCCACTGGTGGTCTGCCAGCAAATTGTCGATGCATTGTTGGAAGGTTTTCACTGGGATGTTATTCATGACTTCCACCGTGTCTTTGATGAACGGCATGCCTGGATCATTAATGATGGCGCATAATATTACATTCTTAACCCCAGAAATAGGAGTGATTGGGAGAATGCTCTTCTTTGGTCAGAAGTAATTATCAAGATTCTTCCTGCCATGGAGGGCATCCAATACTCTTTGTCACGGCACAAATGCATCTTATAAGGGCCATGACTTATTGAATTGCAAAGGAATGATGGACCATGGAGCAAAATGTGTCAATAAAACTCCCATGGGTTCATTAGCACGGTATGACAGCTGCGTATGTGGCATTATGCAAAGGAAAGAACAAGCATAAATGTGCCCCCAGTCCTCACTGAATGCATAAACAAATGAGCATGTGAATGAATGGCTAAACAAGTGAACGCTTCTCCAGATAGCAAATTGCTTCACATACATCACAGGGGACTCATGTTACTGTTACCGGTGGATATGCAGCCTCCTGGAAAGTGTGACAGCATTGCTGATGATCTCCAGTGTGTGTCCGCCCCACATTGGCCATCTGGTGAGGGTGTTGATGGGATGGTGGCCTGTCTGCGATGGGGGTATGTTAAGGCAGGTTGACATACAAACAAACAAACAAACAAACAAACAAACAAACAGGAGCTGATGCCCAGAGACTGGCTGCTGCTCCTCACCAGTGTTACATGACACATGTCCAGAGCTACTGTAATGTTATCCTAATTTTCGTGCTGTACCATACGATACCATTAACAATGAAAGCAGCAGATATAGCAAATAGTGTCTAGAACACATCAGCTACAGAGTTGTTCTTCAAATGAACAGAAATAGCATAGCAAACATACAGTATACACTCTATGTCCTTTTTGGCATTTGAAGGACACTATCTAGACATGGTATTTGGGACTAGGTTACACTTTGTGATATGACTTTCAGTGAACATCCAAGCAGGTAGTGGCTAAATAACCAGACATATTGCATCATTACTGTTATGGACCACTGATCTGTCTGCAGTTCACTATAACTGTGTGAGAGATCCAAACACATTAGCATGATTTAATGGTGTCCTCTAGTGGACATAATAAAACAGCACAACTTTGTAATTCAAAGTAGCAGTACTCTTATGGTGCCAGTTTCTCTCTCTGGCTCTTATTCAATTCTTCTCTCCCAGTTAGGAAAATATATTCTGAGTCTATAAAGGACCAGTTTTTAATATACAATTTATTGTGTATTATATAACCTGTCTTTTTAGGTTACTTAGAAGTGTGTGTGTGTGTGTGTGTGTGTGTGTGTGTGTGTGTGTGTGTGTGTGTGTGTGTGTGTGTGTGTGTGTG
>JASCQY010000232.1:9703484-9718262 GCA_030264315.1 Sardinella tawilis
ACAAATACACAAATATTTAAAGACCCCCCCCCCCCCATTCCTAATTACCATGAAACTGACATAGAGGGGAAGGCAAAGCCAGGAATCCCTCTGATGCATCAAAATGGAGGCTTTAGCAATCATCCCGGGATCTATAAACCTGCGCGTCCTCGCTGCCCGCCGCTGCCATCGTCTCCCGATGTGAGTTTTCCAGATGAGGCTCTTTCTTGCTGCGCTTTCAGACAGGAAGGAGGAGCCCATTTCACGTTCGGCATTTAGCTCTGTCGCTGTCACTGCTGCTGCTGCTGCTGCTGCTTCCACTGCTTCTTCTCTTCCCCCAGTCTTTAGGGAAGAAATGTTTATTAGCTTTCCAATTAAAGGGTTTGGCTCATAACTAATAGCATTAATCTCCAGGCCCCCAATGGCTTCGGCTGTCAATGAGAGCGAATGGGAATCATTTGATGGAGACCTTGAGGAGAGCTTGGTCCGATTGGTGCTGGCAGGGAAATGAGCACTGTTGAGAACCACTGTAACAGGCTTCTGTTTTTTTTTTTTTTTTTTGGAGTTGTTGTTTTGCCTTGAAGTATGGAGAGCTTGACAGGCATGTAGGTGATAAGACAAAAGCTAGTCATCCCTCAGGAAATCCTTGCAATAGCCCAGTAGCTCATGCCAAAATACACACACACACACACACACACACATCAAAATTCATAAGGAATGGAAGCTGTATACATGTAGGATAGGCTCGTAAAAACTTCAGATGTTTTTTCTGTTGTTTTCTTTATACTGTATTACTTATTCATGTTTTACTTTACTGTTTATGCTGTTTCATCATCCATAATCTTTTACTGTATTGGCTTTGATTGAATACACTCAAGTATTACTGATGTTTACTACAACAACTTACCTGAGTCTGAGTAAACGCCCACCATGGGAGTGTAGCCTACACAGAGTGTACCCGTACAGAGTTGCACAAACAAACTCAGAACGCTGGACATGTTTCTGTAATGAATTGTTCAAGTACATGCAATGATTGTCATGACATGATGTGCCACAGAGGAAAGAGGAGCTCTGTGCTGTAGCTCACAAAAATATCACTAAATACAGGACAAAGGAGTGTTAACTCTTTCATGCGTACATCATGTGTTTTCATTCTACTCCCATGAGGTACAGTAACACTTTAGATTATCGCCCGTGAAGTACTGGGTAAGGAGTTGGTAAGAACAATATAATAAAAAGTAAAAAAGATATACTTTGTGTGTAATACTTGCATAACTACAAAGTAAGAATCAGGCAAGTTGTTAGGATGAAGCGGAGAGAACGCTATGCCTAGACTACTGATGATGAAATTTGGTGCATCTGAAATGGTAGGAGTAGCACACCTGAAACTGTATTATGTGAAAGCTATCTAATGGTTGGGCTGTTCGTTGATTCTTCAAAAATGTGTTAAATAAATGTGACCTGTAGGCAGGGTGAAATGGGATACTATAATTAGCCCATGGGTAAAATTGGTGCCAGCCTTGTAGAAGGAAATATCGGACAGATTGACCAGATAACATTCATAGTTTGTGTTATTCCAGTCTACATATGCTGTAAGTAAGCTACTCTATAATTTATCCCTTGATACATTTTATTACATTGATCTTACGTACTCCTTATTTAGTACTTCATGGGCTTTAATTTAAAGTGTTACCCACACCAACATAATCAGTCAACTCTAAGTTATCTTTCTGTATACTTACAGTACGTACTGTAAGGTTTAATCTACATTTGATATAGATGTATGATTCCCTCGAAACACTTAAACCTGTTGTTAGCTGTTTTAGATAGCCATGTGATAGTCATGTGATGGCATATGTCCTGTTATTTCACTTGTCACCATGACTGCTGATTTGCAGTGATTTGACCGCTATCAGTTACGTTACCGCTATCAGTAACTGTCATGACAAGTTGCTAGACTTTTACATGTCACAAGGCCTATACTGTATGTCAAGTGGCATGATGCTTTAAGGCAGATGGGATGTGACACTGCTACATCCTTTAAAGGGATTACCTGGAGTGAATCAACCTGTAGCCCTGTTGTCTGAGGCTGCCGAGGGCTGTCGATAGGTATCAGAACGACAGCAATAGGTACAGTACATAGTAGACCAAATTAGCAAACTGCCCTCATCAGTTCGTGTTTGCTGTCGTTTCGCTATTTGGTCTACTGTGTATGGAAATCTGTCTTTTTCAAATCTGTCGACAGCACTTAGCAACATGAAACAACTGGGCCATGTGTTGATTCACTCTGGATAATCGCTTTAACACTGATGGTTGCCATGGAACATTTCAGATGTTAGACATACAGTATAATATATTCATAACTGTACAATTCTTTGGAAACATCACATAAATGGTGTGGGACGTGACATTTCATTTAAAATGAAACAATTTAGTGAGGGAGATAAACTTGAGAACTTGAGAACATTTTGTGCTCCAGTAATCATTTGAAGAAACATGAAATGTTGCATAAAATTAGGCCTACTACATATAAAAAACCACATTACTAAAGCCAAAATTCAGTTTCTGTAATGGCAGAGCTGAAGTTGCAGCTGAGGTGCTATTCCACTCCTTAAACACATACTGTTCTGTAAAGTAGCCTGCATTGAGGGCAGGGAAAGATGATAGTGTCCATGACAGGGGGGTCATTTTCTGTGGCGCTGGTCATCCAGGTCAGCATGAACCGCCACTCAGCCATAGCCAGGGTTATCCCCACCCCAGTCCCAGGGAGCACTCATTGTAACGCCCTAAATGGCTCCCGACAGCAGAGAACACAGAGGATGATTTCCACATTTGAAGTACTGTACAGTCTGTGCGTGATAGGTTAAAGGAAAAGTCTTGTGTGAATCGAATCCATACAGTAGCTCTGTTGTTCAAGGTCACTAAGTACAGTCAGTGAGAAAAAGTAGATAATTTGATGCAACATAGACTAAACTGGCAGCTAACATGCTATGAATTGAATCCCACCAGATGGGGTCCATGTTTGCAGTAAAACTATACAATCCCTGAGTATTTGTTGTTGTTTACAACTATGTTAAACATACATAACCTAACCTATGCCTCCAACATTAGCCAGTGGTGCAGACATAATAGTCTGCATCCCCTAATGGACCATTTGGCTGACTGTCAACAGCCTCCCCAGGGAAGCGCAGGTGGTGTGAACCCATATAGTTCACTGGCAGGGAGGTGCATGTTGATAAATGTTAGTGTCTTGTTCTCGGAAATGTTATGGTTCCATTAGGACTGCTGTCCACCTTCAGTGCCTGAACTTCTTCACCTTCAGGTTCATTACTCTGTCATGCAAGCCACAGAGCAGCTATAAATGGTTACAGCATCAGCTTTTTGGAAGTGATAAAGTATGCGGCATCAGCTGGAGGTGAGAACTTTGTTTTCATGGATAGAAAGGTTTCCAAAGTACCAAATACAGACCTTTTCATGGGGTTTTAAATTTATATAGCATAGCGCTGTGTCTCGCACCCTTACAGCATATAGACCGTGACAGCGTCTAGACCCTTGGCATTTTCAACCTTAGTATAAAAGATGAAAACAATATGTCTCATTAATTACTGCAGAATCTCCTTTTCCACTTCTGACGAAATTGAATAGTTCAATGAAAATATTTTTATGGGATGACTGTAGGCCTATTTTTGTTAATATCAACTGAAATATCAGTATGAAAAGTCACATATTACAGCTGTATGTACAGTATGTGCATCGGTTTAAACTTTTAGTGGAAATATGAACAAATCCCTTTTAGAGCAGGAAGTCATAGTTTCTCTGTTTGGAGAGATTGTCATCTGAACGGCGCTTGTGGGGTAAAACAGGCCTTTAAGCCAGGGATAAGTTCAGCCAGTGGATATAAACCTTCAAAGTGGCAGATATGAGTTTCTAAAACTCTTAAGACCTCTTAGAGTCACTGGAACATCCGGAAGGAAATAAACACATTGCCTCAACCTCCTCCTAGCACTTG
This sequence comes from Sardinella tawilis, assembly GCA_030264315.1. Taxonomy (NCBI): domain Eukaryota; kingdom Metazoa; phylum Chordata; class Actinopteri; order Clupeiformes; family Clupeidae; genus Sardinella; species Sardinella tawilis. The sequence continues at coordinate 9,707,473 of JASCQY010000232.1, forward strand.
GCCTCTAAAGAGGACACAGGCATAAACAGAGCTATTTACCACTGAAGAAAACAACAACATCGACCACAATAATATACACAATCTGTTATCATATAATTCTATTTTCATATAAGCTGAAAACATTTTACTTTTTGTCAGATGCCTGTTTTCATATAAGCAATTTGATCTGTGGTGATGAGCCAAGTGAACTCTAACTTTGGCAAGTTGTATTCTCAGCACTGGGGTATTGGCACTGACTGTAATCTTGAAAACACTGTGAAGGTTTGTGTTAGGTAAGTGTTGAGGTGTGTGCTAATAATGATGTGATGTGCGGGAAGTCACCTTCAAATGTGCCTCCTAAGCTTCAAAATGCTGTCAAGGATGTAAACCCAAAGTAATTTGTCTGTCAACACCTGACATTGTGTCGACCCTCCAAACTATGCAAATATGTTTGTGTCATTTACAAAATGAAGTAAATGTGCATTTTTTAAGTGCTGCTTTTTTGCTGAGATACCTTTTCACTTTCACCTACAGTAACGATGGTTAGGGCATTATGCTGAATGGGCTTGGATATTCATTGATATTACTGCAAACCTGTCTCTTCATGTGCTTCTTATGCAGTAGCAATCACTTACATTAACTGTCATCTTTAAAACACAATCCATTTTATCCTGCAAATATATTTTTTATGTTTTATTTTTATTACATCTATGCCAACTAATTTCACAATAAACAATGTCAATAAAGCTGAACTTGGATGTTGTGTAAGTATGCTATGCTAATTGCATTCAAATCTGTTTCATCATTCTGAGTCCTTAATGTTTTATATACAAAGGTTGCAAGGCAGACAAAACTATTGTTGATATTTGTTATCTTCCATGCACTCTCTAGTAAGTAAATTTGCATAGGGAAGGCCAGAGGAAAGGAAGAAAAGGGAGTGGCAGAAGAGAAAGAGAGAGAGAGAGAGAGAGAGAGAGAATGAGAGGCATCAAGATAAGTCAAATACAACTAAGGTAAGGAGAAGACGAGGGATGTGAAAGAAAGTAACAGAAGGAGAAAGAGGAGTCGGAATGAGAAAGAAGTGGGATGGGGAGAGATAGAGCATGAGAAGGGAAGGGAGGGAGAAGAGAGAGAGGATACATACAAGTATAGAATGAGAATGAAATGGAGGAGAGAGAGAGAGAAAGAGAGACAGAGAGAGAGAGACAGGGAGAGAGAGAGAGAGAGAGAGAGAGAGAGAGAGAGAGAGAGAGAGAGAGGTGACTCAGAGAGAACAGTGGGCCTCTGAGGTTTTTGAGCACTTTGATAAATGGGCTTAGCGTCACTCCTCTTCCACCCCTCTAGTATCTAGATAATGGTGGCAGTGCACCAAGACACTGGGACCAGCAGAAGCTGCTCAGACCCTGGACTGATAATAAGACTCAACAGCAGGGAGATAGACATCAGCTACCTCATCCTCTGCAAGGAGAGAGAGAGAGAGAGAGAGAGAGAGAAAGGGAAATGAGAGAGTGAGGGAGAGAGAGATAAAAAAGAGGTAAATGAGAGAGAGATGGGGGAGGCAGCGAGAAAGAGAGAGAGTGAAAGAAAGATATACTGAAGAGAATGGAAGAGGCTAGTGACAGAGAAATGGGGAGAGAATTATGCAAAAGTTCACTGAATTAAGTTAGAGAGCAACAGAGGCGAGAAGGAGAGAGAAAGACAGAGCGAGAGAGAGAAAGAGAAGTAGTGAGATAGAGACCGTAAGAGAGAAAGGAAGAGCAGGTGAGATGGGAGCCTGTCACATTTGATTAGCAGATAAGATAATGAGAGTTGTCAGATCGACTGCTAGTGCACATAGTGACAGTAACGTCTATATGGGGACGCCAATCACACATACTGTACGCAGCACAAAAGGGATGCACAGGAAGAGAGGTTTATAAAAAGGCACAGTATGTTTATAAAGGAGACTTTTTTTTTTACACGATTTATGTCTCTTGAAAAATGCTTGTATCCAACAATGTTTCTTTTGTGTTATACAGCAGGTTTTTATAGGTAGCAGTGCTTTTTGGCTAGACAAAAATACACACACACACACACACACACACACACACTAAAAGTGGAAATTCTCACAGAATCATGTACTCTCATTTTTCCTCAAATTCTTTAGCCAGCTTCTTTTGGTCACAGCTGATGCACAGGTTAATCCACCTGAGTACGTCGAGAGAATGGTTTTAATTACTTGGTCTGCTGGTGCTAGAAGACAATTGTTGGCTAATTACATATCAATTACAGATTTGTTAAAGCTAATTAGACTTGCAAGGCCTGATTTGAGCATTATATTAGGTCCTGTGGTGAGTGTAGCTTGGTGCTTAGTGTAGCTAATCCTGGAAAGAAACGGGAATAGTCAGTACATAGGCAATCATGTTCAGTCATGAATTATGTGTGTGTGTGTGTGTGTGTGTGTGTGTGTGTGAGTGTTTGTAAGAGAGAGCGAAAGAGATGTGCTACAGTTTTAGTTAACCAGAAAGCAAAGCATAAAGCAGCACACAATGAAAACTGTGCCCCATGCATCACGCATCAGATGAGGATCATGAGTGATTGCATTAAAACACATTTCCTGTGCATTTCTGATGGGTTATCCAGTTGAGCAGCACCCCTGCGTGGCCTTCCAAATAAATCCCTGGTTAAATTGCCTCACGTGTAAGCTACTCTACATTTAATCAGGTGGCATTTGCTCTATTTCTGCAGCTCATTTGTTTTCGATGTTGAGTGTATCTGCAGCATTTATCATGGCAACGCAATTGAATTCTCAATCTAATGCAAAGCACTGGGGCACAGGCACAAGAGCTGCTCTCATTCAGTGGAGGAGAAGTGCCTCAGGCTCCACTGCTGAAGCTGGTCTGCTGGGACGGTGAAAAAAAAAAAAGGAAAAAAAATACTATCCATTCGATAAGGTGCCTTGGCACAGCACACTGGGCACTGTTTTCACCCAAGCACAAAGACTGGCACATTGTGTTAGGACTGGCACTTGATACCCGTCATTATTTTTGAGAGATTGCAGAGTGTGCCCTGGACGACAAGATGCAGTGGGAGTGTTGCAGTCAACGCTTGGGGGTACACATCACAAAGACATGAATAATGATGGTATTTGTGATTTATGAAAAATTATTAAAAAAAAAAAAAAAAAACTAAGAACTCGTCTCCATTTATAGCAGGCAGTAGTTGCAAACTTTGCCTGATGATATTGTCATAATATTTAGCATGTTTCTATTTAACACATATTAAGCATGGCATATTAAGCAAGCACATAGACACAGACAATGGAACTGCGGAACTGCTGTGGCAGCCTGTGAAAATAGTCAATTGTTGGGGAAATTGTGGAACAACGTTTGTCGTGATCTCCCTGATATCACAGGTCAAATCGATAACCACAAAGGCTTCAGGTAAGTTAGCTCTAAGATGATAAACAAAGACCTCAGGAACATATATCCTGCGACTTTAAACAAAAGCCTCAGGAAAATATACTGGAAACCGTTGTTCTTGGGCCCCACAGGGTGTGGGTTTATCTATCCTTTCTTTAAACAAATACACACACACACACACACACACACACACTCAGGCACATGCACACACCTATATGAAACAAGAAAGAAGACAAGGCCAAATACTGTATCTAGCTGTATCAGCAAAAGTGAAACTAAACTCATGAAACTCAGTAATTCAGGTCTTGCCAAAACTGGATGGTTTCAGTCTTGGCCCACACTACAGTTCCACTCACTTTCATAAAAATTGGGGTAGCATTAGCTTTTGCATATTGCTATGCTAAGAACGAACCATCAAACAACGCTAAAAATAAAACCTTGCACAACAAGATCATCAGATGAGAGTAATCATGTGATTATGACAATTAAATAACTGTAAAAAATATTACATTCTCTATGTTATGATTCTTACTGTAAAATCAATCAAAATGGATTAGCACCATCTTTGTTCTTTCTCCAACATAGATGGATTTGATAATGGCCGGCTGTATGATTTAAAATGTTAATGCAAAGAGGCATTAATTGTAACCAGAACATAATCTGAGCCACTAAAACATGTCAGAATAGTGAGATTGAGGGTAGGCCTATTACTCGTCTGAGAATTACAACTTCCTACATGTACCCTTTGAAATTACACCGTTAACCTTGAACTTTTGCCAGTGCAGACTCAGCAGATGGAAGACCCATCCAGAACCTTAAACTTCCTCAGTAACTGACTCTGGGGTTTAACATTGCTAGGTGGTGATGTGCAATAAATACACAAGCAGTGGAAAATTCCAGGAAAGGGCTAACTAATGGGCAAAACAATATTTTCAGGTAAAGATATTCAGAAATAAAAGCAAACTTTTAGTGCAGGAAGGAATAAAACCAGGCTGTGACCTCGAAAATCCAAGTGAGACTGAGCCATGGATAAAACCCTGGCCCAACTTTTAACCCAATTCCACAGAGACCAGGCTCTCATTCCCCATCGTGGAAATGCTATTACATGTCACATCTGTAATGGTAGATAAAAGAGCCGCACATTTAAAATTGTGCGATACACAGTCAACTTGCCCGGGCATGGGCCTACATGCTAGTCAGGTGGGAGCAATTTTATGGACATCGCCCTCTCACCGGGGGCCTTGGGTGACAAGCACAATTGAGACGTCTGAGATTTTAGAACAGGCAATTTGATCTGAATGGTGGTTATCAGGTAAAGGCAATGCAAGCAGAATTGGATATTGATCCATGTCGGCAGTGGTGGTATGACAGACAGCGGGTCGCTGAACTGTAACATGGATTCCACAAACGGTGACCCAACCAAATGCAATCTCGCCACTGTACGAGCTGAAATCTTCCCAGGCAATGCCCTCCAAAAGGCTCCGATGAAGTGTAATATCTGATATCAATGCGCTGTATTAACTGGCCCATAATAGAGGCCATTACTTTAGATACAGCCTTTACAAGTCACTGGAATATGAGGGTTCGTATGAGACTGGAGTTGTAATTGCACGTCATTCGCCTTTAGTAATTCTACAGCCAGCCGATAATGAACAAAGAAGTCATCATGCCTCTCGTTAACTCCTGTGAAGGAGACAACAAAAATAAAATAGATTTTTTGGTCTTAATTGCATCTGGTTTGGTTTCCAATTTTAAGCAACCAATTACTATACCATGCAGATCTCATGCAGACAATAAAATGTGCATCCAGATGAAAATGAGCTCAGTGGAGTCTAATTGCCAGCCTATGTCCTCGTTTTCTACCATTCAAACACAAAACATCTGATTTACTCTGTGTAAATTAACAAGCCTATAAAACAAATAAATGATTCACTAATGCTTAGTACCAACAAAACATCTCAAATTGTAGCTTGTGGCACATCATCTTCAGGAAAGGTCAAAATCATCATTGTCTTCACATGACAAGAAAGGAGTTTAAATAGGACTGATTTGGGATCAGGCATTGAGCAGCTGTGAGGATTTACTTTACCTGGAAGCCTTTTCCATCTCTCTCCCTCATCCTCCCAGCTCTAGTCTCAGGATGAATGTAAATCAGGTGCAGAAATATGCCATCTGTGTCATTTGGAGTGTGAATATACATACTGTTGGCAGAGCTGCCTGCCTCACCAGTGGATAAGGCAGCAGCACTGGTGTAGAACCACTACATTGACGAACCTCTCAATCACACATCCATGGCTATTGACCACTGACAAGCAGTCATTACGCATGTTAGTTGGAAATGAGTCACTAGCTCTTGAGGTATCTTTGTGGCCTTTGAGGCCAATCTCAAACATCGCTTAAGATCTCCCATGAGGATCCTTGATCAATCAAATCGTATTTATTACACTGGCCTAACCTTCATGTTTTTTACAGTATATCACTCTGTGTGAATGATGGACCTTAAACCAAATCAGCCTCCTGTCATCCACTCAAATTAGACACATATATCAAAGCCAGATTTAGCTCTGTCATGATTGCCTATACAGCATCCTATGTATGGTAAAACGAATCCTAGCTTTTCTTCTTCTCCCCTTTTTACACATGGTGGCCACTACAATGGATAGATATTCAAGCATTATTTTATGAGAGAGCAGTTCTTGAGGCAACAATAGATTATGAAAACATCTGTTTTCTAAATTAATCTTCTTCATGTCCTCAGTTCACTTTCCATTCCTGACAGGCTGCATCATTAAATGAGGACACCTAATTCAAACACTGTCCAACCCTCTGTCACGAAATATCTGAGCTCCATGCCATCTCTTGTACGCTGGCTTATGCTCCCCCAATTGGACAGATGTCCCAAGCATATGCACTCTCAGGCATATAGAAATCAAGACAGCAGCTGACTGCTGAGCTCGTACTGCGCCGGACCTGGGCCGGATCCGTTTCGGAGTCGCCTGCAGAGCAGGGAAGAGCAGTAATGGAGGCTGTGGCGCATCTCCACACTGACTTATTAGCACTGTAACCCAAACAGGCAGGGCAACTAATCAAGTAATCTCCTGATAGTGGATTTTAACTCTGTGATGAATTGCACGCTGTCCACTCATAGTGAAATGTGTTTTTAATTGCCCTTTGTAATTAACTATTGTCACGGTAAGACATATTACAAGTCTGAGAGCATGTTCAACACTGGAGACTCCAATGGCTCAGGCGGTCTTATTCCATTTATCATGGTATTTTCAATCTGCCACACAAATGCATAAAATTAATTTTTGGATGTGCAAAACAAAAAAAGATTAAAGATTTTAAAAACCTTCAGGCGGTGACATCTGACTATTTAAATGGTGCTTGTTCACGCACACATTTGTTGCAACCACACCCTTGAGATACAAATATGAATATGTGAACAATCCAGAATGAACAGTACATTTGTACCAAAGAAAGGGTGCAGAAATCAAAGTATGATAATAATAACGTCTTTCTCAGTACGTCATGTGTCTGCGGCAGAGAAATGAAGCCATTCCGGCGAACTACAGAGCCTGATAAATCTCAAGCATTTCCCAGGTGTGCAATACCATCATAGTATCCCATTGGATCCCATGCTGGAGCGGAGACTGGAATGGATCCAGCCAACCCATGGCCAGGAGCAGTTCAGGCCGGGCTCAAGGAGGATTGCTGCTGGTACTCCTGGTAGCACTGATCAATACTTAGACCTTGATTTCAATCAGTGATCGGGCTCAGAGGAAAGCTATGGCTATGGTGCTCTCTTCAAAGCTGTGTGACAAACACAATGACTTTAACACATGAGTAATTTAACAGAAACTCATTCGTCCAGTGAATTCATTACGGACAGATGTAGGCTTTCATTTCGAAAGTTTCATCAGCTAAATCAATAAGCGCCATGTGATTATAATATTTCATTACTAATAGCAGCGGTCCACGGCCATAATGCCTCCACCGCCTTGGTCGCAGACATGTTTATAGACTGTGATATTCCACCCATCCTACACAGCCATAAAAATAGAAAGATTATGAAAACTTGCTCTCCTCTGGCCATCCATAAAGGCCGATCAGCGTGTGTTAGGTGTCATCTGTGTTTCATGTGGATGGTCTGTATCTGTGGGTGGCTCCGAGAAAGAGAGAGAGAGAGAGAGAGAGACAGAGAGAGAGAGAGAGAGGGAGGGAGGTGAAGGCCCCAAGCACTCCCCTCATCTTCTCTATCTCACTGGTGATGCTTTACTCACTGTCATGTGCATCCATCCTTCAGCTGCAGCCAGCACACAGGCACGGGGTAGGAGGGGGTGTAAAAAAATGGTAAGGCTAAGGATGCCCAAGAGGAACAAATGGTGCCAACTCTCTCCATTATGAGAAGGGGAAAAGCAAATTTCCGGGCCCATTTGAGCCAGCGGATCTATTTTATTCTGCAAGATTGCGGGGGGAGGAATTGTCACCTGACTACTTTATGTCCATAACTCAAGCTCATGGGTTCAGGGCTGACAGGCTAATGGACTGGAGACTCACAGGAGAATCTGATGGGAAAGTGCAGAGAAGATCTGACCTCATACTCTGCCTGGCTAGCCTGAACTTGATGCCCTCCAGCCATATTGTATTTGAATATCCGAATCACTCTGCACAGAACCAAGAATCAGAGCGGGTATTCAACAGTCTTGTCAGGTGTTCTAAAACACTAAAAGTAAAAAAGATAAAATATTCAAGATTCAAGATTTAGTCTTTATTACATGTCATTGTACTAGTATATAGAGAGCCAACTTGAGAGTATATGAGAGTAAAATATTAAGTGAGAGTGTGTGTGTGTCTGTGTCAGCCCACCCGCCCCCCCAGCCCCCCCCTCCCCACCCACCCACACACACACACACACACACACCACCCAAAACCTCTTTGTGCACACATGGTTCTACATGTTCCTGGTTCACAAAAGGTTTAGAAGGCATGTCTCATCTTGCAGCTATAGTAGTTTAGATATGGCACATCATGGAACACATAGGGAAGTTCCTTCATCCATGAACACTGGCTGGAGCTCGCTGAGCCATGCTTATACCACATGATAAGAGAATGCTGTCGTCTGATGACATCCACTCGCTGCACATCTGTATTGCTGAGAGAAATGACATGTGATTAATATTTCAGACCTGTCAGAGATGCCACTGAACATCTGGCAAGCCATCAACCAGATTTATCACGACATTCGGATCTGATTCATACCTCAGCTCTGGGAAGAGTCAGAAATGTTGGGGGATGCAACATCATTGAAAGATCATTCAAACTCAGTAAAGGAAAAGTCATGCACAAGAGTTATTTTCTGAAGCCTGTCCTGAAGCCTACCCTTTCTGATAAGGTATAATGATGTTTGATTCATAATCTAGTAATCCAAGAACCTCAAAAGAATTCTTAACTCAGTCTAAAGAAATAAAATCTTACTTTATGAGGCATTGCTTGAGAAATGATGAAGTTCTTCTTAGAACATACAGAGAGAGAGAGAGAGTGGGGCGGGGGGGAGCAATGCATAGCAACAGGGTCAATGCTGTGTTCCCGTGTTGGCCGTCTCCATGACGTATTGTCTTCCACATCTCCAGCGACCTCCTGGTCTCCTCTCAGCCCTTCCTGACCCTCTCACCCCACTCCCAGGGGGAGACGGAGGCAGGTGAGCCCCCTTATTTACTTAAATCAAAACCCAATAATCTGACCCGCTAGTCTTAGGCTTGGACTCAGGGCTCTGGAGTGCAGGGCTGTGACAATGCCACTGACACGCCTGTGACATTTTCGGCAGGTTATTAACCTTTTGGGACAGGAGCAAGGGATGCTGGAGAGAGAGAGAGAGAGAGAGAGAGAGAGAGAGAGAGGGAGGGAGAGGGAGAGAAGGCCCAGGAGACAGTCGTCCAGGCGCCAGAATGGTGATTCAGGGGTGGCCCACTCGCCTTGGAGCTTGACATGTTACTGTCAGCAGCCGGGTGAGGGAAACTGAAAAGATATTTTTAGAAAGCCATCACAGAGAAGAGGAGGATGTGGTGAGAGACAGAGGGAGAGAAAGAGGCAAAGTGATAGTGAAAGAGGGAGGGAGCAAGGCATACAGTAGTGAGAGAGGAAGAGAAGAGTGGTGGAGTGAGCAAGAGAAAGAGAGAGAGAGAGAGAGAAATAAACAGGATATCCTTCACTCCACTATGGTGTAACAGGGAGGGTTTGAAGTGCCTATCAGGTAACATGAGGAGCAACCTCTGGACCTGCAGTTCATTATGATCACTTATTGTCTGGTCGACTAACAGAACGGTAGGTGATAGTGAAGACAAACCACCAATTATCATTCTAACTGTCTTGACATGCAGCATTTACAGTCAATTTAATCACCTTTTACTGTGGCAATACCATCCACACTATGCACTGTAGCTGTGTAGCGTATCGATTACTCGATTCACATTTTTTCATAAATTAGTGCTCCATGGCATGGGTATTTTTAAAGGCTTTACTTTATTTATTTTTTTTCATCCGCTGACTTCCCATATATTTCTTAGTTTTTCTGTCACACACACAGAAAAAAGTTTCACGGAGACCTACAGTATCTAGCATGCGTGCTATACCATGTGAGACAATGGAGTAATGAAAGGTCAGACTTGTGTTTGTGTTTCTGTGCTAGCGTGAGGATTCCTCTGCTCCATGTTGTCTCTGTCATCTGGAGAGCTAGTGCAGTGCACCATGGGATAGGATGCGTGTGTTTCCTCCAGTACTTCATGTCACATCAGATTGAGCCCAGCACTGATCAAAAACCCAGGATTTACTGTGCGTCTGCCTCCCACAGTTAACCTTCTGCAGCTGTCATGAGACCTATGCACTTCGAAACATAGACACACACACACACTCACACACAGATGCACACAAAATGTATGCACTCAGCTACAGTAGTATGCACACACACACACACACACACACACACACACACACACACACACACACACAAACACACACGCACAAATAACAGGAAAAAAAAACAAAACACAACACACCCAGAATGTATGCAGACAGCGCATTCACTTGGTGGTGCACATGCATGCTAACACCCCCCCCACGCACAGACACAGACACACACAGATGCACACAAAATATATGCAGGCAAGGACAAGTATGCATTCACCTAGTATGCACACACACACACGCGCACACACACACACACACACACACACACACACACAAGAGGAAAAAAAACATAAATGCACACACTCAAAATGTATGCAGACGCACACATGTACGTATGTATGCATTCACTTGGTGGTGCACATGCATGCTAACACACACACACACACACACACACAAACACACACACACACACACACACACACACACACACACACACACACACAC
>JASCQY010000232.1:9732452-9743300 GCA_030264315.1 Sardinella tawilis
GTGTGTGTGTGTGTGTGTGTGTGTGTGTGTGTGTGTGTGTGTGTGTGTGTGTGTGTGTGTTTGTGTGTGTGTGTGGCGCAACTAGACAGCCCAGTGTGCATAGGTTATCATGCCACTGCTGAGAGGGCTGGTATTGCAAGACAGCACTGGACACAGTGCCTTCTGCTCTCTGAGCAGTCTTGTGTATATTGGCTTGTAGAGGTTTTTTTACATTACAGTAATACACATATAGACATATAGACACATACACACACACACACAAACACACACACACACAGCGATAAAATAAGCCTATATTTACATTCATATCTACAATGAAATACATATACTGTCATCTTACTGTCATCATATGCAGTCAAAGAGGCAGAGCATCCAATGTATCCACATAAGAAACAAAGCGAGTCTGTTTCACTCGTAGAAATGAGCAATGGTTTTGACTGATGATAGAAGAGGCAGATTGTGCGTTGGCAAATTATCACACTAATGTATCAAGCATCAGCACTCTCTTAGAATGCCCCATATTCAGGGAAATGACACGAGCAGAAATAACTGTTGGATTAATATAATTTTCTACGCACCATTGACCAACCAGATCCTATGGGTAACTGATGTTGCTTGAAGCACCAGTGAATTATGTCAAGTAAACATCAAGCGCAAGGGTATTTGCAGCGTTTGTGATGATGACACTAACGTTATCTGGCATCAGTGTAATTCCTTTTGATCAAATCGGCCTCAAACATCCAACATTATCGCAAAGTATCGCGCAGACTTTTGTATTTTTCTTGAGCACATACAGTACAGTGCTGTGCGACAAAAGCCGCATTGTAATCCGTGACCTTCACAAGAGAGATTGTCTTCATGTCATGACACGCGTGCTGTGGCGTATGCTCTAAGCATGTGATCACTGCATGTCATTAATCTAAGTTCACAATGGATGATGCCGAGAGAATGATTCTCCCTATCAAAAAGAGGAGCCATATGCAGGGCGGCCTTTCATCCCAAGAACAGACAGAATGCTAAGGCATGTTTGTTTGTTGTTGTTTTTTTTTAGTTGAGTCATTATTTATTGATGTCTGTAGTGGACACCCTGAAATAGAGGGCTCTTCGCAGACAGAGATGGCTTTTTGGATAGAGATTAAGAGCAGCCCCACACTAAATTGCTTTTAAATGGAGAGCAAGATCTGATCTAGGCCACATTTGTTCCTAGAAAAATCATCATCCATACAAGTGTACACACAACCCATACAACAAAACGTATCTCGAAAAGAAATCTCACATGGTGACAAATAAGAAATATTACATAAATATAATATATAATTATCCAACTTATCATCTGACATAAGATGTAGCACTACAAAAACTATGACTTCTGTCTACTACTGTATATGCCCCCAAAGTCCACAGGAGTGTGTGTGTGTGTGTGTGTGTGTATGAGGGGGGGCTGCGTCAAATTTGTGCCCGTGTTGGCGACTTAGTCGCCCCAGCCGTGGCAAGGCGGATCCCCGCTCCAGTGTTGGGGAACTGATCTCATCTGAGCTGGTCTGAACAGAGCTGAGCTGAGCTGCAAGTGGGAGAGAGAAGTGCTCGGGGCAGCGTATGACACTTCACTGAATCTCATTACCATAGAGACGGAGAACAGAGCGGAGGAGAAGAAAGGAGAAAAAAAAGAGAGAAAGAGAGAGAGAGCGAGAGAGAGAGAGAGGAGGGGGGGAGAGAAGTCTCACTTATGCTACATGAAATATACAACAGCATTTTAAAGCTTGGCCTCTATTCTGTTTAACCCCTCATGGCACCTGTGGGAATGGCTCAACGTGTTGACAAGGTCAGGGGAGGAAAAAAGGGATGGAAAAAGAAAAACAAGGATCAGGCCACTGCAAGAATATGTGACCCTGGACCTTAACTCCTCCTGAATGTTGGATGAGTCCAGTGCTGGGTTGCTGAGTGAGTTAAAGAAGAAAATGTGTATGTGTATGAGTGTGTATGTGTGTGTGTGTGTGTGTGTTTGAGGGGGGGGTGGTTGTGTAGATGCAGATGAGTGTTTTCCGATTCTTCCTACTCTCTCTCTTTTCATGACAATGATCGTGCGTGACAGAAACCATCTCCCCCTCACCGCTCCTGCACCCCCCATCCTCCTCCTCAATGCTGTGTAGTGCTCTATCGTGCTGCTCCAGCTGGGCCTGGCGTGGTGGTGGTGGTGGTGGGGAGTTAGTGTGGAGGTGGTGGCAGTGTGTGCAGTGACAGTGGAGGGAGGGGGATACTTGGCCACTCTGCCTTCCCGCTTGGCCTCTTTTGTTTTATCTAATCAGGCAGACATGGCCAGGCCTGAGGCAAGCTGCCCCGGCTGCCTTCACGCTCGCGGCAAGGTTGCAGAGGAGGCTAGCTGCTGTGCCAGCTAACCGCTAACAGCGCAGCTAACAGCACAGCCTCAGCTCTTCCCCCAAGCTCTCCATTTAGCTCAGTACAGCGGGGATAGTTGCATTCATGCATTTTTATTTTACATTTCATTGTACAGATACAGTAGCTTGCTGTACAGTATGTTACATAACTATATGTAACAGAGCGTTTACTGATGGGATGAGTTTCTACAAAGGCTTGCTGACAGACTTTCGTCACAGGCTTGGGTGTTAGAACTGTCGTTCCCAAATTTGGTGTTCCCAAATTCCTAGAATGGGTTGTTCCAATGCTCAGTTGCACACATGAGCAAGTTTGGTAGTTGAGAATGGCCACGCAAGAGCAGTAGTCATTGATGGCTTGTTGATGTTGCCAATGTCATGACATAGTTGGCACGTCATGACATGATATGTATCTTGAACATTACAGTAAACACACTTTACAAATGCTTATGGCCATTGTCCTCAAGGTGTCATTCGGTTTTTGCAATGTAAAAGTGACACTGTTTGGGGTGGAGACATTATTAAAAAAAACAAAGGGTACTTAATGACAACAATGAAGTGTGATAAATGTTCATGATTCAAATGTCATGTTTATGACAGGCTAATGTCACTCTTATGTACAGTAGACATCTTCAAATAAAAGGTTACATTTCAGATTTAGACTTGGGGGTCTGCAGTTTGCCATCGTGGCCACACTGATGCACTGGCATTGCACCTTCTGACTGCTGCTCTCTAATAGGTCAGCTGGTGTCACATTCAGTGTCTAAGGTTAGTTGGATATTTTGTTTTGTCAGAATCTAGTTCAACAGTCAAGTCTTTTTTCAACAAGTTCTGAAAAAGATGCTTTTGTATTCCATCCTAGTCCAGCATCTTTCTTCTGCAAGTGCTTGGGACTGAGAAAAAAAAAGCTTACATGCAGGGAGCTATTCTTTTTTTCTCTATCCAAGAAATCAAAGCTTCCTACCTGTGCCAACACATCAACTCTCTCTCTCTCTCTCTCTGTCTCTCTCTCTCTTTCTCTCTATCTCTCTCTCTCTAGCGAAGAGTGCAAGAAATCCTCGCACCTCTCATTGTGTGTGTGTGTGTGTGTGTGTGTGTGTGTGTGTGTGTCTCTGTTGCCCCGGGACTGGCGTGGAATCAAAGCAATGTGAGGTTTTATCCAGGGAGACACAACTCACCCCCACCCCGACATACACACACACACACACACACACACACACACACACTTTTCCCCCTTCCACTCATCTTCCTCTGATGGTCTGGCAGGAGCATCATTGCTTTCAAAGCAAAAGAGGAGGGTACTCGTGAAGACTCATGAAGACTTCCTGTCGATGCCTGCCAACCTCAACTCAACTCCACCTCCCACCACCCCAACCACCATCATCACCACCTCCACCCACCACCTCCTCAGCCGTCGTCCGTCCCATAAAGCTTTCATATTGGGGGCAAAACGTCAGATGCTTCTGATCCGACAAACAACCCCGGTCCTGACAGCTGCATGGAGGGAAGAGGGAAGTGAGTGGGAAAAGTGGCTGTCTTCTGTTAGGCCTTGTGTAAAGCAGACCTCTGTCAGCCATGTGGAAGGGCATGGAGCTGGAGATCAGAGCCCAAAGAGTCTCCGCTTAGCGGCGGTGCCTCAGGAGCCGAGGGAATTTCAAACAGGCGGACACTGGATGACATCTGGAATCATATTTGACAAGGATACGCCTCCCGTCACCCCGCCCGAACCTCTTCCTCTTCACCTGACATATTTTAAGCCCTGGAAACTCACACTTCCGTATTACTGGGAGATCAGATTTAAATCCGAGAATTGTCACCCTGAGGTGATTTTATGACATCTCAGGTGACAAACCAGAGAGCCAGGTGGATGGATTATCAGAGCTATGAAATCATCTGTACATAACGTCTTTATCTTTCCTTTATAAAGAAAAGCTGAAACAGTTTATGAAAAGCTTTCAATTACCATGTGTTATAATTAAGACATTAAGCCATATACTGTATTAATTGCAGCTTTAATATTCCTGGATTGTTTATATTAATAAAAACAGTAGCCTACACTGTTTATCTTGGTGTCATAATGCCTGTCTTGATATTAGTAGCACTGAGGGGCCCAAGAAAGCCTTGAACTTGAACATCAAAATCATCCTGTAATACCCGTCACTGTAACTATATGCGTTATTTAAGATAACCACTGCTTTTAATCACTGTTAATTAAGCGAACCCTAATGTGAAGAATTAGCAAGTTGTATGATTACTGATGAGAGCAGCAGATGTCACACTTGAATGAGCATTCTATGGGCATTTAACCCTACCAGTAGTCCTTCAATAGGAATTAGCCTGGCCAGCTGAAATTAGCTGGTGTTCATCCAGCTCTGTTATACTATGGGACCAGGAGGTTCAAGAAGTCACAGCAAAAGCAAGCTTATCACAAGCGGCCCATTGAGAACTACAGAAAGTTCAGTGGGAATCAGCTGATGGGGAAAAATGCTTCGGGTTGCTTCTGCACTGAAGTCAATAACTGTTTCCTATATTTATCTGTTCTTAGCTGAGAAGAATCCTTTGGAGCCCACTTTGGTAATTGTCTCGTGTTTAACGTTTTTTTTTTTTTTTTTTTTTTTTTTTTGCAGAGTTAAAGGAGGTGAGCCTATGGGAGAGTACAAGCTCATCCTATTAGCATGACCTGATGGAATTGATTCATTTATCTCTGTTTGTCCTAAACTTGTGGTGCACAAATGATCACTGTTTAAGGCAAAGAGAAATCTATACAAAATTCCACCATTCACCAACAGGGATAATTAGGCCTTTCACATTCATTTAACCTGTGCTACATCAAGGAAAGTCCCAATCTTCTCTTCTACAGGAAGGTTTATTTTCTTCCAGAATAACTCTAGCCTAGCCGCACTATACGCCCCTATCGGCAACAAATGTAATTGTCTGCCGGGGACGTCTATGACGTCTATGACGTTCATAAGGCTTATTATGGGATGTTTCCTACGACTGGCCGATGAATCACCGTGAAGCGTAGAGTCAGAAGGTGGGCGTAAGAAACGAACTCCCCTATCCTCTAGTATCCGGCGCTCTAGGTAGGCTACTACGTCAGCCTACTCGTTGCGCTGATTGGTTATATCTAACCAATTGCTGCAAATGACAAATGTGTTGGTAGAATGCGATACTGGTCTTATGGTACATATACAGTACAGTACATGTACAGTACATTTTTTAAAGATATTTTTATGGGCTTTTTGCCTTTTATTTTTTTTATTTATATAAATTATTATTGAGATAGGACAGCTGAAGAGCGAGATGGTGAGGGATCAGGAAATAACTGAAATCGAACCTGGGTCTCCAGAGTCATGGTACTGTATGGCGCCTAACAAACTGAGCTAAAGCGCCACCTATACTGTATGTGACAGACTAAAAGTGTATTTTACGAGCTACATGACATGTGCCCATAGTGGCTGTATCAAAGCATTCGTCAAGCTCGGCTATCTCCATCAATGTTCGACCAAGGTAAACAAATCTTTGGATGGGGTATGTGAATGGACTTCATAGTGCATAGTGCTTTAGTAAAATTTACTCCGAACCTACACTTTAAGTCATTTGTATAACTAACAAATGGCTGAAAAGTGCAAGAAAATGGAACATTAGAGAACTTTGCCCATAATGCTCATATAATTAGCATATACTGTAATATCATTACTGAATATTTCTGCTTTAGATTGGTCAACCGGTCACATCTTCAGTATACTGAGCCATGATCCTTGGGGTGAGGATGGAGGGCACATACAAGTTAGCTAAGGTGTCAGCTGCAGCAGGCAGTAACAGGTAAACCAAGTGTGGAGAGGGGGCAAGGTCAAGTGCAAATAGGGTGTAAAGTTATGTTTAAGCAGTTTTTAGTCCACATGGACTTTTTTCCATGAAAAAAAGAATGCTACCCTTAGGAGGAACAGTTTAGATTTATGTTTGTAATTAACTGCTGGACTTTTTTTTTTTTTTATAAACAGCGCACACAAAACGTGGCTAACATTGACATTATTCATTATGAGTCAAGAGTGACTCTGAAGAGTGCATCATCCTGTAGAGCAATAAAGATTATGCTGACTCTGGTTTTAAGACCAAGCGAGAGCTTAATGTTTTCTAAACAAAAAGGTCTCTGGGGTAATCACAGTTGATCCCTGCATCACCTTTCATCAAAAAATAAAAGCTACCCACATCATTATTATGAGGAGAGCCAGTGTATTGACTGCTGGTTTTCCAGTGTCTACAGGGGATCGGATTATAATGAACCCTACGGCAAGGGGCACCTCAAGCTCATAAATCACACATTCTTTATCCCTTTTGTGCTGCTATACAAACGATGTGTAGTGTTATTGTATTTGTTAATCATTAAACTGCTTACAGCTAAGCAAAATAACTATATATATGGATATTGGGAAATATCCACAATCCATCTACATAGTTTTTATCATACAGTATATGATGTCAATATAGACTTGTGGATTCTGACTACACAGATGATATCTACATAAAATGAAGTAAAGAATGTTGAAATATGGCGACAAAAAAAAATACAGCCACACACAGTGCAAGATACATGGTTCTGCTGTATAATCATATACAATAATATTTGTTAAAAGTACAAAAATCTATTCAACAACAACAAAAAAACTTCTATGGTTCCTGTTTTCTTTAATGTTGTCTAATGATGAAGTATTTTATTTAAACGTGCCATTTGGTTAAAACCAGCAATATAACTCACAAAGGATTCCAAAGCGACTTCGGTTCTGGCAGTGCATCTACATGCCATAAATCAACTTCAAACGGACCAAACAACAAAGTATTTCTCAGAGAATTAGCCGAGAGGAAGGCTCTATCTTTAACTCGGCATTCATTTTTTGTTTCTCTGAAAAGGGGATAAATATGCGACACCCTGTGACGTGCAGGACTGAAGTGTGTCTTCAAAGCAGATACTGTATATGCACTCCATTGAACCCCTCCAGCAAACACATATAAATACACACACACACACACACACACACACATACACAGGCGCAAGCATAGGCAGATACAAACAAACACACAGACACACAGGCACATGCTGTCCCGTTGAAACTGAAGACTGTCTGATGAGGGATTATGAAAGCTGTATTAAGCCATTATGCACTTAAAATGTTTTGTTTTAGTTTTGGTGATATTGTTAAAAACTCAAACAAAACATGCTTCATTCAGCTCCATTTCTAGACCATTTAGTGCACTTAGACCTTGAAGCAAATTGCAGAGAAATTTTCTAGTACAGTAGAAAGTACTTTTAATTTATATTAACAGGGTGACAGGGTGAGTGCAAACACAATTAACAGGTGCTCTCTCTTGACTCCCACAATTTGAAAGAATATATCTTACCATGGTGGAGGAATTTAATTGCATCTTAATTAATTTCAAGTCAAGAAATAAAAGGTTGAACACCTATTTGAAATGAAAAGAATAAATCCACAAGTTAGCCATGATTTAAAGTTTTCTTTTGACTTTTGCTCCTGCCTGTTCCTCTCCCTATCTCGCTGTCTGCGATTGTGAATCAATTTGGGAGTGCGAACGAAAAAGGGCTCTAATGAGTTATGTAATGTCTTTGCGCTGTAGCAGACCCACTGATGTAGCCTCAGCATTGGATTTTTGGGGCCTTAAAGTGTAATCTAGAGATCGAGGGGAGATTTAGGGAGTCAGACGGGGTGGGGTTCTTTCATTTGATGGCTTTCTTTAACAGCAGTCCCAGAGGTGTCTGATCTTGCTCAGTCTGACTGACTGGGAAGACTGAAAGACTTTCGGAAGCCTTGACGTCACTAAGGAGCCGAGGGCCGCTTTAAACTAATAATCCTGAATAAAAAAAAAAATAGTCAACACTGGGATATAGGAGATTTTTCATTTAGATCCAAAAAAAACCCCCTCCTTCCGTATAACATCAGTGGATTTGTAGATTTAAAACAACAATTGTTGGAGTATTGCTAGTTCCTTGACAAATGTCCTTTCGTGTATGGAATGCCAGCCATGTACTCACAAGCATACTAAATAAGCATTTGTGTGAAAAGAAAAAAAAAAAAAAATTTAATACATAACCATCGGGCTGAGAAAGATAAACAGATACATTACAAGAGTGTCACTAATGTACCTATCAGAGGGCCTACACATTTTGGAGTGTCTGAGGGGACCTTATCATGCCGCTGTCAAAGCCCATAAAGGTCATGCTACGCCACTCCCCAGATGATTAATAATACCCCTATTCAAACTGACTCCTCCTGTCACCCTGAACCTTTCTCACGAAACGGAGACAAACATCGCTTCAGCCCGAAGCATCAATCTCCACCTAGCATTTAAAATGTCTCCCGGTCAGTGCAGGGGGACCACAAAAAGCCTAAATCAGCTGGAGACCACACAGCAGTCTCTGTCTTATTCAACCATATTATTGCAACTGTCTACACAGTTAAAGGCAACATTATTTTGACCTGTGAATTTTCATTTTCTGAATAACCTTAACTGTCATGATATAAAATGATGCAAGTGTGCACAGGACTTAAAGAGTAAAGACATGTTGTGACGTAGCAGAAAAAACACTAGGTAAAACTAAGTATACCCAATATATCAGTCATGCAGGAGACATATTGATTTCTTTGCTAACAGAGGTGGGACATTAGCCTGACAAACCAGACTATAACTTCAAAATGCATAGTCTAACCACGACCGATAGACCGGGCTCAATAGTTATAATCAGCGGATGTCTTCAAACTGGATAGCACTACGACCAATCAGAGCAATGTTTGCAAAACAACAAATATCATTCTTTGAAAGGAATGACTTGAACTCCTTTCTCTGCTTAACATGCATGGAAAAGCCCAACTATGACTCTTCCGAAGTTAAAGCCAAAGCTGATTAAAACGCCTTGCTTTGCACCGTTGCAGCCCTGTCATCATCATGCCAAGCCAGCTCAATAACTCACTTCAAAGATAGAGCATTGTGATTGGTCCTACAAAGCCTTGAGGCCCCAGTGATGCGTGGCTAGACGTACCCACTGAGCAAAACCATTTGTTACCGCTAGGCTAGGTTTCCGACATAAGAGTGACATGAGCCTGTCATAAACATGTGTCATGAACATGAATAACACTTTTTTTTTATTCTCATGACTGTTGCCATTCAGTTTTTGCAGTTTGTGACAAAAAACAAAAGACATGAACATTTTTGAGTGTCATTATGTTCATGATACTGTATGTGTCATGTCATGTTACTGACGGCTTAACGTCACTCTTATGTCGAAAATCTCAAGTAAAGTGTTACTGAAGGCAAGTGGGAAATTCCATGTCAACAGGGAACTGGTTAAAGTGAGGTGGTGCATTATACTGTAGGGAAAAAGACATCAAACTCCAATCTATTTGTGTTGAGTGATGTACTTAGGAAACACTGAGTAGGCAGAATAGATACAGTACTTGAACCTTACAGACAGGCTTTGGGTCCTCTTTGAAGATGAAAGTCATAAGAGAAAAATATGTCTTGTGTTTAAAGTATGCGGTGCAAAATTGCTGAATATGACACAATACGTTGCTCTGCACTACAAATAATGTCAGTGGAGTAGGCACAGCTGAAACCAGACGGAAGTGAGTCAAGAAGGTTATTTCATAAGCATGTAATATAAGGCCACTTGAACAAATGACAATGGGGTCAAGTGCTTTTGATAGGAATGGAAGTAGAAGAGGAGGACTGTTAGCGCTACAGTAAGGGAGCACTAGAGTGATGGAGCATTTTGCCGCGCCGCTCTATCAGCTTGTTTGGATGTGGAGAGAGGAGAGACGAGTGAAAACGAGGGATGGAATGGAGGGATGAAAAGAAAAATTCTGGAGAAGACTGAGGAGTGTAATACTGAGATTCCTCAGTTAACACAACGTTCAGGCTCTTCAAAGATGTAAATATTTGATGAGTCAAAATAAACATTTTTTGATGTTACAAACCAAAAGATTTTTTTCTTGCTCAGTTTACCTCTTATAGTGATGCAAACATCAGTCTCGGAAAGAAGAGAGTGAAAATTTCAAACTTTTCCTTATGTTGCCTTCAAAGGGCTGTGGCATGCATCACTGAAGTCTTAATGATCCTGAAACAAATATGTTTAGATGTTGTTAAAAAAAAAGTTTAGAAAAAGTAAAAAATAATAGCCACACTTTTATGTTTACCTGTACTCTGAATATGATGTGAAGAGGAAAGGAAGGATAGTTGTAAGATGTCTAAAAACCTATCATGTCTTGTCAAATCTGTCAGTCTCATCACGTCTTCTTCACTTGTCACCTCTACCTGTGTTAATTACTGGTAAACTACAGTATAAACCTATTGTGAAGATGCAGTGAAAACTAGAATGCATTTCCCGAGAAAATGCCAAAGTGTGCTTGCTCTGACGCGCCGCCAAGCGGCCCCGGCGGGAGAC
>JASCQY010000232.1:9746922-9759487 GCA_030264315.1 Sardinella tawilis
AGGTAATACCTCTTTACCAGCCCCGCCAGTGACACTGTGAGGCTGGAGAGGCTGGAGCCGCGGATCTGTCACCTCTAAGTCTGGAGGACAGGCGCGACGAGCATGACACACAGGAACGCCGTTTACACCTGCCAGTGAGGAATCCCCTCACAGGTACATGGCATAGCAGTGTGCAAAGATCTAGGGACGTGTGTGTGTGTGTGTGTGTGTGTGTGTGTGTGTGTGTGTGTATGTGTGTGTGTGTGTGTGTACTGTATGTGTTTGTCTGGGCATGTGCATACTGTATGTGCTCATGGTGTGACACGTGCACTTACTGGGAAGACCATGCTAAAATACACAACGTGGTATATTATATGGATCCTGAGACATGTATGTGTGAATATGTGTGTGTGTGTGTGTGTGTGTGTGTCTGTGCACACATGATTATTGTGAACGCTGTGTATTGCTGTACACAGCGTTCTATATTATGCATGTGGATCCACAGACGTGTTATATGTGTGTGCCCCATGACATGAGTCATTTCTATTGGGATGGTGCAGTGTGATGGGGAGATGTATTAAGGTGTTATTTCACAGCTGCAGAGAGGAGCACTACACAATGGCCTACGCTTCTCTCAGCTAGGGTTTTGTAAGAATTGATCAGGCATGTGGCCAAATAATAAAGAAAATCATTTTAAAATCCTTTTACACTATCATTTTCAATGCAGCCCAAGAAATGGGTTTATAAGCATTGCTTAATCAAATTATTCACCAAACACATTGATTGCTATATTCCCAAGATTTGTCATATAATCTTACAAGCAAAAAAACATCATAGAGTCGAAAATACTGATTCTTCTGTCCTGTGCTGAAGGCATGCCAAAGTAGAACTGCATGCCTAAATTGCACAGTGTACAGTGGACATACTTCCAATTAGATGGCCTACAGACATTGCATAACAGCTGCAAGTAGAACGTGGCCATTAGTATTAGCCCATGTGAGCGTGAGCACACACAGAAACACTATGCGATGACACAGTAGTGTGTAATTATCACATTATACATGGTGTATTTACACAGATGAATAAATTATGTTTTTGTATACTATAGCGCTCAGTAATTTAGGCTAAATGCCCGAGTGATCAAATGATCCTTTGCATAAACTCAAAGCATGTTTAAGGTTGGTGGTACAGTAACTCGCCTTGGCGAGGACCCTGTTGACCACCTTGATGAGGCTTCGATAAGAGACTCTCCGTCCAAGGGGCTGGCCGGGGTTGGTCAATATGAGCAGAGCGGCTTTGAAGACGAGATCATTTTCTATGCTGGGATTCGCAGGCATGTTTCATTATAGCGTGATTAGCACAAAAGCTCATTACAAATGCAGTAAATGACGGCTTTGAACTCACACGTGAAACATGAGCGGAATATGATTGCGCTTATGGATTCCTGTGGCGCGGAAAGACTGGAACAGCTGTGGGTAAGAGGGAAAAAAATGAGGAAGATCAGAGAAAAAAGGCAAAAAATGGCAGAATTGTGCATCATTTTGTGATCATATAACTCAGAGACCTGACAAAAGTTTCCCCTTCAGAGTGATTAGCTTCTTTAATTACTCATGAACTAGATTGCTACCAACTTTAGCAGATGGTGCCACCCTCCTGACTAGCAAGTGTGGGCAGATTCTGAGGGTCGCCTTCACTGAGTTCATCACTCTTTCAGTCTCTCTATCTCTGTCTCCTCCTTGCTCTCTCTCTTTTTTTCTCTCACTCTTTATCTCTCTCTCTGTGTCCTGCTCTCGTTAACAACACACACCGTGAAGATGGTGAAATGACTTTTTCTTGAATCTCCCCTCATCATCTGCCCACCATGAGCTAAACTCGGCTCATTGATGTGCAAAATGTGGGGATTCACTTTTGTGTGTCTGGTACGCGATAATAAGCTTATCTCCTCTGTACATATGGACATGTGTGCTTAGACAATGAATCATGCCTTAAATATGAACCATATGCTGATCAGAAGGATCAGCAAAGAAATATCGCTCCTGTGCACACAGACACACACATATGCAAAGACACACACACACACACACACATGTAAGCACACATACAGTACACACACACATGGACACACACATACACACATGAACATGTATGTTCATATCAACATTGTCTCTCAGAAAACCTTTTTAAAAATGCAGAATACACAGTCCATTAATGCATGTTGTATCTAAAACAGAATACAATGATGTGATGAACGATGTGAGGACTGCCGTGGTCCATTTATGCCAGTTTGGCTGTGTGCGTTTGGGCATGACGCTGAGAGTGGGGCTGTGGAGTAGACATTTCAGTAGGGCCCTTGGAGGTCTCCCTAACACCCAAGGCAATCTTGTTAGTTACCTGACTAGAATAAGGCTCAAATGAGGCCCTTGATTAGCCCGGGCATTGCAAATGAACATGCTCTCATGAGGGGGTACAACTCTCTACAGGATGCTTTTGATTTATGAACATGTGTCTTGCAGCATGTGCAATTGTGCAAATGTAACACCATTTGCGCTGGTGGGGACCCAATAGTTTTTTGTTGTTTTTTTTTTCTCTCTGGACGTCAGGAGAACACTTGTTTTAATGATTTGACAATCGAAAGCACAACAAATTACTGATGTGGCCCCAGTAGATTTTTTTCAGGTCTGTCGCATGACGTTTTCATATGATGAGGTTATGATGTGTTCAGTTAAAATAGTGCTTACCTTGCAACCTGCAGTCCTCCATGCACCTGAGGTGAAAGGATTGTTGATAAAAATCTGCCTGAAGGTAGTCCATCGATTGCATTTCTTTCTATGCATTATGGATTTTATACATCATTATTATTGCCCTGATTAGTTGGTTAAATTTATTTTTTTTTTCCCTTGGGTTGTGTTTTTGACTTTTTTTTTTTTTTTTTTAAACAGGAAGGTAGAAGCTGAAGTTTTCTAATCGAAGGGACCAAGCTGCTGTCAGCTGTGATGTGAGGCAAGACTCAGGGAGAAAATGTCAGTTTCTCCTTGCTGCCTGCCTGACAACTGGACTTGTTTACCACTATTATGAAGAATGATGCCTGATACTGTGAGGAAGAACAACAAACTTTGCAAGCTTCTTTGGCAGGGCCTGGATACCTCATTCCAATGGACATTTCATCATCCATGAGTAGTCAGGACAACTTCCTTACCATGACATAGATTTGTTTGACAAATGTTACAGTGAGCTATCAAATATGATGTGCTCTGAGTGTGTTGTACAACTATGGAAACAACAATAGGGTATAATCCATTTCAATAACAATAGACAGTATTTTGATGCCAGATGCCTTCAATAACAATAGACAGTATTTTGATGCCAGATGCCTTCTTGGACATTGTATTTATAGGCACCAGTTACTGAAATGTATGATTCTGTTGACTTGACAAATTTGCTTTAAGTGCCATGCTAATTGCAACCACAAATATCATGCTGTCTGTTTTGCCTCTGTCAAATGGCAGCTGATGTCACAGGGATGGAGGCCAATATTTCACACAAACACTCATTACAATTGGGATGTGTTACCTATTACAGAGCTATTACACGAGTCAGTGTACAGTGGATATGTTGTTGTTTGTGTTCTATGGCCGAGTCCACTTGAACTGCCCTTGTTTCTTGCATTGATTCCCCCTCTCCACCGACAAGAAATCTTCCCTATTCGAAGGAGATGTGCTCATTTGGAATTCAGTGTCCCTACTGGTGGTGGGCAAACAAGACTTGTTGTGTGTGTGTGTGTGTGTGTGTGTGTGTGTGTGTGTGTGTGTGTTGGGGGGGCGGGGGGGGGAGTAACAAAAACACAGCAAGGCCTCTTCATGTCAAGATTTCTCTCTCCTCTCACAACTGAAAAGGGGTGCACATGAAAAGCTGTAGGCTGCAGATGCCACACATTTCCGGAAGAAGACGTGCAACATCTTTATTGAATGTTAAACTTGAATGCATATGGCCGCAGGAGCTTCCTTGAACTCTCATCCATATTGCAGTGAATGTGCTTGCATTTAATGCATCCTGCATCCTCTTTTCTTTTGGACATTTCATCCAGACACCCTATCCAGACAGTAGCAGACCCAGCATTGTAAATAAAAAGAACTGAGAGAGTAGCCTAGAATGTAGAACATCTAGTCGTACCTGAGCAGTAGCAAATGGTTTTGCTGTGCAGGTACTGTATGTCTAGAAACAAACCATCCTCCCATGTTTGGTCGACACAGTCACATTCCTGTACATGTATCCTTGTAGAAGGTTGCTTTGATGTAACAGGGCCTAGCGGTAGCTTATTAGGCTAACATTGTGTGCAGAGAAAGTTGAAAGACAACAAAAGAGTTCTCTCTCCCCTTGAATTGAACGGTCAAAGGCAGATATATATGTTTTGATGTTATAGTCTGGATTGACAGGCTACTGGAGCAGACAAAAACCCAAAACAAATACTCACTGATGTCACATAAATGCCATTTTACACACACCACCTTTTATTCATGACTTATCAATTTGTGTCTTGATGAGACCAGATTTGTTTTCATTTTTTTTGTTAATGAAAACTATACACAACTGCTTTAATTAGTGTCAGCCTGGGATAAAGCACAGAGACTCGAGGTGACCTCTGTTTGTGTTTCCACCATCAAAATCGGTGACTAGACATCAGCTGTGCTGTCACTGTGAAGAGCTCTGAGGAAATGCTACAGAGCTGGCATGAAGTCTTTTAACAGATGTTCCTTCTGACTGAAATGTTCAGGCAGCGTCTTCATCCCCAAAACAGCCGATGCCCGACTGCCAGAGTCAGCGGTACTTTAGAAAACTCTGAGAAACACACACACACACACACACACACACACACACAAACACACAGGCAAAAATTCTCAAACTCTAACAACTGGCCTGTCAAACTGAAGGCACCATACTGTGAACACACAAGAGGCAACTGAAAAATGTCACTGTGTTGCTCTCAACCCCACTCAAGTCTCAAACCATCCCTCTGCCACTAACTGGTAGATCAAATGTATTAATAATCATTAGCAAAGACGGAATAAAGACGCCAGTGTGTCTAATAATAGCACAAGGCAATTCAGTGTTTCTTCTCGAGGTTCATGCATATTGCATTGTGCTGCCACGTACATCAGGAATCAGTCAGATGCATGACTAACTTGGCGTGACAACCACTGTCGAGAGAAATCAGGTCTACTGTAAGTCTGACATCAAAAACCAAAGGAGCGACATTTTCGCCCGGCTCCTATGCAGCAACAAGCCAACGCCGCAGATTAAGGCTCCTACGAGGGCACCAGTGGGCCAACGCTCTTCAAGCGAAACAATGTCCAATCGCATGCAAACGCTTCGGGCCCTTTTAGACAGGGTCACAGACTTCATTATCAGGGCTCTCTGTCGGCATCTGTGTTTGCCTGAGTTGATGGAGAACACTCTGGCAGTTCATAAATACTGCCCCAATAAGAGCAAAAAAACAGAGATAATATAGGGAAAGAAAGATGTATAAGAAAGACCCTGCGGTTGAGTATATCCCGTAAAGCAGAAAGCTTTACTCTTATTGGGTTCATTTGGGGTTCTCCCTCATTGTGATTTCATAAAGGCGGTCAGGAAGAAGGAAGGAGGATGCAGTGTGTTGCCCATCCAATAAAATGGGGGTAGTGGTGGTAGTGGTGGCGGTGGTGGGGTGTACTTTCATCTGACCTCAGTCTGTCTCCTCGCTCTGCTCAGTGCTAGTAATCTGCCCGCGCCGAGGACTGAAGGGGAAATTCAATACCCTGATGAGACTGATGCATGAGATTGATGCATAAGTTTACAGTGTAGCATGGCATATACACACACCGAGATACAGAAACACACACACACACACACACACACACACACACACACACACACACACACACACACAGCAATCTAAAAAGAGATGAGCTACATTATACAAAGGAAAATAATTTCAGTGACCAGGATGCAATGAAGGAGATTAAGTATGTGTCTGTGCAATCAATAGAAACAGCCATATTTCTCAGTGTTTGCTCTCTCTCTCTCTCTCTCTCTCTCTCTCTCACACTCTTCTCTCTGGTGTTTGTGCGAGTCTCTCACTTTGCTTTTTCTTGCTTCCCACCCTCCCCACCCACTCTGATCCCCTCATGAGCTCACCTAGGTCACAATGAAAGCATTTGCACCTCGAGTCCTGCAGAAAAACATGATTTATTTGTAAACCTGTCACCATCACTGAGCCTTTTGGAACTCTACTTAATACGACACATAATGCAGCCAGCCAGTGTATAAAAGGCACCGACCACCAGCCATCATATTCATTTCATAACAGCCTAACAGACACCA
Source organism: Sardinella tawilis (assembly GCA_030264315.1). Lineage (NCBI taxonomy): Eukaryota > Metazoa > Chordata > Actinopteri > Clupeiformes > Clupeidae > Sardinella > Sardinella tawilis. The sequence goes on from JASCQY010000232.1 coordinate 9,753,259, forward strand.
TCTCCCTACCCCAATCTGTGTTGACTCTTCCAAGCTTCAGAGGATAGGTCTACTCCCATACCGTTTTAGTTTCTGTTGCCCTCGCTGCCGCCGCCGCCGCCGCTGCCTCGTGACGATGCCGCAGGCAGATAAGCCTCCCCGCATAATGCCGTCTTCTTCAAACAGGGTGCCAGTGGCAGTCAGAGGTTAATGAGAGGGCACCTGCTGGCGAGGATGAAGACGTGGCAGCCAAGAGAGTGGAGGTTGGAGGGCGGAAGGAGGGGGTGCTGGTGGAGGGGTGTGTGTGTGTGTGTGTGGGGAGGGTGGGGGTTGGGATTAGCCTAGCTCACATATCAAAGAGCTCCCTGCTCCGCACAGAGCACTCCACCTTCCCACTTGGTGGGAAAAATCTGTCTTGGGCGAGGGCCCCATTGGGGCTCGAGGGCCAAGGCCTTTCGCTTAGCACCGCGGCTAATCCCACATCTGAACCCCAGCGCACAAATTCCTCCTACGACTTGATTACCGCACGATAAGAGCGCTTGACACTTAAGGAAGAGTTAATTGAGGTGCCTCTTTTTAGAGGAGTGTTAGACTTAAGCAAAAGGCATTGTTTCATTTGTCTGTTGCGCTGTTAATGTGTGATATGTGAAAGCCATCCCAACATCGGGTGAGAACCCCTCTTACAAATAACCTTACAGTGATAGCAGTTTAATGGGTGTTTCCAAATGCTTTGAGAAAAGCACTTGTTCTTCTTACAGCAAGCTACTGTCAAGAGTTTAAACAATCTAAACAGAGGTGAGAAAGTAAGTAAGGTTTATTTAGGTAGGATTTTCTAGCAACAATGCATGCCATTCAAAGCGAGGTGTTCCAGATACTATAAAAAATGTGTTATGTGTTTTACATGACAATCTTCTAGTCGTACACAACTGCTAGAATCCGAATCAGTTCTTGCCATGAAGTGACTGCTTCTTCAGGAATGGACATTATACACTTTTTTTGCATTGTACGTGGAAAATGTACCTTTATTTTAACCAGTATGTTTGTTTTTCCTTCTCAATACAGTGACAATTTATTTTTCCTTGTCCTTCCCAGACATTGCAGGGCCTCTATATGCTATACAAGCAATAATACCACCATTCTAGAATTACATTTCAGGAATCATTTTGATTCTCAATACACAGCCTCGTGCCAATTTATTAAGCTTCCTTGAGATGAAAAAAGGAACTTATTCTTCCGTCTGGAGAGGGCACAGCTGTCAAACATAGATACAGTAATAATCTTCAGATTTGTGAATCCACCAGATTAAGAATTGCATTTAGATCAAAATCCATTTCTTTTACCAGTCCTGCAGAGACAATCAAAAGCGTGTTCTTGTAAATGAAACATTGGAGTGATCCAGATGAAGCAGGATTGCTGGGGGAATGTGATATAATGTGTGTTTGTGTGTGTGTGTGTGTGTTGGATATAATGTGCGTGTGTGTGTGTGTGTGTGTGTGTGTGTGTTTTATAAAAAAAGAAAGAAAAAAAGAAAAACAAATCCATCAAATGCCCTAAATAAATATCTAACCAAGGCGATATTTATTTCTTCCTTGTCGTTTGTGTGAATAATTGATGGCGCTCTGGAAAAACAATAACATGAAAACAGTGTCAAGGCCATAAAATATTACTGATATTGCCATGTCGGCAGGGTAGACACGTTCAGTGGGGTTTGCATGCAGGGATTCGACGGCCATGTGAAGGGTTTCAGTCAGAGTTGCTCCAGGCGTTATCACCTCAGAACACTGGTTACTCCTGAAAATCCCTGTCTCATGGTGTTAAGCGCTAATATATGCTAATAATGGTTCGTTTAAAAGTGGTGTTTGCTGCTTTTATTTCTTAGTGCTACGAAGACACTGGTGCTTTGGGTTTTCAATTCAACACCCGCTGGGAGTGCCTAAGCCCGGGATGCACTCTGTAATCTTGGCCTGGCACACAGTTAAGCTGGAGACAGCTACAAAAAGCACATGCACTTGATGCTGAGTCCCTCTCACCTTTTTTTTCTCTATAAGCCTTAGTAGCAGACTTTTGCCGCCTACTTGATTGTTTCAAGTTAGAACACTTTCCAATCTGTTTTTCAAAGAATTATTCCAAAGGTTATCCAAATGACAGTGAAAGATTAATTTGTGTGACATATCTCATATCGTCAAGGGGTCTTGCAGATCAGAACATTGCTTTGGTGTAATATTTCATGAGATTCTGTGACAATTCCATTACAAACACATTCAGTTTACCTATTTTATTGAAAGATGAAAAGTGGAGGAAAGACAATTATAGCATACTAGAAATTATAAACTGAAGAAAGCACTGAATACTTCACTGCAAATTATACATCAGTGAGTCTTTCGAATTGGACAAGACCCTAATAGCCTTATTCCCTTTAAAATTACATGATAGTAGGCCTAGCAGTCTCACATTATTCTGTCTGTTATTCCTTTTTCAAGTTGCAGCTTAGATGCTTCTGACTGAACCACAGTCAAGCTGACATTTTAGCCAAGGCCCAAAATGCATGCAATCCCTGGTGGCCAATTTGAAGGCCATTCTGCTGATGTCATGCTGGACATGCTGAATGTTTTCTGGGCTCTGTGGTGGGACAAAGTCTTCGGTAGGGGGCCATCCTCATCTTGTCTAATTGATATAGCCTATGACTAGACAAGGGCTTACGTCAAGATGAGGAAAAAAAAACAATTAGACATTCTATTGCAGAGCAATATGTCAAGAGACACAAAATACGAACTGAAGTATGGTACTGCTTGGCTTTTTGTTTACAATTAAGTTATACACACAACCCCATACATGATAATTCATTCCGACTCATAATTACTATCTGTCCAATCAGTAGATTCTCAGAGTCTCAGATTCTCAGAGTGACTCAGCATAGAGGACTGTTACATAAACCCTCCTTTTCAGGAGTTATTTATGCCTGTCTACTTCATGGATATCATCTCCTCCACCCAAACACCTTTTAGCAGCCTATTGTTACACCAACGCATGTTCAGGTTCAATGGCAATTTGTCCAAATGGGTTGAGTAGTTGTTCTCTAGTGTAGAAAGAGGATGTCAAGCACAAAGTGTTGTGGTTATCTCCCTGTCTGACAGCATGTTATAAATCTCCCCAGCAGCCCACTGACATTTAGTATCAATGACATTTAACATCAAAATGGCTTAATTAATTCTCTCATAAACCCCAATGTGTCCAGCAGGCAAATAATAACTCAGAGGTTATGAAAAGCTTCTGGATATCAGAAAATTCTACAGGGAAAATTGTCTGGACCTTACAAGAACTCTGACATTACAAAGTGTCATTTGCAAGCAGCTCACCTAGGCGGAGGAGAGGAGTAGTAGAATAGAACAGACTTCAGGAGAATTAGTTACTATTAGTTACTAGTTAGTTGTACTATTACTATTAGCTATTCTACTTCATTCAAGAATGCTCGATTCTGATTGGCTAGGAGGAGGTAACTAATACCACATATCGCCCACTGATGAGTGAGTACAGCTTCATCGAATTCTAAATAAATATGCTACTAATAAGAAAAGTGGAGCCATTGTCCAGCCTTGTCATTGCCCTAACAACAGGGGCTAATCGTAAGCTAACATGCCAGCTTTTCTAACATCTGAAATAAACAGAAAAAAAAAATCTTCATATGTTTCGGTTTACTCTACATCTGGGTACACCGCATACGATGCAACATCAGTGTCACAAAGCTAACTGTGTCCAAAATAAATATCTTTACCTCCACAGTAGCCTCTCTGGCATGGCTCACATCTGGTAATGGGGACTATACTTTTTAATGAAATCAGTTACTGATATTTCTAGGCAGAAAACGGTTTGAAATTAAGTAACATACTATTAAAGTATTTGAATGTTTTTAATATTTTGGCAAAACTTTAATCACCGTTTAATATCAATGCTCTTTTGAATGGTAACTAACAGTATGGTGACAATAGAAAACGACAGTTGAACTAGCAAGCAGCAGCGGAATCAGGCGTTATCATCAAGCTCACTGTGGTCAGTAACCAAAGAAAATAGTACAGCAACTGAACAGGTTGTTACCTCCTTTTAAAAGTGAACCGCGTGTCTCTTTTATGTTTCAAACGCTTGCTTATTGTTTGTGCGCAAGTTGCAACCGAGTGATAAGCGGAGTAACGTCCTTCGAGGTGTCCGATTATAGGGAAATAATTGACGAGGTGAAAGCGAGCGTGCAGTCCGATGGCGAAGGTCATTCTGGGACACCTTGGCAGACCTTATTCCTTACTTACTGTATTATATTGTTGCATCATGACAGCAACATACAGTAGTACACGAATACATGAATTTGTCCCACCACCCTACTGTAGGCTTTTTATAGTTCTGGATTGGGTATAGGTGAAACAAGTGTAAAAGTGACACATTTACTTTTTGTACACAGAAAGTTAAATCTACAGTTTTTGTACAGTAGTGACACTGTAGTCATTGATTTAATACAGGCTATATCAATATGTGCATTACCCTTCATCAGTGCACATCTGCACCACACAAATCTCCTAAAAATAATCACATTTTTTTCTCTGAACACTTGCTCCAGTTTTAGGATTTTCAAAAATCTTTTTTGTGCTGTAATGGGCTATGTTGTATTTGTCCGGCCCTTCATTGTGTCTTCAAAGCGACTTCAGCCCAATCAGTGAAAAACAAACACCCCAGTGAATAAATTCATTTTGTTTTTATTTCTCCCACTGTTATCAGTACAAGATGAATGGGCACTTAACACTGATGGCCATCCATGGCTCTAAAGCCAAAGACTGATGGTGAAATACTGTGTGCTATCATCTCCAACAGCTCTGCCGCCCAAAAGGTCATTATTGCCTCCAATAATGTGATTGCGACTGGTCCCATTGCACAATGGCACAAGTACCTCGGCTGACTTTCTTTATGTTGTTTTCCTCAGTGAGTCTTCCGCCATATTCAACTGACTGTGATTGCTAAGGGAAGCTGGCCATATGGACACTGATGCACACCTACATTTACTTGACTTCAGCATCCAGTTTTCCACCGTGGGTAAAAATAAACCACCCTCTTTGCTTTAACACATGCTGTTGAGCATCTTCTACATGATCCAGTGAGAGGGGGAAAAAAACAACTACAGCTCAAAACTAGAACTACCTCACTTCCAGAGGAGAAGAAGAAATGGAAAAAAGAAAGAAAGAAAGAAAGAAAGAAAGAAAGAAAGAAAGAAAGAAAGAAAGAAAGAAAGAAAGAAAAAGAAAATCTCTGTTATTGCCAGCACCCACTTGCTTCAATTGTCTGTGCTTCAGTGAGGCATATGATGGGAGACCTCTTTCCACTGTCCCAAGGTAGCGCATCTTTGGAAGATGACAAGCCCCGGGCTGCCTTTTTATGATGATTTATTTGAACCAGTCTCTATTCTGTAATGGAACTTCATTTGTACCAGTGTCTGGCTGTTTCTCCCCAGATGGAGCCTGACTGGGGAGGCAGATAGGGCCCAGATTTGGGTTGAATCTGGCCGTGAGTCGCATACACAGACAGTCAAGTCACCACACTGAGACACATGGAAGCATGGAAATATGACGTTTCCGTCTAGCATGTAAGTGGGACAAAAAAAAAAAAAACGCTCTTGAGCTTAAAATATTTTAGAACTTGCAAGTGATCTGGGCAGTGAGAATAGAGATTTATTAGATGTATACTGTGGGAGGACCATAAAAGTTCAGCATGAATGAACTCATAACGCCGTTAGTTGAATTTATAACAGGATGTGCTTCAGGCATTTCGTGAGAATGGATGCTGGCAGATGGAGTGGAGGTTCAGTGGATATATGCAACATAAGGTCTAGTTCTGACCTTGCTTTAGCTCCTCCATATCAAAAGGGGAAACAAATTCATTGTGAAACAATCATTTTCCCATGCAATTCATTAATCATTAGTATAAAAAATGTAAATTCTTATTTTAACTGGTAAGTAGGCCTACATAAGAAGGTCTTACATATGAAGAATTCAATTACCCTATAACTGTAACTACAGATACACTACAATACACTTTCAATATGACATTCATCCTGGATCTTTTTACAAAGATTTAACCAAAGCCTAGGTGGAGAGATTTGGATTGAGCTCGTGGCCATACAAGTCACAGAGACAAACAGCTACAGTAGATAGATAGATAGATAGATAGATAGATAGATAGATAGATAGATAGATAGATAGATAGATAGATAGAT
>JASCQY010000232.1:9762317-9781953 GCA_030264315.1 Sardinella tawilis
GAATGTAATGTATAAGGGATGGAATGTAACTTAGGTATACTTGTGTTTGGAAACACGCTTACATTTACAGAATGCACATCTCTAACCATGCTTACTGTATGCACAAGACCCAGTGGTAGAATTGCAAAACTGCTAAAGCAAAAGCAAAAGCCATTGTGAATCTCCTAGCAAGCTAGTGTGTCTCCTAGACAATGTTTTACACCTGTCTCATGTTTCAGTTGATTGATAATAACCAAACTAACTAATCTACAGTATGTAATTCGAGTAAGACATGGATTAATGGGAGCAAAAAGCTTTAAAACACACAAGGGAAAGCCATTTAAAAATGTAGCATGTAGTACTTGAAGATTTGTAACACTGTCCAATCTGTTGGGAATGCATTCTCAGTAAGCGTGCCGATTTTTTTCCACATGTTTTAAATCCACCTGCTTTCAGACAGGTAATTCATACCATATGTGGTTGATAAAGGGTGTTTCAGTATGCAAATAAACCTGAGTGTGCATGCATGAGCATGGTGACTTAGAGGGTTTAGGATTTACAGTATTATTGTCTTACTGGTGTGCATATGACCAGCTTGAGCATATTTGATAAATACCATTTGTCTTGTACTTTCACACATAGAACACATTCTACATTATTCATGATAGAATTTAGAATAATTTCTGATGTTAAACCTAACTGTAGCTTGCAGAGTATTTGGCACCAAATGCCATGTTAAGTATTGCATTGTAGAAGATGTGTACCATAATGGACATGTGCTTGTTCTGACATCTAAAATCAGTGTTATTCGTTTTTTACAAGAATCTGTTCATAAATGTTGATCTATACATACTGTGTGTCATAAGGTCTTTGTAATTCGATGAGTGCAAATATGGCATCAAAGATGGCATAGAAATGCATTGGTTCCATTGTATCTCAACTCCTCTGGAGGATCTTTACATGGAAATTCAGTCCTTGTAAGCAAGCATAGTCACTCTCAACCGTCAGTGCCCTGGCAACCGTACATTAGGCCTGCCTAAAATGCAGCCTTTAAAATTACCACTCAGCCTTTTATGTTGAATTATATTAGCAGTGTTATGCTAGATAAGCACACAAAGCGCCCTTGAACGTTTGCAGTTGTTCACACGGGACCTTTAACATGACAGTATGTTCAGAGTCCTCTGCCTCCCTCTCAGCCTGGATTGTTTCTCTAGTTGTTGTTTTGTTCTGGGCCCAGCGTATCCTCAGGAGACGGCCTGTGTCGGTTCCATACATTGTGATGAAACGTGGAACACCCCTGGGGCGCTCGGCTCAAAGCGCCCTTTCTTTCTCTTTTCCCTTCTTCTTCTTTTTTTATGTTCGTTCATTCTCTCTTTCTCTCTTTCTCTCCCCTGCCAGCTTTGCATGAATTAGTATGAAAGCACAGTCTCCTCTCAGACATAATTAATATCCAACTGTTACCACACCAACGGATGAATTATTAAGCACTGGTCAAGCCAGGGCTGTGAAGATGAAACAGTATACATTTTGGGCTCTAAAAGGTCGTCTCTTTGCTTTCTTTGAACCTGTCAGTACCACTACACATCATTTCAGTTTAATTCACTACCTCTATCTTTGGGAGAAGGTAGAGTCATACAGTAGGCTATATGCTTTTGTTTTCTCTGTGTGTGTGTGTGTGTGTGTGTGTCAGTGTGTGTGTGTGTGTGTGTGTATGTATGTTTAAGGTGCATTTGCCTTTGTAGTTCCATATCCGTCTCATCAACACCTCCTATTTAGCCTCCATGTTGGGTGAATCCTATTAAGCTTTGGCAGTGAGCGTTTGCTTTCTAACATGCTTATTTTTATCCACTGCGATCTCTCTCACACACACATCATTCCAGTTCAGTTTTATCTGTGCCGTGTAAACAAAGGCAAGACAGTGTTCTTTCTCTCCCCTTAGCTGGTCTCATAGTATAGAAATAAACAGAGTGTTGGAAGAGACAGAGACAGAAAGTAACTCTTGACTTGAAAACAGATGTGCCCTGGATTTCCTGTGAAACTTCCTTTATCCATGATAGATTGGGCCCAAATCACACAAACAGGGCAAGAGCTCTCTCAGAGCCAGTTGTTCAATGAGTTGGCACTGGAGATCCATGCCCACTCAGACAAAGCTAATGGGCCTTCACGAGTCTGGAATGAATCAGTTCTGATGGTTCATATGCTATTCATATGCTACCTTGCATATAATGATTTCCCTCTGTTTCAATTTTCCAGAATTCCCAGTGTGAACATCAGTGCGGAGATCCCTTACCAGCCCCCTCCTGCAAAGTTTCATTTCATTCTGTTTGCAATTTATTTTGTGTAGCCTAAGTTGTATTTATGCGAGTGGGAGAGAGAGAGAGGGAGAAAGAGAAGGATGTGATAGCACCGGTACTTTGCCGAAACTTCCCTCAGAACTCTGCCAAGGCGCTCACCCAAGGGGTTGCCAGCCCTTGTGGGGAACGCAAGCACAGTAGGACTTTACGCCAGGGAGATCCCACACAAAGAGACACACTGCGTGCCGTGAACAGAAAGCTGTCATCAGGAATCACTTCCTGTGTTTCCACAGGCTGCTGTGGGAGAATGTGAGGCAGCAAGTACAGTTTGTCTTCTTCATTAGACGGAAGAGGTGTCTCTCACTGCAGAAATAAACAGCTTTAACCCTCATGTAGTTCAATTGCAATAATTATCTCAGTGCTCTGATCTTTGTTTTAGAGTGAACTCTTTACCCCATAACAACTAGTAAAGCTTGATGCGTTCACTAACAACCAATACACAAAGACTGTGTTATCAGACAACTCCATTTCACTGCACAAGTATTTTAATAACTTTTTTTTTTTTTACCCTGAATAAAATGTCATCCTCAGAAAATCTTTCTTTTTCCGCATGACATGACTTTATGCAAATCAGTGCAGAGAATATCTTTCAAGACGACCACTCTTGAATATGAGCTCCCTGGATATAAAGAGAAGAGGGAAAGCCCAGGGGTCAAAATCTGATTAGTTTGATATTAAATTCAAGCGCTCATCTTGAGGACAGCCCCACGTCAATTCGCCTGATATGAACAGAGAGTCTGTGGAAGCAAGGCGGTTGAGGGGAAAATTGCTTCTCATATATAATTTTAATATTTCCCATCTAAATATGTTTGTTTCTGCACTTGTTCCTAAATATAGAGCCTTAAAAGAGTTACATGATGGAGTTGAATGAGCCTGCGGCTACACAGAGCGCATTCTGTGCGTGTGCATGGCTGTGAGCTGTTTTACTTTATTGAGTTTACGGTCGGATCATTTCCTATGAAAATGCAAAAATGTGATTATGCCACTTCACCATTTGTGCGTGTAAAGTCACGACAGGGTTTGAGTTCCCCCAGTGGCACGGTCTGTTAAATATGGCATTCAGAGTCCAATTAGATCAGGTGTGCCTTTGGCAAGAGTTGTGTGTTAATTCAGCACATCTTCACTCACAGTCAAGAGTCCCCCCCATAAGAGAATACACATGACACCAATGTCTTTGTCTTCTGCTATATGTGGTCTGTAAATTTGCATGTAGCTCTACAGTATATAACATCCAGTGGTTTGGGAGAATCTGGGAAATGAAGTTTCTTGATGGACAGATCTTACTCGAAGAACCTTTTATTGCAAAATAGGGGGTTGTGGTAGCTCTGAAGGGTTCTTGACAGCTGAAGGAGGAATAAAGCCTTATCGCCTAAAGTATCCACAGTCAGAGTGCCTGAAACACATTTCAATCTAGTTGATGTCTTTGAGGATTCACATCTGGGGAGTGGTTATAGCTGTATTTTGTGACCCTCTTTCCTTCAGCAAAGTGTTTACTGCAAATGACATTGTGAATGCTTTTAAAATTAGTGAAAATATATACCTATGGGGACTGTTCCTTCATTTTTTTTCATCCTTTGGTTGTCTAAACAACAGCTGGTGAGATGGCAGCTCGGTCAGCAATAAACCCAAGACAGAGTTGTGATAAAAAGAAATCATAAAAATGCATTAGCCTCATTTACATTCACACTTTTGGACTTGCTATAAATGGACTATGGGGCCGAATTATATTTGCCATATTATACCATTTAGCCTGCCAGCCAATGTCAAGTAATCAAACAATGTCAAAGCATCATCGGTTGTATATTTTAGTGACTAAATTACTAAAGTAGCAGAGGAATTGTTGAAGTAACAGTCAAGCCGTTCTTCAAACAATCTAAATGTCAATGTCAAACAGTCTGAGAGCAGCCTTTCATCAGGTTATCACTCCTTTCTCAAAGGTTAAAGTGATGAATCATGAGATAAATCATCCAGGTCAGATTGGATTGAGCTTTCAGGGATCAGACTTTGTTCTAGAATGCATGAGGATTGTCAAACCCACCCCCTACATCCCAAAGCATTACATATTTAAAATGTCTGCTGCTCCCTTTCCCAACAATAACCATGGGTGATATGTTTTATTATGTTATGCTGCAGGTATCATGATCATAACTGTAAACATCTTCAATCATACCACCTGAGTGTCCACATACCACTGAAAACCAAACAGGGTATCAGTCATTCGAAGCAAAAACAAAAAACAAATATGGTAAAGAAAATGTTTTTGTAATGGTGCAAACTAAGAATAACTTTTTCTCTTTATCCAAGCATCATTTGCATTTACTCTAGGCTACAACAATTAATAACAGAATTTGGCAAAACACTTTTTTTCATGCTAAACTTGCAGATACTGTCCTAGATGTCCAAATTAAACTCCAACAAATAACTCCAAATTTGGGACACTTGAGGCTGCTTCTCTCACACACGCTGCTTTCTCATACTCTAATTGGGGTAAGATAACAGAGAGAACCCTCTCAGGGGCAGTGGAGCCCTAGCCTGGAAATCCAGACACAGAGCTAGCAAATTTGAATCGACTCTGTATTAAGGTGACCAGAACTCTGAGATAAAAATTGGGGACATTTCCCTGAATTTTCCTTGGGAACCGGAGACATTCCTATTTTGACAGTCAATATCAAGTAAGTAAAAAGCTTCAAAAATCAGGGACAAAGTGGGTTTTCTTGTATTTTACCATGAACGACCACACTGTAAACCCCAATACGTTTAGTGAACATAAGATTTTAGTGGAAACTCATTGCCACCAAAATTTCAATGTTTCAACTTATAAATTTGAGTACAATTTCCCCAAAATAAAAAGTATTCTATTGTCTTGTTACCCCAAAAGTTTTGAGTTTTCCTGAAGCCATCAAAATGCAATTTTTAGACATGAGTTAAAACCACTATTACTCTGCTGAATTCTCACCATAGGTGAGTGACAGCTAATTCTGAATGAACATGAAACATTTGAGTTCAATCAGCTTTCATTGAAGCACTGGAGAGTAGCTTATATCGTGTCCCATAATGCTTTGCTGAAATAAATATTTGGAAAATAATAATGCTAACCCCTGCTTGGTTTATTGAGGGAAGGTTAAATGCACTATTATGATGACTGTGATAGTGCATATAGTATTTTTCATAGTATCATTTAGCAGTTTTGCCAAGTGAGATAGTCAAAGGAACAGTCATGGTGAAGACTTCTAAAAAAAGAGAATCTCTTCTTGATCCATCCCTCTTGTTTATTCATGCTTTTAATTGTTGACTAAATTTCATGATCTAGTTACATTGAGTGGCACGTAAATAACAGTTTGGACATGACTGCCATATTGTTATTGTATAAGCATCCTTTGATGATGTCAATAAAATTCCCTCGCTCTAGAATGAACATTGTAATGGTTTTGGTCCAGGACTTCACTAACATAAATTTGTTAAGCCATCAACATTTAGTAACTGACTATTATTCAAATCTAACAATCATTAGCTCAGACTTATTGAGTGTGGAGAACTAAAACTTCAGGAAAAAATGAAATATTGGTGGTAATCAGTTTCCACAAATGTTTTGTGTTCATAGAGCGATTGGGGTTTACAGTGTGGGTTGCTTTATCATCGTCTCATCATTGTTAGGCTGGAGCACATAAATGACTATCATGCAACAAGTAATTTTACACAAATATCACACAATTTCAGATTATTGTAGATGCTTTTGGGAAAACGTTGTCTCTCTAAATGGTTGTAGTCAGAGATAATCAAGAATTTTATTATCAATATTATCAAACATTATTCAGGTATTCTTGCATGAACTAAAAATGTGAACTTAACATGCTGTCACTAGCAAAAACAACATAGTGTTTGGATGGCACATGCACACTAACCTTACTCTCGCCAGATCCTTGTAGTTCCGTCAGGCTCCACCAGGGGCGTTTCGCTGAGCTCCACACAAGGATCTGGGATCAAGGGCAATGCAAACTCCTTCAAGGGAGCAAAAATTACTGAACCAATCAGAATCGCCGGGCAGAATTTTAAATTGATATCACGTAGTGGACCAGTGAAGCTCTCATTAGTGGTTGCGATGTGAGTGGTTGTAGTAGTGTGTAAATAAAGTGGTTTATCCAATCATATGGAAAGATTTTTGAAAAGGCCCTGCCTTCTGAAATACATCTCCTATATTGAGCAGTCCCAGATCCTTGTGTGTAGCTCAGCAGAACTACAAGGATCTGGCGAGAGTCAGGTTACATGCACACATGCACATGTGAAAATGTAGCCATGCATAAAGTAGTCTTGATATGATATGAATAGAGGTTAAAGAAGAGAATAATCAACTCTATAGCATCCTGACAAAGGCTATGACTGAGGATTTTTTTTTTAATAATTGGTAAATACAAATTAGTTTATAAAATATTTTTTTCACAATAGTGACTGTTATTACAATATAAATTATGGTTAGTAATGTGTAATAACATATGTATATTCAAAGGTATTACACAGTAATATGGAGTGTATTTCTGAGGAATCAGACCTTTCTTGTTAATAACCATATCAGGTCCATTTTAGGACAATTACACCATACAGTAGCTTCACAGTCTTTCATGAGTCTTTCATGTGATTCTAATTAGCTGTATTCTACAGGAGTGCCTCATGCCTGTAAATATAATGAATATGATAAATGTTTAATAATGTATAACAGACACATGCATAATGTATCATACTGCAGATGAATGTTTTACATATGCGGCTGCCCACAGTACTTTTCCAGCGTGATATGAATGTGGTTGAATAGGCTCAAATGAAGCCGATTTTCCAGGGTTATTTAATTACTCCAAGTAGTCTATGTTTGTGTTCTGTCTGTCACCTCAGTAATTACAGAAAACATGCCTCTGGAGTACAAGTGTGTTAAACAGTGTGCACACTTTTGAACTTGCCATTTGCCTGTTGTGTGCCCTCTGTGTACCTTTAGTTTACTCGCCACATCTCATTCTTTCATTGAAAACCATTTCTGTGACTTGCATCAGACCGTAGATGTTATTAGCACTGCACAAATCTCTTCATCGGGTCAATGTGAAAGAGTGAGGACAGGAGAGATGTTCCCTGTGATGGTGCACACTGTCAGGATCAACGGCGCTCGGAGTGGCACATCTCATTCCGAGGTGACATCCCACGAGCACGCTGTCAGGTGACGGCAGGTGATGATGAATGCGCGGGGTGGCGGCAGGGAATGTTGATCAAGGTGACGCAAAGAGAGGACGGTCGCTCTCTCAGGGCCACGACTGACGCCGCAACAGGCTTCAGCCTCGAGAGGGAAGCAGCACTGTTGCAGAGAGATCCATCATGTACCATGTGATGAGAGGGGGAACTGGTGGAAAGATGGCGTATTCCCATTAGAACCACTGCTGTTTCATTCCTGGGATTCATTGCTGAGATCTTGGAAGCCATTTCAAGACATACAATTAGCTAATGCCAAAAGAACCATTGACTTCCCTCCCCAATGATACTGTGACAAACGTCTGTGTTATTAAAAACAAACAAACAAAAAACAACAAAACAAAACAACAACAAAAAACTTAAACTGAAATGAATAAAAATTGCACACAGTGATATTTTTCGCAATTGTATCCATAATTGGGCACATCCGAATAGGATTTGAGGCTGATTTATTTGTCAAATTTACATGAACAATAAAATCAGCTGCCACGCTTATTTCCCAAACACAGAATACATTATGGTAATTACGTCTGGGTTGTTGATAGTAAATAGATCAGTCTAAGAGGCTTCTCCAGGGCAGAGGAACTCGGGTGAGGAATGTGTGACGCTGGCTGAATAATGTGGCATGCTAGCCGAACGTTGCCTTCAGCGTACAGCGAGGCTTTGGTTGTGTTCAGGCCTTCGTAGTACTCACAAGTGTCAGTGCAAAAGATGCATGGGAATGGTATTGAACATACAGTACATGTAAATGCATATGCATGTCACCATGAGGTATTAGCATCATTGTTATTCTGTGCTTGGATATGACAGCCATGTTGCGGGGAAGACCCATTTCATGTTTGCGCCTCAGGTATAACTTTGGTTCAGCCAATAGGATGTGAGTCACATGATGATTTGTGTGGATCTGAAGTGGAAGGAACACGCATGCACTCAGATAGATTGTAGGTCTGCACCTTATTTTGAGTTTCTACTGTACTGTATTGTCACTTCAGATAAAAATACTTACATGGCGAACAGCAAATGCAAACATGACCCTGGATGGCTGTTTGCAGTTTTTACTGTAAGACAAAGTGTTGATGTGTGTGTGTGTGTGTGTGTGTGTGTGTGTGGGCAGGGATTAATTTATTCAATGAATCATTCAAGTCATTCACACCTCTTTCCTTTATACATTTGCCACTTTCTGACAAAAATTCACTCTCACTCTCCAAACTTTGCCACTCTCTGACACATAACAACAGCAGCAACAACAACAACAACAACAACAACAGAACACTATGGAACTCTCTGCCGCTCTGACTCTCTGCTCCCCTTAACAGATCAAGGACCTGCCTTCTGCACTCCAGGAAGACACAATGGGTTGCTCCGTCTTCAGCGGTGTCCCCTCCCCACTCCTCCTCTCCTCTGTGGGTCTCCTCCGCCCTCTCCCTGCCATCCGTCCTCCGCTGCGTAATTGCACGCTTTGATCTGTGTTTGTTCCATCTGTATCATATTTAATGTAATTACGCTGAGGATTCACCAGCCATGTCCTCCCCTGCAGTATCATTGCACTGGATTGCTTGTGTAGGAGGTGTGCATGACCGTGCAGGAGCAGATAGTGCAGGAGTCTAAGTGTAATTATATGTGTTGCAGATGAGTATCAGAAACCAGAAACAAACACTCCTATTCCGTACATATATACACATGCACATATACATGCACTCACAGGCAAGCGCGCACACACACACACACACATACACACACACACATACAGATGCATGCACACACTCACGGCCCAGATCTTGCTATAAATGCATAACATTCACAGCAAAATCTGGGACATTATTCGAAACTGAATTCATGAGAACGGTAATGCTTGCATTAGACAGCTCACAACGAAACACCTAATTACTCCATCTGGGTTGAGCCACCCTCTCTGTGTGTTGTTTTCAGACTCCTAAAAGTGAGACTCCATCAGTACTTTGGCTCAATGGTGGCAGAGGGGTATCTGTCAATATGAAGATGCAATATTCAGCCGGGAGTAGTCAATGCAGACTATTGACTCAGATGTGGGGGATAGTTTCTTTTTAATGCTCGGCTGGAACTTCAATCCCGCTCTAGCCACCGCCTCAAAGTTTAATTTCATTCTGTTTGCAATTTCTCTCGTGAAGCCTAAGTTGTATTTCTTTCCAAAGAGGGGAGAGAGAGAGCGAGAGAGAGAAAGAGAGAGAGAGAGATGCTTGGTGGTTTGTCAACATCTTGATAGCGTTTCTTGAGTGAGAATGTGAGTGTGTGTGTGTGTGTGCGTTTGTGTATGTTTTTGCAAACAAAAAAAAACACCCTCAGGAAAAAAAAAACACCCTCAGACTGGCTGATGTCTACCTCTTATCTACAGAATCCAATACAAGTTTATTCTGCTACCTGACATTTTAGGTCTACTGGGCACACTGCAGACCGACTAGAGGCACAACACACAACACAAACAGCCACAGAAATGTGAACGGACTCCATTTAGTGATCACTGACCTGATGCATGACTCAGATCAAGGAGAATGATTGGCTTAGTATAGAGACTGCTGGCTGAATGGGCCTGTAGTTGCCAGTGAATGAATGACAGGGTTTTTTTCACTACTTATGACACTATTTCATGACTTTCTTATAAAAGTCATGAAAAAGTATGTGTAAGTAATGTTTTTTTTGTTTGTTTGTTTGTTTTTTTATCTCCCGATCTTGTGTTCATAGATTATAGACATCAAGTGTAAGAAATTCATTGGAATTGATATTTCAGATATACAATTTCTAGCTCTACAGAAAATATTTCCATCATTTTGTTGACCTATTATGGACCACTACTTTTTAAATAATGCATTATAAAACATTTATTACTCATGGAGGGGCTCTTTATAACAAATTACTGCATTGATATTGATCACCAACAAATACTTTTTATGTCCATGGCAACCACATTGTAGAATGCTTAAAATGTATTCAAGACATAATATTGGCCATGCACCAACCCCTAGGCTGATTAAATGCCATTTCCGGTAAGTGTAATTTCCTCTGACTATATGTTGAAAAGCAGGGCAAGTGAAAGACCCATTCACTCAAGCCAAATCCCCAAGCCTCTGGAAAACTTTCCATTTTTTCCCACCCTGCCTCAAGGTCACTGTCGTCCGTGGCAGGGGCATCATTGTTGTAGGGCATGCACATGGGAGAGGGAGGGAGGGAGGAAGGGAGGGAGGGGGAGGCCAGAAATAGCCATAGAATTCATGTCCTTTTGTCATGACAGGCATCTCCATTGCCCCCTACCCCCCACCCCTTCTTACCCCTGGGGTGGATGGGTGATAGAGATCTAAGGGCTCGCGTCTCGATAAAGATCACACATTGACTGGGAAACCTCCCCCAGGAGTTAATTGAAGTCAAACCCAAGTCACAACATCTCAGATCTAAAAGATGACCCATGGAACACTCCATTCTCTTTTCTCTCTTTATTCTCTCTCTCTCTCCTTTCTTTCTTTTCTTTTTTTTTGATCAACAGTTCTCTTCCGTCCCTAAATAAACAGTGGCTGGTGTTCCTTAGAGCTCCTGTCTGAATGTCAAACGAGTTTGACGTGAGCGACACACCTTTTCACAGGTGACCTTCATGGCTTTTCTACATCTTTCCGTTATTTATTTACTTATTTAAACACACACACACACATACATACACTCACACACACAAATTGTGATGATGTGACAGACCAAAGGTAAGCTGTAAAAAAGCCAGCTTTTCATTTATTTATGCCAGTATTGTTTTACTGTACGCTGAGGGACAGCGAGGCTGGCCGCTACATCTTTAATGGCTGCTTTAAAACAAAATATGGTTCTGACAAACTCGATTTACATCAAACACATTCATTCTCTCATTCATGTTTAAAACTGCTCCATTTACATACAATGTAAAAGTAATATTATGTATGTGTGCAAAGGTAAACATCGTAAACCACTCAGAGGAAACGGTGAATATTGAATATTTCCAGCTGCACGGAGTGAATGTAATTGCATTGGCAGTATTCCAGCAGCCATGCATAGTAATATAGCCAGTAATGCTCTCTAAGGTATACCACTTGGAGAGAGTGAATATATAGCATTTCCCGGGAGGGAAAGTCCTCAAGAACATATTCCTGTATAAATTCCAGCAGTGGCTGGCATTAACCCTTAAGGGCCAACCTTGGAATGACAAGAATTCTTCCATTGGAGACTTTAAATCCATCCCGTGGTCCTTAAATCTCATCTCCTGACGCAACGCAAAGAGGGTAAAAAAATACGTAATTCCGTAGCAGTGGGTCTTAAAATGATCCATTCTGTCATCTGCATAATGTATGAAATGTCCAATCTTAATTACCTGCTAGGCTAAGTTGTTCCCTCTTCTCATAGATCCCAATGTTCCTCTGACATGCTCAGGGGTGTCAGTGGCTGGACAGGATGTCAGTGATTGATGCGTTTCCCCGAGTTGAAGATTGTTGTGCTGAGTTGCTTCATGCACCAATAATGACACATGATGGAAACTCCTGTCAGGATGTCACACCAGGAAATGAAGACGGATGGCGTCCGGAATGAAAACTGATTTTTGTCGAGTTGGAGGTGGTGGAACATTTCTGTTGTAATAGCCGCACACAATTATCACCTTTAGTTCACTCTGATCGATGTAAGGAGCAGTGTCACTCTAACATGGACTTCCACAGCCTGCTATCACAGACCTAGCAGTAGTGCTTAGTATAGCTTGCCCAACTGGGGAGACATTTACTATGCATATTAGGCACAGCTCCACTCTTTTTAAGTTTAAGTGGATTGTTAGATCTTATTGCAACAAGTCATCCTTGACTCCGGTGCATTAACTATTCAGAAACAGACTTTAATATTGACACTAAATATAAAAATTTAATAAAGTTTCACATGGCAAGGTGGGCCAGCCCCCCTACATCACCCCCGCTCCCCAACCCCCCTTCCCCTTTATGGCCTCATTAAGCACAGGACTATTCCGAATCGCATTGTCGAGGCACTAATCTCCCAGTCCACAGATCACATCTGTGCGTGCCGCCTTCTCGCTCATGCTGCTATTTGCACCTCAATGCTACGAGAAAAGATTATTTTTGGCAGGTGATATCAGGCTGTGCCGTCGGATGCACGCAGCTAGACATGATCACATGAAATCTTCTGCGGTTTTGGAGCAGGAAGGCGGTAGGGAGGTAGGCAGGCGCGTTCTGCATACGGTAGACGAGATTAACGCATGGTCAGATATGGTAATATGCGCCGCAGCAGATCAAAGGGAAAAAAATAAAATAAAAAAAAAGCTTGCCATCATCCCAATCAGAAGCACATATACTTTAGAGGGATTAGCTCAAACAGAAGAAGGGATATGTCAGAGGGTTCCCTAACACTGGATCTGTGCTTTAATTATCTGTCAAACAAACAGAGTTTCCGTCATGACAACAGGAGTGAGAATGCTTCATGGGATTAACTCTCCATGGCTGGATTTCCGAGTTTACCATGGTAACAAGGCCGGATCCGGCCCAGACCTGAGCCTTAGGGGTCAGTTTAACTTTGAGTGTTTACTTGTAACATGTTTCACCACTGCTGCTAATATTGTCAGCTAATTAGGCAAAATAAGGCACCACTGAATCAGATGTCTTGTGCACTCAGTAGACTGAGTGTGCTGCAGCCATCTGCAGCTCTGGTGACACCACCAGCCACATCCAGAGTTTATCCAGCCGGGAGCTGGCCTGCATCTGGTGTTAATCCACTTCAGTCTCAGACTGTTCATCTGTCTGCTGTTGGCTCAGGTGTGTGTAGCCTACTAGACCAAGCAATGCCCACACGTACACCACACCTCAAAGCAGAACTCCATTTTGAGTATTAGGACTGACTGTCCAAGGTCGACCTAGCCAACAGAGGACTGACATAAAGTAATGTCCTCCTCCTTATAACAAAACCCTTAAGAACAAGAAAAAACTTATGTGAAATGAGAGAAAAAAAAGACAGCAAACCTATTTCATTTACACAAAGCAGTCGCAATTTTCTCACTTAGCTGATTTAAATTTGTCAAAAAGTCTTTAGTAAAAAGCTATTAGAAGTCTGTCACACAGGCGCCAACAGGTAATGAAAGGCATACAAATGACAGATGAGAAGAAGGGGCATAAAGAGAGGGTTAACATGGGAGGATACAGAGAGCAGGAGGGGGAGACTGCAATTCATTATTCCATCCTTTCTAGCAAATCAATTACGCTTATATGCAAATGCGCTGAATTTCACCATTAGGAATGAATAATTCAGATATTTACCGGTAAAGACTGGGAGGGCTGGGCTGCCGAGGCATTCAGGTTTGAATCAGAGGCTGAATGGTGTCTGTGACTAATATTTTAGTCTTGCTTTATTATTTTTTTCCACCGTAGAGAGAATATTCACAGTTTTCTGGGCCACACCTGGCAAGTCATTTAGCCCTGATCTGCAAGATTCATTCGGGGAGTTGTGCTGAGGAGCGACTTACTTCAGGTCTTTAGCGCAGTGAAGTGGGGTGGAGCCTGTGACTAATGGAGTAGCCACTTCAGGGCCAGATCAGAGCCAGAGATGGGCCAGACCTGGGCCATATGCTAGGGATAGAGGTTGCCTAAAACACAACTCTCTCTTTCTTGTGCAGTGTTGCCCCCCAGGCTTTTGCTTGAAAGAGTTTTCCCAACTTCAGTACTCCCAGCAAGACCTTATGCACCAAACATACTGTACTTGAAACTCCAAGGACACCATAATAAATAAATAAATAAATAAATGTACTGTATATATAACAACAAGGCTGATTTTTGAAGCCAAAATCTGCACTTCACTTAATGATTAAACTAGTGGACCCAGTGGAATTTTCCCAGAGTTGTAGATCCTCTGAGGGAATCTCCCCTTGGCTCTGTGAGGGATTTGTTATCTGACTGAATAGCGCTAACTATTGATGTTTCATGTCATGGCTATGCATGCCAATAGTAATATTTCATGTGGAAAAAATAGGCTGCTAATTTGCAACCATCACTTACAATTATTGCATGTTGATTTGTTATATAGCATCATGCCAAAGCTAAAATAATCTAGTTTGAAAACCCTGTGTCTTCTGAGTGTTGGCTTTCCCATTGTTTTAAATGTGCCATGTGGACTTGATATATACAGTATATATATTTTTTTTTCAATGTCAAAAATTACAAATTGATTGAAGCAAGATTAAGATGATGCCTGTAAGCTCTACAGTATGTTGTCCATATACTTCTAATGAGGTCAGCGTGAAAAACAACTAGCCCTGGGCCAGTTTCGTACAATAACACATTCTACCATGTGTGGCCGCTATATCAAATGCAGGTGAATGCACAAGCTGTGTTCAAGACAACTCGAAATGGGCAGAATTCCCATGGCTCCTTTACAAAATGTTCCTGGGGCAGCTTTGGTTTGACCAGTCAGCACATGTCCTCCTAAGAGACAAGGGAAAATTCCTCTCCTCGTTACTTGACTCCATGGGTAGGTAAGGTATGCTTTGCAGCATTATGCAGTCAGTAAATACCTCTTGATAAGTTTCAACTGTTGCCAGGCAGGCACATAATAACCAGCAGTCTGGAGGCCCCAAGCTTATCCTGGAGTGTTGAAGTGTGCATATTATTTGTATTTTGAGCCAATGAAGCAACCCATCCAAGGCTCCCTGGATGAGAATAAAGTTATTCAGGATTCTATCAAAGGCTCACAGACACACAGCACAGTTGGGCTGAAGCTCTGATGCCAGCAGACGCAGTTTGACAAAAGACATTGTCCAGCAGGGAGGCCCGGCCAAATATGGAATGACAAATATCGCCTCAAAGAGTGGTGTTCTGTGCTTCAGAGCTGAGGGATATAAAAGTTTAACAAGAGTCAAAGGGGCTTTGTGAAGCCTGTTAACATGCAGAGACATCCAAGGCTTAAAAGACCAAATTGAAAAAAAGAAAGAGAGAGCGAAAGATAGAGGCCCAGTCGTCTCTGTTCCTTTACACGTATGCACTAGCCAATTGATGCTATGCTTACAAAGAGGGAAAAGGCGACTCTACAAAGAAAATGTGTAAAGCCAGCAAGAGGAGGACCTAGCAGACGGCTAAGTAAACACCAGGTGCATTTTTTTTCCTTTTTTTCCTGATGAAGTGCCACCGCTCCCCGTCACCCACACTTTCTTTCTCTCTCTTCCTTCCTTCAGAAGAATATGCTGACCCAGCTTTCCCTCTGCCACCCAGGCGTCCTCTATAACTCACGCCGCTTCACACACACACACACACACACACACACACACACACACACACACACAGACACTCACACCACACACAGGTACTTGGAATGACTTTGACAAATTCCGCAAGCTGACTGTCAGCTCAAAGGCCCGGGCCAGACAGGCGAAGGCATGCCTGGATGCCCTCGACAACGCCAGGGGAATCAATCGCTGTCCCTATTCATAATCCATACGTCACCGCCAGCGTGCCACCGCGCCTCTTTAAAACGCCATTTGTCCTATTTAATCTGGATGGAGGGCTTTCAGAGTAAAACATGACTTGGGCTGCTGACAGAGACAGAGAGGGATGGGCATCGTTGCCGTTCAAAGGGCTGAAGGTGTTTGTGATGGTGAGGAAGGGGATTTTGTTTATTTATTTATTCATATGTTTATTTTTGTCAAGGTGGGGATTGTTACCACTGTTTGGATATTATGGATATTTATTTGTGGATGAATAATTAAGGTGTTTTTGACAGGGCATAAACAGGTTGTTTTGAGGTGCATCACAGTCTTCAAAACAGAGATCAACAGCAAGATAACCCATATGTCATTTTAAGAATATTGTCATAATATAGGCCCAGGTTTGCTGCAGAGAGAGTAAACATCTTGAAAGTGCTGGCATTCAAACATAATAAGGCAATATCAAACTACCGGAGACCTCCAAAAACGTAATAATCCTCATCTCTCTCTCTCTCTCTCTCCCGACCACCCACCCACCAACCCACACACACACACACCTCACTCACATACACACGCCACTTCTTGCCAAAATATGAAAGCTCCCCAGAAAGCGGGAAAAGCGAAAACAAAGCCGAGCAAACAAAACAATAAAGAAGGTAAATGTCAGGCCCAGGGCTGTGAGAGAGGGAGAGGGGGGGGGGGGGGGGGAGAGGCCCACAGCAGTAGCAGCAGCAGCAGTAGTGATTTCCGAAGCTGCTCGGCTTACGGAGGGGTCTGCTGGGGGGCACTGGGGATAAACCGCGGCTAAGGAGGGTCACATGGCCGACCGCGCCGGTGTCACGTTCCGCTCCGAGAGCGACGGGGGCCGGCGAGACGCCAGTCAAGAGATGGAGCCAGAGCTGAAGAGAGAGTTGACAAGGACACGTCCGCTTCGCCGTCCTCATTTAAATCCCAGGGAGAAGGCCGCCACACGGAGTCAACCTTCATTAGTGTCAGCTGCGTCTGTCCACGGGAATTAATTGCACACCTCCTAATGACCGCGCTCGCTCACGTCTGCCTATGATACCCATCGGCGGCTGAGATGCAGTTTAGCCAGCAGCTGAGTTGAGTTACTGTGCTCCCTATCATGGATATGCTTTAGAGGCCTACAAAAGTGTGAGGCACAGGTAGAGTTAGCAAGAAAATGGACACGCAGGGCTTTGTGATTAAAACCAACTCTTAAATGATCTCAGAAGTCAAGGTGATAATGTGTTGATAGAAACAATAACTAAGCTAACCCTTAGAAATGGTGCGATGTTGGAAAGCATCAGTGACTGAGTGGAGAGCTGCACACTTCCATTTACATGTTACGCTCTAAGCTGAAATTTTCCAACACTGCTTGAAAAACATCAGCCATAACTGCTAGAAAATGTCTGCCACGCCATAACTTTTCTGAGCAAGATTCCGTGGAAGCGAGGGAAAATGCCAAGCCGACGCTAATTAGAGGGGTGAAATGAAAAGGGGCTGACGCACCGCTTGATCCGGCGCTCTCCCGTGGTGGTAATCAGGTCACGTAGATTGATACGATAATCCCAAGGGCACGGCATGAAAGGAGAGGCTAACTCCGCATTGGCAGGGGCGCAGAGCAGCTAACGTGAGCGGGGTGGGATGGGGAGAGGTTCCCCTCTGAAGTCGGAATCATTTCCAGCGTGCGTCTGTCTTCTCCCTTCAGCGGCAAGCTTGACTTTGGGAGATGGCTGCATTTGCACCCTGCTCGTACCACCGCGAGCATCCATCTCTCCTGCCCTGTCTCTTTTTCTCTCTCACTCTCCTTCTCTCTCTCTCTCCCCATATGCGCTTTCTTTCTCTCCTCTGAAGTTGGCGGAGTGAGAGGTGGCTTTGCGCTTGCCGATGACACTGAGCGCCGACTGAGATTTCAGGGCCAAATCGCAGCGATCCACAGTAAATCTCACTCAGGTTTGCAGATGTCAAGGTCTCAGATGGTGGGGGGTGAGATAGATCGACATTCTGGAAAAAAAGGGGCCTATAAGAGTGAGTGCATATATTGTTCTCGACTCATCTCCATATCTTCAACATAGTCATGGTTTCGGTGTGTGTTTAAAACATGCAAAGAGAAAGTAGTTTGGCAAGACCATCCATATATTCATATATCTTCCACCCATAAACTCTCAGAATATTCTGCAAAGCAGCTACTGTATGCATACTGTACAACCATAATGTCTTTATAGTGTTTGAGCTGCATCGCACTATATATATATATATATACACTATATATAGTGAAGACACACTAAAGCCAAAGTGGTCCTTGGAGAACAAATACTGAAATGCTGTCTGCGGACCACCTACAGGGACTTTAGCACTTCAGAGAGTGGGCTGTTGAACAAGAGAGAGTCAGAATGAAGCATTAACCACCTTGCATGGGTCTTCCAAAGCCACGTTTCCTGCAGTGAATATATTGTGTTGTGGACCTGTTCAGCTGAATTCTTATCAATTGAGATTGGAGGAATAGAATAGCATATGAGACTTTGCCATAAATTATGCTGAAACTGAACAAGCTGTAACGCACAAACATCTTGAGTGAAGAAATCATTGCCTTGTAAATCAAGTTTCATTGAAGCCCTTGAAACAAATAAAAATTAGGCAGATGACAAGTAAGAGATCTGTTTGATTCTGTGTGGTTTAAGCAGGAGTGAATCAAACCGAAGCCCTGTTGTCTGAGGCAGTCATACCAAATTTGGTCTACGGTGTACCTACTGCTGTCGTTCTGATACTTATCGACAGCACTCGACAGCGTCAGACAACAGGGCTTCGGTTTGATTCACTCCGGAGAACTCCTTTAAGTTTTCTTAGCTTTATGTGTGTATCTTCTATGACATAATTTAGTCACCTCTGACCCTGACCATACTGCTTTTTCAGATGTTATCACTTTTTTGTATTGAGCTGAAGATTATTATTATTATTATTATTTTTTTTTTTTTAAAGACTAACAATATCTGTTCAGATTGCTCTCAGTGCAAACTAAGTAAAGTAAGACTCTTGGTCAGGCTCGGCACACCATGCAACTGAGCACTTGAGCTGATGTCATGCTAACCTGCTGCCAAGGAGAGACCTCCAGCTAGGGCACAGGGAGGCAAATAATTGGCTGGCAAATGATGTGGGGAAAAACCCGTGAGTGAGCGGCATGTGCAACAGCCTCCAGTCAACTAGCCTTGCCTGTTAGCGCCTGGTCTGAGCTACAGCACACGCAGCAGGCAGACCACAACCAGGGCTGCATCACAATGTCTGACCGGCGTGCTAAACCAAAACACCTCTACGATTTAAATGGATGGAATGTACCTCATGGTTGGTTGATCCATGCTAGTTAAAGGGGAACATCGGCACATCCCAACCTACATTCCAGTGGTGGCGGTGGTTGAGTACAGATGCCAAAAAATGAACAAAACGGTGCTACCTGAACGGAATTATAGCGTAGCAATGAGGGCAAGTTGCTAATGTTGCTTTCACATTAGCAACATACCCACATCACTACGCTATTTTGCTGCCTTATGGCCTGGTCAGACTATACGATTTTTTTGTCGTTCACGATTGTCGTTTGCGATCTACCATGTCACACTATACGACT
>JASCQY010000232.1:9834448-9844448 GCA_030264315.1 Sardinella tawilis
ACACACACACACACACACACACACACACACACACACACACACACACACACACACACACACACACACACACAGCCTTGCATGTCCCTCCCAGAGGATGCTATTAGATAGAGAGGCTGTCAGTTGGAAATGCTTTGGGAGCAGAGTTTGGCCACAGAAAATTTTGATGGAATACATCTCATCTCCCCCTCACCCCCTCACGCTCCCATTTTCTCCTCCTCTAGACGAGCAGAATGCAGGTACTTAGGGAACGCTTCTAAAGGCTGATGAGCCCGACACTATGAAACAGGTGTACGACTGTCAATGGACACAAAAGAGCTTTACATACAATATGACTGTGTTGATTCATGTGTACAGCTAAATCAATAACTTATTGTAGATAGATAGATAGATAGATAGATACTGTAGATAGATACATAATTACAATATTTAATTGCACTAAATGTACAGTATGTTTATACATATCGTAATACACAACAACCAGCAAGTAAACATAGAAAAGTAATTGCAGTCATAAGATAGGCCTATATGATGCTATACTGTAAGACTTGTATGTACATGTAGCCATGTGATTGTGAGTGTCTGGTATAACAATAAACAACACATAACATCACAAAGATGTAAGCAGCTTAATTATCAAGAAATAGATCAAGCAGTAATGGCATATAATTGTATTTCATGATTTAAATGTTACTATTACTACACTGCATTACATTTATGAATGCAATGTAATCATTTATGTGCAGAAAATGATACAGCCTTATGTCCATTTTCACATAGATATTAATAATGTATAACCTTTTATGAATGCGTTTACAATGCTTTTTTAAATACTGGGTCAAGTGCTGCTACACTTCCTTAGCTAAATATTCAGGCATAGTGTAACACTTACTTACAAATGAATTGAATATTATAGTGAAGCGACTAGTTTCACAGCCAGTTAACACCAGTTAACCCTCTGCTGTGAATCCATAGATGGAACAGCGAGGCTCCATTGGCTCACACACACACACACACACACACACACACACACACACACACAAACACACACACACATACAGTATTGTTTCCAGGCGCTGTGAGTGCTGTGTACAGTAGGTCACATGTGGATGGGAGGTGTGTGAATATTTCATAAGCTTGGCAACTGCTCTTGGCCGACTCCTGTTAATCACCACGCCACAGCACAGCCCTCCGACGCGGCGCCATAGCATGTGGGTGCGTCCACGCGTGCCGAGAACGGGGCGGCGCACGAGATGTGACGTGTGGTCTCTGTGATGCTGGGGAAAGAGCCAGGGGGAGCATGAGTGAGCGGCGAGAGGGCCAACGGCGTGGCGTTTGTTCTTCTCCGACCCTGCCGCATATTGTGTTCTTCCTCGCCTTTTCTTCCTCCTCGTCCTCCTCCTCCGCATCCTAGTCATGTCCAGCCTGGCGTAGTGTGGTGCGTCAGTAGTGTGTGTGCGTGTGTGAGCCTGAGGGGTGCGGCAAGCTCGCCGCTCTGTCACACTGAGATCTCAACTGACCGCTCCCCCCCCAGCAGTGAACTCAGACCTCACAAGCCGCCTCTCTCCTTCCCTCACACATTATCCCACATTCTCTCTATTTCTCTCTTTCTCTTTATCTCTCTCCATCTGTCTCTTTCTCTCTTTGTCCTTATTTCTCTCCAAATCTGTATCTCTTTTATTCTTCCTCCACACATTTCTTTTTTTTTCTGTCTCTATCCAGATTTTTTTTCCACTTTTTTCCTCTGCCCTCACTTCTTCACCTCATTTTCTCTATCAGCTATTTCTCTCGCTGATCTTCATATCACTCCATCTCTAGCTGCTGGTTTTTGGCCTGTTCTATTTCTTGTTCTGTTCCATTTTACTTCCTCGCCCAACTTCTCCATCTACACCCTCTCTCTCTCTCTCTCTCTCTCTGGCACACAGCACGCAGCGGAGCCAGACCCCGGCACATGCAGTCGTGGAAGGCAGCCAACCTTGGCCAAACCCATTCCTGCTCCTGCAGACTTTCCCCCTCTAATTCTTTCCCCTCAAGACTCTGAACTTCAATCTTGTCTCAATATGGCAGGATTTTTATCAGGGCCCCGCTTCCATTACTCTTGCTGAAGTCCAAGGCGCTTCGTTTATTTTTTTTTTTTTCTCTCTAGTTTTTTCTTTTTCTTCTTTCTTTTTTTTTCTCCCACGGGTCATTGTCCATCCTTTGGAGTGTCAGTGTGTCGGTCTGTGTTACCGAGTTAAAATCATCCTGCCCCTCCATGACCGGCACAGTCTGAAAAATTCAAACGATGTTAGGTGCTGTTTGCCGCTGTTGAATGGGGCTTTTTCGGTGTGTTCAGCTTGTAAATGCCTCATTGTTAAATTATTCAAGTGTGTAAATGTGCTGGCACATTTTGGGGGAAGTGTGAGAAGCACTTAGATGAAGAATAGAGAGAGAGAGAGAGAGAGAGAGAGAGAGAGAGAGAGAGAGAGAGAGAGAAAGAAGGAGAGAGAGAGAGAGAGAGCTGAAGATACAAACAGAGAGTGACAGAAGAAAGAGTAAGCTATATTTAAAAAAACAGGTTTAAAGGTATCTTGGAGTTCACATTTGGATGATTACATTTCTTTCCGTTTTTTTTTTTTTTCCAGGAGCAACAACCCTCATATTGGATGTGCCGTTGATGTGCCTTTGCCATTAACTGCTTCATTAACACAAATGTTTGTGTAAATTTGCATCCTTTGGGGTGCTCCAGGTAATCAGTTTCAAGTGGTCCATTACAGCCCCATTACCGTCTCCATCCCAGACTTATTCAATATGCAAATTCATTACGCGTCTCTCCTGTGTTCATTACAGCTTTACACATGATAAACCCCGTCGCCATTATCCGCTCGCCGAGAAGCAGCAAAAGCTGTTTTTGCAGCAGGAGGTGAGAGGGAGGAGCAGGAGCCAGTGGACTGCGTGGCCGTAGCCGTAGCCGTAGCCGTCGCAGCAGATTGACAAACCCATCTCACGTTCTCGAGGTCCACTGGATGCGAGTTTGGGCTCCCCGGCGGAGGAATGTTGCTGGCGTGAAGACAAGGAGGAGGAGGAGGAGGAGGAGGAGGAGGAGGAGGTGGGAGCCAGCAGCATGTCGCTCATGGGCGTACTCAACTCTACTCTACTCGACTTCCCTCGCCTCGGCGTTGGCCATGCATGTTAAACAGCCGTCCCCACATTTCTTTCATCCTCGGGCACTCCCTGCCACATGTGTGTTTGTGTGTGTGTGTGTGTGTGTGTTGGGAAGGATGTGTGTGATTGTGTGCCTGTGTGTTTATAAGTGTGTGAAGATATGTGTATGAGTGTGTGCGTGTGTGTGTGTGTGTGTGTGTGTGTGTGACTTGGCAAAGCCCAGAGTGGCTTGCCGTGCCCAGGTTTGTCTAGCCGGCGTCTCCCGCACAGATGGGAAGGAACGCCTCAGGTACGGCAGAATGCAACCCGGGGAACGGAAGGCGGAGTGCGAGAGCAGGAAGCGGATGACCAGGCTTCTCCCTGGCAGGCCGTGCTGGGGCCCCGGAGAGCGCCGCTACAACGGATAATTAGTGCCGAACATCTGTTTGAGGAGGTTCCCCCCAACCACAGCGGGGCCTTTGGATCTTAAATCACTAGCACAGCCCTGGATGCCTCCAACCAGCCTTTTATTATGCACTATGAATGCACTATGATGAATTGTGTTCCAGTCATTATGACGGGCGCAAAATTTAACACATGGCTACCGGGTGCCAAGATGCAGCAAAGGGTCTCGCCAGCGAGGCTTTCGAAGACCACTGACGGCAACAAAAAATCTGTGAGTGAAAGAATAAAAACTGAGAACAAAATCAGATAAAACTAAAAAAAAAAAAAAAAAAATACACATTTTACATCCCTCGATTTTTTTTCAAGGTCCATAAATCAAGTTTACTGCAATGTCTCTGATCTTACCCTGGCGTGAAGAAGTCCTTTGAAAAAATAACTGAGGCTGAGGTGATACAATCTTCAGAGTGGAGAGTGTGTGTGAGATGTTGACATGTTATCTCTGCAAAATGACATCAAGAGGGCGAGGGTGTAATATCTTCTCCTAGCGCTACTTCCTTATGTAACCAGAGTTAAAGTGAGGGGGAGGGAGAAATACTGTGTCAGAGATAAAGAATATCTGAAGGCAGGGAGTGGAATTTTGTGGTAAAATAAAATAACTACATTAAAAATCTCAATTACTTCCAAAGGAACATGATGTCCCAATGCATCAGTTGGACGCTGAAGACCAATCAGAGTAATAGACTGTGATTGCTGGCAGGCGGCCAGGATGGAGAAGGGGGTGATAGACTTCTCATTTCCGTCGTCCGGTTTGAAATCTGCCACAGGTCTCTCATGATGAGTACTGCCACTGAGACACATGGCTTCTTAAGCACTGTGCTCCATGTCCATCATATCGTCATACTGTATGAGATGGAAAGTCTGGCTTTACTTGAACCATTTGTTATTACATTGATATAACACAATTGTTATATACATAAAATAAACAACTTGTTACTGTAATAAGAAACAGTATTAGGCCCAGACCTGAAACAGCATAGTCAAGTAGTGACAGGGACAAGCTCACAATGTTGAGGCAGATAACATTGGTTTTTAAATGAACGGTAGGTAAAACTGAGTCTTTGAGGAGTCGAGACCAAAATCATAAAAAGTGTGTCTTCATAACCATAATTTAGTCTCATTCCAGTTTATATTCAATAAGTGCACAGTTTTACGAGCTAGGAATTGTTTATGGGAGCAATCTGCTACAATTTCATCTACTTAACCTCTTTATATGATTTTTGTACTGACAGCCAGGAAATCTAGACCCACATGTCAAGATATAGGTCTGATGACAACTGATAGACCTTCCCAATCTGTGCGGCGGCACCAATGGATGGCTATCAAAATGCCTCTGCACTCACTTGGATGTGACTATGACTGCAGACTGCTCACTCATCTTCACTCTGAGAATAGTGTGTATTTTGTGAATATCAATGAAAAATCTGTTAAAAAAAAAAAAAAAAAAAAAAGGAACACTCTGAGCCCCGAGACTGAGTCAAGGCCGAGTATTTTTTACTTTCGTGCCCGAGACGAGACCGAGAAAGTGGCAAATAGTCCGAGACTCGAGTTGAGTACAACAAAACTAGTCTCCACTTGACTGTCACATCTACTACACGTCCCTCTGTCCCAGTCCCAATCCCTAGCTCCACCCCACCCCGGGTTTTTGCCCCTCCGGCATACAGTACAGTATGCTGGGCCGGTCCGTTCTTCCTCCCCAGTGGTTTAAGGTTTCCCATTTGAGTTGTTTATCAGGTAGCACACCTGTTTCTTATGTTCTGATTACTTAGTTTATTTATGCCCTCTTCTCCCTTTTGTCTTTGTGTGGTTTTGTTTCTGTTCAAGGCTTTGTGAGGCCTGTGACTTTCTTGTTTCAGTCAAAGTTTGCCCTTTGTGGCTCTTCAAGTTCAATTAATAAAGGAAGCTTTCAGCGCCTGCATCCTCTGAGTGTTCCGTGACATTGACACTATCAAGTGACCGTGTGAAGTTGTTGAAAATGATTCCTGTTGTAATTACTTAGAAACATGTTGTAGCACACAGTACATTGACATCAGAATAAAGAATATGCCATCTACTCATGACATGTTCATGGCAAGGTTATGGCTCATGACGAGAGATTCATCACTATATCACAAAGACCAGTCAGACAGTAATAACGTCCAATGTCTAATCAAGTTCATAAAAAACTGACACGTCATTATTGTCAGACACAGAGAGTGAAATCCAGTCTGCCACACAACCAACTATTAGACTTTCACCCTCATTCCCTTGGCTGACTCTTCTTCCTGATGGTTGTGCCATCATGATGGCCATTTTGAAAATGAAGGCCATAGGGGCCAGGGGCTGCCAGCTCATCAGCTGCCGGATCGTTGACCTGACCCAGCCTCTGGTGACCTTTCCATTAGGCCAAATTGGCTTTCTTCTCAGGAAGCTATTTACCGCAGCCGAAAGAGAAAAAAAAATGAAATAAATGCAAACACATCAAGGAATGGGGCCAAGGAGAAAAAGGCTGTTAAGAAACCATCAACTTGTCATTGTGTGTGTGTGTGTGTGTGTGTGTGTGTGTGTGTGTGCGTGTGTGTGAGTAAAAGAGAGAGAGTGAGAGAGAGAGAGAGAGAGAGAGAGAGAGAGAGAGAGAATGTCTATGTATATATGTTTAGTGAAATAGTCTGTGTGTGTGTGTGTGTGTGTACTCCAAACTACTGATAGGCATCAGTTCATTCAGAGACTCACTCCCATTAACCTGTTCACAGGCTTCCGGGAAAGAGAGGAGAGAAAGAAGATGGGGAGAGATTTTTTTTTTATTCTCTCCTCTCTTCTCTTTTCCTTTGGTTGCATTTATCCCACCATCCTTACCTCCCTCCCTCTCTCCCCCACCCTCATTTGGTTCTCTCTCTCCTTCCATCTGTCTATGCGAGCAGCACAAAAGATCATTTCCTTTTCAAATTACGGCGGCCCCTTCAGCTGACCCAAGGGCATTGTGGGAAAGCAGAGCAGGAGATGGCCGATGAAGTCTGATGATAGCTTGCAGAGGCGTGCCAGCCAGCTCAGGTTCTCTCCCTTTCTCTCCCTCTGTTTCTGACATCCTATCTCTCTCTCTTTCTGCTGCACACACACATACAACTTCACTCACTCACTCACATACGCGCACACACACACACACACACACATGCACACACACGCACACACACATTCATTAGAGGCACAGACAGACAGGAAGGCACACACGCACACATACTAACTGAGAATATGGACAAACACAGGCACACACACACATACACACAAAGAAGAGGTGTTTCAGACCAAAAAACCCATTAAGCAGCCATGGCTTCCCTGCCAGAGCCGGGCCAGAGCTGTTCCAGTATTGGCAGCTGTTTGAGACCCTTCTGTTTCATTAGTGTAACACGGGACCAGACTAGGACACAGAGGAATCCAGAGCATGGCCATTCACGTGACATCACCTCCCTGATCAGCGGTTTTTCATGCTACAGTATGTGCTTATTTACAGTGGGTCTGTTGAACTGTAAAAAGCATTGCTGTCTCACATCAACAACATTTAAAAAGGATTTCTCATCAAAAGCTTGTCACAGAGGGACAGTGAAGCAACTGGCATGAGGCAAAACATCATTATTTCTGTGTCTGTGTCCATATCTGAAACATTCTGCAAGGATGCCCCAGTTGTTGAAATTCCTCTGACACTATATATTCGTATGTGTGCGAAAACCCTATGAGCCTCAAGTACATGACAATCCACTTTGTGTAACTGTCCAAAGTACAAAAGAGTTTGCGATTTTAACTGTCATCGCACATGCAATCACACTGACAACCTGACAATGACACCTATGCTTTTACTTTGCATTATGACCAGTCATCTTAACATTTCCTCAAAGACATTTCACAAATATAGACAGAGAGAGAGTGATAGAGAGAGAGAGAGAGAGAGAGAGAGAGAGAGAGAGAGGGGATGTTGAATGATATGTGGCTAACGTCCTGCTCAGGGAAGAGAAGATTAATCTCAAACTGTGTCAGGTGAGAGTGGTAGGCCACTGACAGCAAGTTGGAGACTCCAAACAAATTGCATATAGTCTGTGGAACATCCCACCAAACAATGGACACAACAGCATCATAACTGCCACTAAACTAAATTAGAATATCTATTTTTTTGGAGGGAGGATGAAACCTATCAGGATATTGAACAGTGAGAAAGGCTGGCAATTAGATCAACAAGCAGCAAAGCTTCACCGCCAGACGTTTCCAGTTCATCTGAGTGTTCTCAAGATCCAATGGTTTTTCATTACGCTCTGTCAGGTTGTATTACGAAGAGGGGGAATCTAATTCTGGTCCATGTATCTGACAGTATTTCAAACTAATTCATCTTGTCAAGGTGCAGCCTCGACGAACTCACCAGATGGTGTTTGTGTAAGCTCCCAGCTTTGTCTCTTATCTCGGCACGTCTAAAAAAGGGAAAGATTGCGTACGCATTGCACTGTGTTTCATACCATATTGCTGTTGCAGTATTGCACCTTGTTTTTCTTGGAAAATATTTGAGATGTGTGAAAAAGATTCCATGTGTGGGAGACTGTTTGAGAGTCTGTTTGAGGTCAACTGGAAGAACAAGGTGCTAGCAACCTAGATGGGGGCACGGGTTCTATCCATAGGCATTAAAAGAACAAGGGCTTATGTTCTGTACCGGAAACCACATTGGATGAAAGTAACAAAAGATTGCATTTAAATCATCAAATATTAAATGTAAAGACATACTAAGTTTAATAGCCTCATCATGTACAAATGCTCCTTAAGACCCCTGGTAGTTTCTGTTATAATTATCTCAACATGGTAGCATTAGCATTACTGTAGCTATCATTTGGGTGTAAAAGAACAGAGCTTACTGTAACAAACCTCAAGATGATAGACTTTACTTAGGACTTTAAGAAGAGGTCAGGTCATTTCCATACGTAGGGAAATGTTCTACACAGGTTTTATGTAATGTCGCACTTTTAAAGTGCAAGCAAGGTGTCGTGATTGCTGCAACTTTAGCACATGTGGTGAGGGGAGAAATTTTGAGAGCTAAAAAGGATCTTAATTGCAGTATCAGACTGTGAGCTCAATAGAGCCTTGCTCGCCATGATGATTGAGAAAAATGTTGAGAGGCAATCTCCTGAACAGGAATGACGTCAGCGCTCAGGCTCCCTGCATGTGCTTATGTAACGGATGCCAGCTAGCCTAGCTGCGCGTGTAGAACATTAGTAAAGCTTCCATCCCGACACTTCAAGAACGCCCCTGATCGGTTGACTGGGAGCCTCGGCTTTGCAGTCGACTTGCTGTGTTGTTGAGAGGTTGCAGGTGTGAGCCCGGGCGTGTGCTGGGCTGAACTAGCGTGCAGATGACCTTGGTTACACTTATGCAATAGAAAGTGGAACAAAAGTTATGTTTTAGGAAGTGTTTTGTACCATTAACATGCCAAAATGTGAGATACTTAGCATTAGCCAGCTAAAAGTCAGAGTAGACAACAGAGGAGAATGCTGAGTTTCTGAGCATGGAGTGTTTTGTGTGAATGCGTGGGTGTTTCAGTATTGTCCAATGAGATCTCACTTGCACATTCTACATAGCCAAAAGAGAAGGATAAGGCACCTTTGGCCAAGTATGGCAATTAATTGCCTTGTTAATTGCAGACGCTGCAGTTGGATCTGGTCCAAAGAAGGCCCCCGATGCTGTCCAGAAGAATCCACTTCCATCTGGGATAGATTTGTCAGCCTGTATGCTACAGCTCATTGGCCTAGAGCTCTGGCCTCATGGTAAACAGTTATGGCACAGTTATGATTCAGCTCACTTGAGACTCCTCAAGTCATCCTGCGCAAATGTCAAAGAAACTTGCTCAGGGTGTGTGTGTGTGTGTGTGCGTGTGTGTGTGTGCGCGCACAAGCAAGCAAGCTCTGCCATCGCATCACATCATGTGCACTTCCATCAAACTTTTGATGAAAATCCCAACCTACACACACCAACCCACCCCCACACACACCCACACACACACACACACACACACACACGTCGGAGGCAAATGCGTGGTGGCAACAAGGATCCATACTGCGCCTTGAAATTTTAATGAAAGATTACAGCACATAAAGGTGAGCCGCGCCAGGGCTCGTGTCGCTACAGTAATGGGCCAATGGAGTGCACAAAGGTTAATTCTCCGATCTGAAGCCCGATTTAAATCATTGTTTGTAGATTATAAAAGGGCCTTCCCTGGGAGCCGCGGCTCCGTGCACAGCGAAGCCTCCTCTGGAGTCGCGCGGTGCTTCGCCTGTCTGATTACTCTTAATGAATTATGCAAATGGCTTTTTATCTCTTGCGATTTGGGGATGTTTCTGTATTGTTTTATTAATGCATTTCGGAATTACTCCACACAATCGCTCGGCTCGGCTCGGCTCTGCTTTGCGAG
>JASCQY010000232.1:9849448-9852271 GCA_030264315.1 Sardinella tawilis
TTTATAGACACCAGCTCAAACAGATCCGTCCGCTGTCATGGAGTTGTTTTGACATGAAGTTGTCATAATGACAAGGTGAAATCTAAGAACCTACGTTGGCTCTTGTCCGTAACTGAACTGTCAGTAGTTTGTGGGTTGCAACTTGCAACATATTGATGAACTTACATTTACTGTAGGAGCCCTAGCTTAAACATTAAGCATTTCCTGTAACGAAATTTGTGTACCGGGGTTATTCTTTCTGTTAGAAAGGGCAATGATTTTTGTAACAATGCACCATTCATTTGGATTTATAAGCCTTGATGAGTAACAGAGTCATCTGGTTAACATTGCCAGTGAGACACAGTGTCCTTTAAAGATACTTTTATTGGAGATAATACTGACACTTTAACTTGATAGCGCTCACCAGGGTCTGAAAAACAAATACTGTATTAAAACGGTTGCAGCACAGATAATGTCATGTCTGTTTGGATCGGTGGACAAGTATGACCATAAATTCACACTTCATGAAGCAGCCAGTCCTTTTCTGACTTTGCCATTCTCCATTGCTTCAAGATGTTGTTGTTTTTGTTTTGTTTTTTCAGAGAAGGAAAAAAAATCAGCCTTATGCTGCCACGTGGTC
Source organism: Sardinella tawilis (assembly GCA_030264315.1). Lineage (NCBI taxonomy): Eukaryota > Metazoa > Chordata > Actinopteri > Clupeiformes > Clupeidae > Sardinella > Sardinella tawilis. The sequence goes on from JASCQY010000232.1 coordinate 9,850,068, forward strand.
CCTAAAGTCAAATGCATCCTAGTTTTCAAGTCAAAAGTCCTCCGATAAAGAACGTCAAAAAAATGGATGTAAATGCTTAAGATCAGAACAGGTAGGGCACACAGGACACCTTTTGAGTCAGTGAACACCTTGTGTCACCCATCACAGTTTTTTTTTTATTTATTTATACTTACGATAGTTTATTTTTTTTCCTTTGATTTTTTTTTTCTCCACAGTTTTTGTTGTGGTGTTAGGCGCACATAATCCATTATGCGCAGGATAGCTATCTTACATGGATGTCCTGGTCCAACGTTCCAGAAAAAATAAAAATAAAAACAAAAACAAAAAAACAACACAAATGAAGGATTATGGCGGGCTTACTGAAAAAGACTAAGCACTGGAGATGCCTGCGGCTCCATTTCGAATGTGAGGGTGGTCATCATTTTGAAGTACATGAGTATTCCTGTACAGCCATAGGTCCATTGCCTTCTTACTAATATCATGAAATCCTCCTGGTTCCCCTCCAAAGAAAGGATGCTTAATCCGAGCGCTTGGATCCCAGACTACTGTGTGACCTGGGAAAAGAGAGCAGAATAGAATGAGTTGATGCCTGTTAACCAGATTAGTATAAATGCTCACTTTACCTGTCAGTCTAGGTTATATAAAAGAGCAGCAATTTTACCTATACACAGAGGAGGTGTAACTCACTTGTTTTTGCAACTAAAATTAGAAGCTGAGGACACACTAAATCCCTACCAAAATAGCTGGACCAGAATAGCTAGGCAGGTGCTATGCTATGTGTGAAAAACAAAACGCACTCTTTTGACTCTCACAAGTAGCATGTGCTAATCCAATTATTGATTCTGTTTTGAACACTCTAGAGGGGGAGATCATTTAGCCCTTCAATTATAACGTCATTTCTATACTGTCATCTGTCGCAAGATGCGAGCGGAACCCGACACAACACAGCAATGCGAAGCCACTTCTGAGAGTCTGGGTGTTACCCACTGGGATTTTCACAAACTCAAAGGCGCCCTAGACGACTTGCTGCCACCTATTACTGTCATTCGATACACAACTGGCGCGAGCTCACTTGTCTTTGAGCAGAGCAGGGGCTCCTGAAATAGACCCAGCCAGCGATAGAGAGAGGGGACAGAGAGGCAGAGAGAGAGAGAGAGAGAGAGAGAGGAACAGAGAGAGAGAGAGAGAGAGAGAGAGAGAGGAACAGAGAGAGAAAGAGAGAGAGAGAGAGAGAGAGAGAGGAACTGGAGGTGTCACTTTTTCCTGGCCCACTTGGTGCCTGTTTGTGACTGGCATGATTCCAGCCCGCCTCTGCACACAGTCAGAGCGAGCATACACAAACACACACACAGACATACACACAGACACACACACACACACACACACACACACACACACACACACACACACACACACACACACACACTTACACACAGAGATGCTGGCACAGGGAAGAGGATGATGGGGGCTCTCCACCTATGTGGGAGAGAGATTAACCTGAAGTAACACAGCTTCAGAAAACAGACTATGTAGGGTGTACTGGGCTGCTTCCAAACTAGGGCCAAATCCAGACTCAAGTGATGCCTGCTTTATATTAGTAGTAAGTTCATCCTTCCACTGCTGCTGCTCCTGCTGCTGATATGAGGAAGATAGTGATGGTCGTAAAGTTGATGTTTAAAATACTGATGAAGAAGTGATGACAATAATGGCGATGGATTTGATCAAAATTACATAATCCTGGATGATGATGATGGTGATGATGATGATGATGATGATGATGATGATGATGATGATAAATTTGTTGTTCCAGTCCTAGAATTATAAACGTTTATAATTCTATGGTTCCAGTAGCAATAATTTTTGTAACAATGGTTCTGTAACAATGATGATGATGATTGTGGCACCCTTGCTGGTTGGGAGAGTCCAGTTTAATCATCACCTCTCCATGGTCACCATGAGCGGCCTGGCTGGACAGTAGTATGTCTACACGGACTTTTCCGGCCCCTTTGCTTTCTGCCAGCCCACTCAACAACACCTTTATGAGGCTGAGATCTGGGCATTGTCGTTGTTGTTGTTGTTGTTGTTGTGTGTGTGTGTGTGTGTGTGTGTGTGTGAGTGAGAGTGTGTCTTTTGGCATGTGTTTTTATGTGTGTGTGTGTGTGTGTGTGTGTGTGTGTGTGTAAGAGAGAGAGAGAGAGAAAGAG
>JASCQY010000232.1:9903375-9913771 GCA_030264315.1 Sardinella tawilis
ACACACACACACACACACACACACACACACACACACACACACACACACACAGTCTCCTGTGGTTCCACACCCTGATTCACACAAGCACTGCACTGCTGTGTACAAGGGACATACATACTGCAGGAGATACAGTATAGCCTACAGGTAGCCCAGATGGAGCAGACCTTTTTTTCTCTCTTTCTCTCTTTAAAATCTTTCTTCTTTTCTCTCTCTCTTTCTCTCTCTCTCTCTCTCTCTCTCTCTCTCTCTCTCTATCATCGCACACTCATCTCTTGCTCCTTTTGACTCTCTTTTTGTCAATTTTTTTTACTTATTACCGTTGTTTCTTTTCTTCTCCTTAATCAAGCATTTAAGACACTCACACACACACACACACACACACACACACACACACATACACACACCCACACACACACACACAACCAGACAAATATGCTGAGATGTCACAGTAGCTGCCGCAGAAAATGGCTTCAAACATCTGCCGTTTACTTTCTTTTTTCTGATACTGCTGCTGCCACTGCTGCAGACGCACACAAAACTGTATGAATTTGATTGAATCCTGCTCTAGCGCTATCCCACAATGCACTTGATGAGTTGAGGCCAGCGCCCCCGGGGCCCAATCTGGCTTTCCGCCACACTGTGCTGTGTCCGTGAAGCACGGAGCCGAGATTATCCAATGACCCTTCATTTCGGCTCAGTCGGTGTGACCACACTATTAACCAGCAGGGACCCCTCGCCTCCCCTCAATTAAAGTGCTCTGCCAAGCATAGACCACTTCCAAGTGACTTTACACAAAGGGGGGGGGGGACCGAAATCAATATCCTACCCCGCCATGAGTCAGTGCCGTGGCCCCAACAACACACACATGTAGGGTGAAAGAGAGAGAGAGAGAGAGAGAGAGAGAGAGAGAGAGAGAGAGAACATGTATAATACAGACATAATAGAGCAATTATGACAAAGGAATGCATAATTAAGCGTCTGGGTTTTTGTTGGCACAATCGAGAAAATAATTCAGCGCCCCCGGAGGGGCCAACTGGTCATGGCCAGAAACAGAAGGACGGAGGGAGGGTGGCCATTTGTGAGAGTCCAAAAGAGAGAGGAGAGGGGGATTGAGGGGAGGCAGAAAGAGAGAAAGAGAGAGAGAAAGAAAGAAAGAAAGAAAGAAAGAGAGAAAAAAAAGGAGAGGGAGGCTCGCTTTGATTCAAGGTCTGCCATGATGCGCCTCCCTCGACCTTGGAGTCGGCCGCCACAATCTAAACAACGAGCTGATCCTTGCCCATAAAAAAAGCCGACACAAAGGCAAAAACCACGTCACCGTCTTCAGTGCAAAACAACTTGCAGTAATATGATACACGGTGCTCCCTGCTCCCCTTGCTTCTGCAGTGTTGTCAAAACAGTGGAGCGGTGGCTCATTACCGGAACCTTCCACACAGGTGTGAGATCCGTGCCGCCACCTGGAGCTGACATCCAGCTACCATTCAGGGCTCCTGACAGAGTTATATTTCACTATAATTAAATTAACACTAGCATATTCCTTCAACTTGCATCCTCACACACACACAAAACAAACACATACACAAATAATGACCATCTACCCAGCATACACTTTTGAATGTAGAGGGAGGCCCACATATAGGCCACTGAGGAACATCAGATGTAATTTGCTGATGCAGTTCAAGCACATTGCCTAACACCCACTCTCCTTCATCAGTCTGCTCTCCAAGGCTTATTAGCAGTGCCATATGTCCTTTAGCTAAATGCCACCTGCACACACCAATGCACAGACGCACAGGAACACAAGCGAAACCCTCAGTAAACCAACCCACTGGGCTTCTATTCTAGGATACCTTACCTTACATAGCTTACCTTACCTTACTTTACATAGCTTACCTTACCTAGCTTACCTTCCTGTCCCCCATCAGACTGGAGTCTTGGAGCACCAATATTGTGCTTTTGATCACATATTGTGCTTTTGATTGCTTGGAGCACCAATATTGTGCTTTTGATTGTGCTTTGATCACTGGTAGTACTGTATAGACACATGCTGCACATACTTCGCTATCCATGGTCCTGAATGGCAATTGGCAAGGCAAATGTATTTCTATAGCGCATTTCATACAAAGGGCAACTCAATGTGCTTTACAAGGCAAAGCTAAAAACAAAGACAAAGCAATAGTGAAAGAAGTGAGGTATCTCACACCGGCAACAACTTTTTCCTCCAGCCTCAGAGGCAACCACAGGCCTATTTACAGTAATATAAGAAGCAGATAACCCTTTCCCCTCATTTTTCCCTTTTCCTTCAGTTTTCAGAGATTGTCTCTGCTGGTTTGGCCTGCATTTTTGAGATGCCTGATGGTGATTATAGCAAAAATATGTCTTACATCAGATGTGGGGCTGAGTGACATGGAACTACTTGCCAGTGTTTGTAAACTGTTTGAAATAAAAGCATGAAATATCAATACAAAATATCAAGAGAGCAGGAAGATTTTGGAATTGTGCACCTTTTCTTTTGATTAGCACCTTTTAATTGAGAAGAACCAGGTCATTTGGACCAAGATTCAAGTTCCAAGTTCCAAGTCCCCGTCATGGACGTGAACTGGAAGTGAAACTGGAACTCCTTTAAAATGATCAAGAGGAGAGCCTCATCAAACAAAGCAAGCTCCCATTCTTTCAATCCAGCTCCACACTTGCTGGTGGCAGGCCAAGGAAGACTACCTGGCAGAGGCTCTGATGGCCCTCGCCAGCTCCCACGGAGGGTTCCACTCCTCTGCCGTTTGTTTTCCTTCTTCCATTATGAGACCACAGACAGCACAGAGAGAGAGATAGGGAGAAAGAGAGAGAATACACTCATGAAGCTCAGAGATAAAGGAAAAGAGGAGAGAGAGAATGAGAGAGATAAAAGGAAGAAAGGGGGAGAGTACACACAGAAACCACAAGGAAAAAGCAAGGCAGAGTGAGAGAGAGAGAGAGAGAGAGCAGGATACACTCAGAAAGCTGTAAGTGGGAGCTGACTGCACAGCTGTCCTCTGAGCCGGCATTTCACAAGAGAAGTCAAAAATAAACATGGGAAGAGAGTGAGTGAGACAGTGGGAAACAGAGAAAGAGAGAGAGAGAGAGAGAGAGAGAGAGAGAGAGAGAGAGAGATGGCTACCGGCTTGTATTCTCACGCCTCTGCGTGATTGGATACAAACTTCCGCCATCTGACTCGCCAAGCTAAAAGCTGCTGGATGTGCGTGCTGGCGGATCGGATCGGCAGCCTTTTTTCTTTGAGAGCGGAAGCAGCTGCCTGAGTGGAGGGAGGTATTATGTGTCTGCTGAGTCCACCATCACACTTAGGGCCTTCCCAGGAAGACATGGGGGTGAGGATGGTGGTTTTGTCAATAAAAAGAGTGGGCAAGCACACGCCAGTTTTTTCACAAGATGTTCATACTGATAGCAAGGCATGTCCAGGAATAAAAAAACATAGAGAAGTGTGCTGCACAAGCTCCGTTTAGATTATGGAATCTAGATCTACAGTAATCTAATCTAATCTAGATTCTAGATTGTTCAGGGGAAAAGAGCCTAAATGGACTGTGTTTATGTCAACAGGCCAAAAGAAATTAGACTTAAAACATTTCATGTGTCTAATGTTTAGAAGGAGATAAAACCAGGCTGCTGTTGCTGTTTCTACCTTCTCAGCATTTTCAAATGGCAGCCTAGTCTATAAAGACCAGTGTACCGCACACTTAACATTGTCTTTTATGGACCAGATTTATAAACAAGAACCGCCAGTCCCCTCCCCAAGACAAGAATTTAGACGACTTGGCAAAAAGAGAATTGGAAAAAAAAAGACTATACACAGCAGAAACAGCTGTGATTTCTACAACTCACACTTTTTATCAAGTCATAAAATCTTGATGTAGGACTAAATTAGCATTTTCTTGGAGTGTTAAGATAATTGCTATCATTGGGGGAAATCTTGTCCTCTTTCAAGAATTCTTATTAGGTGTAATTATCTCTCTTCCCTGGCTGGCTATTTCACTTAAAGATAGTATAGATAGCATCTCCACAAACCCACTTGTGTTTTCCTTTCCTGATGCCTCTCTTATCCATTACCACGCAGAGGTAGAGTGTGAAGCGGATCTAGCCGAGAGGGTGTGCTGACGTGTGCCGTATTTGAACCACATATGGGCCAGGTCTGTTCAACAATGCAGTATCTCACAGCCATCTCTGCTTGGCCGTTACACTCCAGCCCCTACACACATATAGTATGGACAGCCAATAGTGCATAGGGGCCCCTGTAATTATCTGTCAATGCCATATACAGACACCCCACTGATTGAGAGACCAGGCTACTGAGTCAACCCAGCACCATCACCTGTGCTGTGTCCTGCCATGTTACAGCCTGACACCCAGATTCCATAAATCAACATCATAAATTCAAAGGTTCAAGGATTCAAAGAGTTTTGTCACTTTCATTGATAGTCATAGAAATACCAAGACATGTGAAATAGCAGTCTGTTAGCAATACAATGATGTGCTGTTTATTCTGTCAGAATAGAAAGGTGCTTTCCTCTAAGTGGAAATTAATCAATTAATCAAGACTATGCCTTACAGCGAAAAATGTGAACAGCATAATCCAAAACGATGACAATTTTCAGGTGGACAAGTCCTGCCTTCTATTTCTTCTGTTTTATGTGCATAACAAAGCTATCTCTGATCTACACAACTGGGGTGCATTTCCCAAAACCAAAGCTGCTAACTAAGTTAGCAACTTTGTTGGTTGTAATGCAATTTCCCATTGCCAACCAAGTAAGTTGCTAACTGGTTAGCAACTATGGTTTTGTGAAACGAACCCCCGAGGTGTAGGCTATGATCATATCATAAATGTGGCTTTTACTTTTCATTAATTATAACGCATCAGCCTCATGCAAAGGCCGGCGTTCATACTGAAGCAGAAATTGATAGAACTGTCTGTCAGACCTGCTCTATCATTCTCAGGCAGGGAGCCAAGATGGATGGACTTTTGACTCAGCTAAAGAGGCCTGTTTATGGTGAAAATCAAACTTCGCCTCTGGACAAAGCTGTGTTTGGAGCTGATAAGACCTCTGCTCCCGCCTTCCTCCAGCGCACATCTCCTTCAGCCATTGCAAGAAAAGAGTGTAAAGCGGGAGCAGCGCCGGGATGAATTAAAAGTCATTCGCGAATGTGTCATGTTTTGGGATTGGTGTGTGCACAGGCTGGCTTTGCTGTGAGCTCAGCGGTCGCACTGGTGTCGGGAGGTTAAAGCAATCGGATTCCACATCCGCCGCCACGCCGTTCCCGTCTACTGGGCCACGGATAATGAGACCAGCCGGTCATTGCGATCCTTCGCTCCATTAATTCCGACACCGTAGCTGCCCGGCCGATGCTCATTAAAAGATCGCATTACACTGGTGCTGTGGGAGCAGGGAAGGAGCCGAGCGTGGCGCTATCCATGGTCCTGAAAGAGGATTGCGAGACGTCTCACCCTGCGCCCTTTTTATCCGGTCTCACAGGCGTCCAACCATACGTCTACTTATCGAGAGTAGTAGGCTAGGCTAGCCCACCCCTTTTCTCATTTGTGAGACTGCCCGTTTTCTGAGCCCGTCTCTGCTGGTCTGACACGTATTTGTGACTGTTATTAATCTCTGACTTGGTTTAGGTGTGGGGCTGAGTGACATGTAAAGATATCTGATTGCCAGACTTCTGTCACTGAAGTCCTTTATGCTGCCTCGGGAAGAGAGAAAGCTAGCGAAAGAAGCTAATATTCAGACCAAAAGAACAAGAGAGAATTTTAAATGAGAAGGCGGTTTGCTCCTATGCTGAATAAAGGAACTCGCTAAGCGAAAGACCACCACACACAGGGAAAATGGTGTAGTTTTGCATGAGTTGACACAGGGAAAAAATATTATTCACAGTCATCCTGCTCTGGGAGTTCCTCATGAGACACAAAAATGCTGAAAAATATATGCTTCGTCAAGACACATTTGTTAGCACCATTCTCACTTCTTGCTTTGGCTTCTCATTTGATTAAACTTATGAGCTGAGCACCAAGGTTCTTGTCTAGCTCGTGAGAAAGTGTTAAGGAATGACTACAGCAAATGGATGATGGCTTCTGGTCCATAGGGAGAAATGTATCAGGCCTCACATACAGTACTGTACCAAAGGAACATGTCTCTTCGCCAAAAATATCTTAATGTCAGATGATTAATCTATAAAGCTAACTCTAAGTCTATCTCCATGAACAAAAATAAATAAATAAATAAATAAATAAAGTGCAGAGCATGCCTTGATGTAACATTTACATTTCCACCTACATCATAATCTGGAGACTAGAAATACCCCCAAAACAAAATCACGAACAAAGTCCTGTGTTGCCAGCTTGCTGTGATGGAAGAATAATCTATTAACAGCTTGATGACATGCAATTAAATATTTGGTTCATTGGTTTTGTAGCCCAGATTGCATTAAAATAGCTTAACCATGAGCAATAGCACTGAGCTCAAATTTGCTGAGAGAGAACTGTTGATACAATGTGTGGAAAGGGAGATTATTTTTTCCTGTTTGAGGAAAAAAATGTTGGATGTATCAAATCAATTTATCTCCTATTTGCATCCATTTACATAAGCTGCCATTTGCAGCAGAGATAATTCTTAATGAATCTGACACAAACCGCATGTGAAATAGACCGCCTGGAAAAAAGTACCTTCTGCCTTTCCTGGCATATGTAGGACAAGCCCAGCTACACTGACAGTTACCCCACAAAGAGCACACATCCCTCCCGAAGCCGTCGCCTTCGGAGAGACTCACAGTTCATTATCTTTGCCAGAACACCATGCCAGAAAAAAAGGGATGTTGGTTAATCAAAGCGTAGTAAGCGCAGTCAACTTGTTCTCTTTGATTACAGCTGACGTCTTCTCTCAGTACAGCCGCATTTGACATGCCTCCCACCAACACAACACAACCAGGGGAGGATAGAGACGCATCTCGTCATCGGCCTCCCTACAATGCGCGGGGGCCGAAACCTCCGGTAATTATCCACCTCGACAATGCAGATGCCTTCCATGCTAGTCAATGCAGCGCGACCCTGTGTGGCCGCAGATGTACCCTTAGGTTAAAATTAATTAGGGTGATATCGGTGCCCTGTAGCATCCCAGCAGGCGCAAGATCTCCAAGATCTTCCCCTGAGACTGATAATGATACTAAATAGGTATTTCTAAACACCCTGTCAGTAGAGCATGGTAAACAGCATAGATTCCAACCATCTCATACCATGTTGTTTTTTATAGCCTCGCTGTTGTTCTGTTTATTTTAGGCATTTCATGGATATAGGATATTTTCTGGAGCTTTCTCCATAAATCTTGTCTCTTGCAGAGGGTATTACTAGTTCATCCATATGAAAGATGGGGATTAGCGTTATAATTGTGTTGTTTGATGTACTTTGTATGGTATCGGTCAACGAAATCAAACTGCCACCAGGCAAAGAAAACTCACTGCTTTGTTTCTACAGCCATCTCACTTTCTGGCCATGAAGGTGTTTGTTTGTGTGTGTGTGTGTGTTTGTGCATGTGTGTATGAAGATCCTGCATAAACAAGGCCACTTGCAGAGTAAATCACAAGTTCGTCCACAAGGAAGCACGGGGATTAGCAATATAATTGCGTTGTTGGATATAATATGTATGCACGGTATAATATCACCCCGTCAAACTGCCTCAGGACTCAGAAAAAGTGTCTGTGTGCTCACACAACTACTACTTCTACAGCCTCCAGCAGTGTCCACACCTCAGCCTGGTGCAGTGGTGGGGAGCTGTGCCTTATCACCTGGCAAGGATGCCGGCCTGAAAGGAGGAGGCAGCGTTGCTCATTACTGTTTAGGGAGATAAGGCAGAAATGGCTTATTGTGAGCCTCCGACCTTCTTTTCTTATTCCGGCAGGACAGGGGATGCAGAAAGAGAGAGAGAGAGAGAGAGAGGGAGAGGGAGAGAGGTGCAGCCCCCTGATAACGCCTATGCGTGGGGCAGCAATGGGCCGGATCTGGACCTGACTCAGTGGGTCCACCCTAGAATCAGAGGCAGAACCACTGCAAAGTCAGACACATGAACCATCTGATCCAGAGAACTATATGGAATAGGATAGCATTTCAGTAGCTCTGCAGCAAAAAGTACATGCCTGTCTAATTGTGTGTGTGTGTGTGTGTGTGTGTGTGTGTGTGCGCGCGCACGACTGTGTTTATTTCAGCGTGTGTTTCTGTCACAGTTTTTGTTTTAGTATTTTTTGAGTACATATGTGTGTGTGTGTGTGTGTGTGTGTGTGTGTGTGTTTGTCTTTTACTCAGGTGCATCTGGCAACAACAGCCGGGATCAGGCGGACCAAATGAGTTGGAAGAATGCGCCAGGATCAGCCCACTCCCAGGGCTTTGTGCTTTTCGGGCACCCGGGGGCTGTTGCACTCTGAAAGGATGCTCTGTTCTCCTAAACTCTGGGTGCAACTTGGGCATTGTTCTTCACAAGCAGGAAAACCTGTTCCTAAGAGGAATTTACAAGCTCCTTTGATTCAGCCTGAGCAGATCTCAGTCATACATATGCATGTCATGGAAAATGCCACGCTGGAATTACTGTTTGCCTGCTGCAAATTTTTATGAAATCACTCGCGTACACACACACACACACACACACACACACACACACACACACACACACACACACACACGCACACACACACACACATACTCACTTGCACACAAAAAAAAAATCCATTTCACATCTGTAGAAGATGAAAGACCCATGAGAAATCAGCCTTGGCTTCTCACCTCGATGTTTTGAAAAAGCCTCTGAGCGGTCTCCGACCACAAACGTGTCTGTGTGTGTACACACACCCACAAATACACAGACACACATATTAGGAAGGAGCCACTGGAAAGGGTTGAGCGGAATTAAAAATAAACGTCTCGACAAACACACAGTCGATGAGGCATGGGCTTTAGTACTGGCGAGAGGGATGGGGCAGTGGAGGGATGAGCTGAACTGAGATCAGCGCTGAGCTGAGCTGTCAGGGCGTTGTCTCTCTCTCTCTCTCTCGCCCTCTTTCTCTCTCTCTCACTCTGTCTTTCTCTATCTCACTCTTTATCTCTCTCTCCCTTTCTCTCTCACTCTCTCTCTCACTCTCTTTCTCTCTCTCACTCTCTTTTTTTCTCTCTCTCTCTCACTCTCTCTCTCTCTCTTTCTCTCTCTCTCCCTCTCTCTCTCTCTCTCTCTCTCTCTCTCTTTCTCTCTCTCTCTCTCACATACACACACTTGGCGTCAGGGCCATGACAGATTCTAATAAGTGTTAGCATTGAAGGGTGGGGGGGTGGGGGGTGCTTTGGATTGGAGGTAGGCACGGCGGGGGAAGGATAGCCGAGTCAACCTTAGTCAACACACAGATAAAAAAGGCAGGAGTCCCTGGGCCAATAGCCCCAGCACTGAGTACACAAATGAAAGCATCATATCAAATCCTCGGCGAGATCCAGAGGAAGAGCCCGCAGGCCACAGGGCATCCAACCCCGCGCTCGTGCTCTGCACCAGAAGAAGAAACAAGCTGGGATCCTGGCCAATCATACTACACATATATTTACTCACACAACTACACACACACCAACATTAGACATTGAAGGTTTTGTCATACATACAACTGCGCACACACACACTCACACACACACACACACACACACACAGACACACACATACACAATGTATATGTATACGCAAAAGAAGGCATATTAATACACGGAAACACAAAGTGCACACACACACACACACACACACACACACACACGGCTATGATTTTCTGACGATGCTTAATGAATTGGCCCAGTCTCCACAGGTCCTCTGCCAAGCAGCATCTTCACAAAAGTAGCTCTGGCAGCTGTTTCTCAGTCAGGAGGCTCCATTCGCCCTCAGTTTCTCTTCCTCGCTCCCTTTCGTTTGGGGCCATTCATCAGCTTCTGTCTGCAGATGTACCGTGTGCGCGCTCCATAATTACCTAAAGGCCCGTCATTACCGAGGAGACTCCGCAGACTTCGCCACAGAGAGGCGGGAAATAGAGTCGGACGCCACACTGTGATCCACGCTCACACAGAGAACAGAGGGGCAGGATTGTTTTATCCACGACAAGACTCAACACACTTACACACACTTACACACACTTACACACACACACACACACGCACACAGGTGAGAACAGCTTCTTTTATGCCATGTTATCATGCGATGGCGGATCTCAAAGGCAGTAGATGAAGTGGGTTTGATCTACTTCTGCTTCTATGTGGGTCTTTTGGAATCACCTGGTGTGTGTGTGTGTGTGTGTGTGTGTGTGTGTGTGTGTGTGTGTGTGTGTGTGTGTGTGTGTGTGTGTGTGT
>JASCQY010000232.1:9959497-9973682 GCA_030264315.1 Sardinella tawilis
TCTTCTTCTTCTTCTTCTTCCTCCTCTTCCTCTTTTGCTTCTGGTTATATGCATTGCTCCCAGCTCCAGGTGATTGAGGCTCCTTTTTTAAACCTGTGAAAACAAAGGATCTGGAGCTCACCTGTTATCTAAATGGATCTTCTGAGAAAGAGTCTCATGGCTTGTTTCACGTCTCTCATTATGGCAGTATAGTATTGTATATGGATGGAATGGGGTATGGACACTGTGGGATCTTTTATGGGTGTCTGCTTTCAGGAGCGGACCAGTTGATAAATGGTATGGGGTGAAGAGCTGTCACCAACGGACTCGAAAAACAAATCTCTCATGACTATTCATGAGGGTGAGTGAGAACTTTTCTCTTTTTTTTTTTTTTTTTTCTTTTTTTTTGAAAGCACTTTATTTCTGGTTCATCTGTGTACGTAGCAAGAGATACAATCATTCTGCAGTCATGTCCATGCTTCATGGCAGCTGACTCTAGCATGGGTTCATGCCAGAGGCAGCTACCATCTAGGTATCTATGTGAATGTTTTATCTACCTTACTCCCTAAAGTATTGTGCCCACATATCTTGTGTGAAATCATTCAAAATGAACCAATGATTGCCATGGATTAAGAAAGTATTATCAGGGATTTTCCATCTCCCACATTGAGATAAATGCTATAATTAGGGGATCAGTTTGGCTTACGGACAATCCATAAATGATTGGAAGAAAACACACCCCAACCATCAGCAAAGCTTCTGCTAGCCAGAGCCATGCTGCTAGTATTTTTTGCACACTTTTGGATGAAACAAAAGATATGGTTCCCTACCTCTCCAAAATAGCCATGTAGAATGTAGTCAACAATGGAACAAACAAACAAACAAACAAACAAACAGACAAACGCAGTGGTGTGTTCTCCTTTTATGTGTTCATCTGAGCTTTGTGGCCACAGTTTTACCAGGCCCAGCCGCTTCATATCGATGCTGCTGTAGATTTTTCCTGTGTAGCTGGTAGGTGTTTGTAGATCTAGTTTTTCAGTAGAACACTTGAACTCCATAAAGCGAAACGAGCAGATAAGTCTGCTTGCTGAGGAGCCGGCTGAAGGCTGCCTTATACTGCGTGGAGAGCTTTGAGCGTGTCCGACGAGAGAGAAGGTGCGTCTCTCTTCATCATGCAGAGCACAGATATTACTCATGAACAACAGGGGATCACTGAGAGAGACTTTGGAGAATTTCTCAGTTCTATGATTTTCGGTGCATGGTGCAAAACATATGCACACACTGTAGCCTACCACCCCCATAGCAGACTCATTTTGTGCTGTAACATGGCTTTATTTCTCAAATGACCTCTGTCTGTTGTGATGTATTGCTGTACAGTGTAAATTTGGGCAAAATAAACCTTTTGCTTTTTAAAAAAGGTTCTCTCTTCTGTTCTAAATCAGAATTAATCAGAGTTGTTAAAATTTAATAAAATTCATAGTCAAATAGTTTGACTTTGGCTACTTTCAGTTTCACAAACTGTCTGACTCAGAGGGTCTGATGAAGCAGGTTGATGAAGCAACACCATTGCCATATTAGGCTTTTACTGATTGCCACGTAATCACCTTTAATCTAATCACCTTTGGAGAAGATGGCTGCAAAGTGAAAACAGCCAAATGAAACCAGCCAAAACAAATGCATCTTAATGTAGCACTTCAATGCTGTTTCCCAAGACATTGGTGTATCAAAAGATAAAAAAAACACAAACAACCAAACAAAAAAACAAACAGTCTTACTGCAGGCCTAGCAACAGTACACAGCTAATACGCTGAGTCTGAGCATTTTCCTGTTGAGCCTGTAGCCTATGTGTTAAAGAAATGGTGATTATGGAAAACACTCAGAAATCAGGTCAAAAGGAGATTAGTTGTTTGTACAAAGGGTTTAAAGGTTTTGCTCATTTGGTTGCATGGATTTAGTTGTTTATTCAACAAGCAACACCCGAAATCCTTTTCAAGGCTCATTTTATAGACACCATTTCGAATATCAAATAAACTCATTTCACGGCGGTCAGCATTCTGCATAACGTTATTTTCCCCGACTCCCAAAATTATAGGCAAAGGTCTGCCTGCCTGCCTACCCGTCTATCCGACCAGAGCTGTTGGGGATGATGTCATGATTATTAACAGTGGAAAGGGAGGGATCCCAAGCATCCCAACGGCTGCACCTCCTCCCTAACCAAGAGATTGGGCGCCACTATCGCTGCCTTCCTTCCTATCAGAGGGAGGATCTGTGTTTGCCAGCCGACCGTCGTGCCTTAGCAATATAGCCTAACCTACTGCAGTGAAGCTGACAAGGAGGGCAAGGAAGACGGAAGAAGAGTCAGAAAGAGTAGGCTAAAAGCGAAGGAAATCAAAAAGCAGGTAAGGGATAATCTCTGTATTGCAACGATTTGAATGTTGTTTAACAGACGCAGGGACATCAGAATGGGCGCAGTTGAAGTAGCCTACTTTTCTTGTGGGAAAAAGTAGGTGGTGGCTCGTGACCAGAAGTAGTTATTGTAAATCCGCAACTTGGCAAGAGCGCTTACTTGTTCAGATTTTTTTCACGGCCGTTAAAACCACGAGTCATTTAAACCTACCAATTTTAATATATCATTGTGTTTTTTGCATTTGGGCTTTAAATTGGAAGGGGAAGACAGTCAGCCAGAAGTATAATTTAAATCGCAACAGTATCGGTTCGACACTCCACTGGTGGCAACAAGTCTTCAAGTGTTACTTTAGGCTGCTAAGCGGCTCTGCTGCGGTATTATAGGGCGTTGTACGCTCACTAAAGCTATCAAAGATTGCATTTGAGAAGCCATTTCAACTTTGAGGTCGGCGACACAGTCAGGGTTTTTGTGGTAAGTCCATTTGTGTTTTTATGTGCAAGTAGCTCATATTTTCTCTTTGGTGATTGAAGAGAAGACCCAGCGCGCTAGGGCGTTGTTTGACTTAACGATTCCCGGCTGAGCTGAAAACACCCATGTAACGTTTGGCTATTTGAGAAAAAAAATGTCTACTCAATCCTGTTACATTGAAACTTATTGCAAAAGGCGTGTGAAAAATCACACCTTCAGCCCATATCTACATTGAAGCAGTAAATGTAGCTCGCATTTGGTGTCAATCGGGATACTTGTTGAAACCAAGTCGGGAATGCGTAACGTTAGATATGGCTATTTATAGGCCTTGTCCAATGAGCAGATTGTCACGGTTTTTCGGATGTTTCCAAAAGACATGTAGCGTGGACCATCTGTGTAGTCATTAGAGGCCATAAGTATTAGCCAACCTCCTTAACCCTCGCTCTACTGTTGTCCAAATGGTTCACCCGATATTTCATTAAAATTACCCATCATCAGATTTAGCAAGAACTCTTCAATTACTTATTGTGGTGCACACTCTGATTACATGTTGTATGATGGGAGGATCAATATTGCAGCTTTTTTATTGCAGCTTTTTCTGTACCATCCAATAAGAACTTTTTTCTTATCCTTGCAAACTTTGAAAATAGGCTATAGCCTATATAGCCTGTTCCATTATTTTGGAGTAACGGTTGACATTCTGTAAATACATTTCTCCCTTCTCTAAGAAACAAATAGAAAATTTAATTAGTCATTTAATTGACCTGTAGTCTTGCAAATGGATTCCATTCTGTCTAAGGAAGTGCCTCCTCTGGCCTCTTGATGAGATATAAATCCATGATCATTCCTCTAACTAATAGCCTACCCGTCTGGCGGTGACATGTGCCATGCCCCTGTGTGTCAGAAACATGTCACTGTTGATTGGGGTACTGTTCTTTCGAGGTGACAGAAGACAGCGTGCCATCCCTGTTGTGTCATAGAGCTTTGGCCCAATCTGTTCCTCTTTCCCCACAGTTAGACAAATGAGTCATTGCAGTGATTCTGACTGAGGGGGCCCAGCACGCTCTCACTGGAG
Organism: Sardinella tawilis; assembly: GCA_030264315.1. NCBI lineage: Eukaryota > Metazoa > Chordata > Actinopteri > Clupeiformes > Clupeidae > Sardinella > Sardinella tawilis. Next base: position 9,963,427 of record JASCQY010000232.1, read on the forward strand.
GGTAATGTGATAACCTAAGATTTTCTCATCAGAGAAGCCTCATGCGAGGCCTCATTTCTCTTCTCAAATCAATCTAAGTAAAGAGCCATTCATGCCCACCTCTCTCCATATCCACCCCAAAGCTGTACCCAGTGCTCTTCTTTGAGCACCCACCAATCCACCCCAACCTCTTTACCTCTTCCTTCCCCCCTCCAGTAGTTTCCCATGTGTTTCCCCAGACATGTGTGAGACCGGTAAAGGAGAGTCTGTTGAATCCTGCCATAGAAACTCCAGTCTCATAGAGTGAAGAGTCTAATTGTGCCTTAGAGCTTTGCGTCTTGATTCCATAGCACACAATCTTTTCATGACAGGTCGGGAAAGAGAGTTCATGCAACATGAGTCCAAATGGTAAAGAACCAGCCATAATGGTTGTTGTCTCTGGTTTGCAGTGTGGTGAAAAGAGAGGACGTCTGCACACTGACGTTATTGCTCATATCTAAAGCATGTTCGCCTAGAGCATAGAGGACTACTGTATATCAAAGGGTAAGAACCATGTGCTGGCTATTGGTTTTTATGGTACATTATTCAAACGTGTGTTGAAAGGTCATGAAGTCTGTGGGAAGTTGTCGCCTTCTTGTTCCTGTAATTTCTATGTGAGGTGGCCATCTGGTTACAGCACATGGTCTCTGCCCTCTGGATTAATTCTTTAGCCTTACCCTAGTCTCTGTGGATCACTGAGTGAGGTGCCGGCCGCATATAACATGAAATAACACTGCTGTGCTTTATCATGGCTTGCTCCTGGATATTCTACAACCGACTCTGACCTCACTCTGTGCTTGCTCAGAATGAATGATCTGAGCTAGTGTGATTACTTCGAACACATTTGTGGCTGGGTTTGTTGGTGTTCAACTGAATCAATGTTCCTGCCAGAGTTTAAGCTTAGCTCTGGACTAAATGTGTATCTAAATGGAGTTCGTTCTCATGATTGAGAGTCTGCTCAGGTCTAGTCTCGGGGAAGACGTCCCTGAATGTAACGGCAGTGGAGGTTATCGCTTCTCTGAAGTGCCATTTCAAGCCCTAAGTCATACTTGTCCAATCCACTCCCTCAGTTCATCAATACCAATTCGGCTCCACAGGGAGCGTCAGACCGCTCAGGCTGCGCTCGCTTTTTGATTTAGGCCAGTAAAAGTGCCGGTGAAACCATTTATTTCGGGTGGCTTTTTTTGCTCATTTAGTGCAGAACAATTAGATATTTATTACTTGGTGTGTGATGAGGTGCCATTATGTGGAGATTAACAGCTCTCTGAAACTTAATGGCTTTGCACTGCACAGCTGCCTCAGGGGCCTACCAAGGTAGCTGTGAACAAGGCCTGACTGAAAATGGAATATGACAAGTGTTCGGAGCTAGTAAGTTGTTGAAGGTTATTTGTGTTCGGTCTGTGTTTGTCAGCCAAAGTACTTCAGATGAAGGAGCTGAGGGGTTGCATGCAGTGGCAGAACACACCATCACAGCTGTTTGTGGATGTGGATGTCTCTGATGGTTTAAACATGAAGGTGAAGCTAGCATGAATGCATTACAGAGAGAATATTTAGAGGTCCAGTGCAGTGCAATCAAGAATTTATTCATCTTGGAGTTCTTAAGATGAATATCGAATGAATTTTGGCAATGAATATGAAGAAGTTCTGGTGACAGCAGAGCACTGTAAGCTTTTTCTGGTCATCAGGGCAATAAATTGAGCTTTACAGCTATTTGGTCTTCATTCCTAGTTGAAACTGCAGCGTACTATGAAAACAATTTCACACAGAATAGGGGAATGTTGAAGACTCACTGGGGTACCCACACTTTTGCCCTTGTCAAATACCCAAGAGTGTGATTCTTCTTTTAATCATCATTCCCTCAGTCGTTCCGTCATTCCAGCTGACAGACACACGATGTGTTGACCATTGCACTTATTATATCCATCATATCCAAATAAAAAAAAAATCACTAATCAGGTACTCCAGCTAAGCAATTCTGAATACATTGCCGTACATAGTGCAATAGTGCATATGTCTGCACCACTCCTTTCTATTTGTAAAGCATTACCAGTTTATTCTCCCCATGGCCAAACTCCATGTGCTGTCTCTGAACAACGTAAATAATAGCAGAACTTCTGTTGTCTCATTTGTTTTCATTGGAATGTAAACTATGTGGGTTGATCACTTTCCTGCTTCCTGAAGCTCTGTTTGGCAAATGATTAGATCTGAATCAGTCTTCATTTTACCTAATCCCTGTGGCACATTTTGTACGGGAGCCAAGAGCAGGTTTGTTAAGACACAGTGAATCATGGCCTGCTTCTCACCACTGTGCCAAATGTCCAGTTTAAACGAATGGGTAAGTTCTTCCCGAAATGTACCTCAGTCCAAAAGTGTGTCCTTTTTCTCTTTCACACCTTTGTATTAAAGTCTATATTTGGACGTACTGTTTGACATGGAAGGCTGGTGTCTCAGACTGAGGCGTGTTAGACAGAAATCATCTTTGTCTTTGCAGACAGTGTGCTAATGAAACTAGACACTTTGTTTATGCTATGAGAAAGAAGCTCATTCCTCTCTTGGCCTGATTCACACACAAACTGACGCCTGGCTATTTGCTCCGTTATCTTTGTGTCCTGAGATCCATTTCCCAGAAGAACAATTGTATGATCAGAATTGCTTGAGAGTTGTGCAGTCAATGATATGTTCATTTATTTATTAAGGCATTCATTTATTTAACTATTTATCTATTTATTTAACCTTTGATGAACTTGCACCACTACATCCCTCAGTAGCTTTGATTCCAGTGGACCCGTGCCTTCCCTGGACTTACCATAAACACTTGACACGATTTGTCAACACAGTAAAACAAGTCTGACAACACTGACCAATTTGCACCACTTGGTCTGTGCAGTTATCCTATTAAGGGCAGTGTGTGGAAAATGTCTACTGTGCTTCCTCAGAGTCCCCTCCTTTGTATGTGAAAGCTCCCCTGGCTCTGCACACGGTTGGCCCTTCGAGGATATGAGTAGGGCTTTATTCATCCTGGAGCATGCTGTAGAGCTGCCCCACCCTGCGAGTCCACTGACAGAGCACGCTGCCCTGGTTGCATAACCAGGGTCCTCTCTGCGGCGGCAGGAAACTTTGGAACGGGGAGCGAGTTGCTGATTAACAGAAGGACGAGGCACCACTGGATCCATGAAGGCTTTCCTCTCTGTTTCCTCACACGCTCTCTGGAGCGTGCTCCTTGCTCTTGTCCACCTTAATGGCATTTATTGTTTTTGTGTGATATTGTGAGGGTGTTAATTCCTGGAGAGAAGAGTTGCTGCTGCCGTCCACTCTGACTTGTCACTTTTTTTTAGTCGGGTAACAAGAGTTACGACAGGGAATTTTCACCAACGCAGGAGGCGGGAGCTGAAAAAGGACCTGAATAACTTTGGCCCTGAGTTGAGACGGAGCGTGGAGCAGAGCAGAGGAGTGTTTAGGTAGGCAGGCACTGACTTGGGAATCCTTTTTTTTTCCCTCCATGCATCTGTCATTAACTCTGATGACTGCCCCCTTCAAAGTCATGACCTCCTTTGCCGTTATGGAGAGACTGTCATCATTGCGATGATAGAAGTGAGTTTTTTTTTTTTTTTTTTTTTTAGATTGGGGGGGGTTGAGGAGGGACATGTCTGGCAAATTTACTGCTATGGCAGAGAGCGAGAGGGAGAGCAAAGGACGCTGAGTCACTCAGAGTTAACAGTGTTTTTCCACCCAAAACAAACTCGTCCATGCTCAACAACTGCCAGTATTCATAAAGTCTTTACTGTAACTCGTCCCGTCATAACACTAGACATCTGACCGTAGTCACTGGTTTGCTTGGGCAGATCATAAAATCTTGTTCTTCTCTCATGACCGACTTTGAAAACAATCGCGTCTACTGTTTCAGTTAGTTGATGTCCGTTTGAATAGAGCAACCAAGTTATTTCCTTTGAAAGAAGTGTAAATATCCGTTACATCAGAGCCAGATATAGTACAACGGACTGACTATCAAAGCTAAATAAACCAGTTATCACCTCTTTGCTCATGTAAAAGTTTGCTTTGGAGCAAACTGAAACATGGCCTTCATTGTTTTCTCTGCTATGTCAATTTGGAAGGCATTTGTATGGCTTATCACCTTGGTCCACCTGTGTCTTTCCTATGTGCATGGGGTTGTTGGCTCAAGTCTTTCACTATCAGTGCCACTGGGTTTTGTCGAAGGCCAAAGGTTCAAAGGTCATCCATTTAATCAGTAGATGCCAACAATGTGTACTGAGCTGCTTGCATAAAGGGATCATGCTGGAGGTGCTGTGGGAGCACTCACTTTGCAACACTCTCCAGGCTTGCTAAACACGTGTACACACACACACACACACACACACACACACACACACACACACACACTGGCTCCAGGCTCCCCACAGTGTTCAGGGCTTCTCAATGTAAACAACGCTCATGGTGAAACATTCCTCCACGGGGCGTGCTAGTACAAAAAGCTGAGGACACGCAGCAAATCCTGGTCACTCTCAAAGCCCCAATCCCTCTTCTCAACCCCTGATGCTCAGAGATAGAGAGAGAGAAGGCTTCCACTAGCCAACTGGTGCTACTGCTCTTGCCAAAACCTGGGACAATGAAAAGAGATGTCTGCTGCATTGAGAGTTTGAGGGTGAATTTTAATATGTGTGCTCTGTTTATTGCCATCTTATCCAACACTACTGGTTTCCACTGCCATTTTACTTCAGAAAGCAAATCAACCAGGGGTAGTGGTAGCAACTTGGCTAGCATGGGTTCGAATCCCGGCTGCTAGTGCTACTGTTGTGTCCTTGACCACTTCACCCTTTAGAGAAGACTGGGACTGAAGTTACTGATACTGTAGCTGACAAATGTAAGTCGCTTTGAAGTATTGCGTCTGCTAAATGCCTTAATGTAATTGTTAACGTAATCAACCTGTACTGTATGACCATCATCACTGAGTGAAGACAGTGACAATTTAATTTTTCATGCCCATGTTCATTCAGGCAAGCACTGCTCAAATTGATGCCTTCTATGCCTCCCCTATTTTAGCCATGACTGTACTTGTATTGGAGAGAGGGTGTCAGATAATGACAAATTCTCTGCCGCTTTTGGAGGCACAAAAGGAGGTTTTTGGGTCATCGCCCTGGAGAGAGAGAGAGAGAGAGAGAGAGAGAAGGAGGGATGGCGAGAGAGTGAGTGAGAGAGAGTGGCAAGGCGACAGCGGCCTCTCATTCTTTCTGAGTTGGCAGGCCATCTGACATGCATGTCAAAGTCCTTTGTTGGCGGTGCAGTGAGTCCCCGACTCTGGTGAAAGGTAGTTGATATTGGAAGTGCAGCAGCCAAATTGCAGCCCTTGCCTTCCATGCTGCTGAGCATCATGTTGATTGGCTGGATCTCTGTATAGTGTCCTTTGAGCTTCCAGCAAGTTATAACTCTATGTCTGCAGCAGTCATAAATGCTCTGATATGTTCTGTCAACTACTTTGATGTCTAGTATAAAATGTATTTTATGTAATTGTGACTATAGGGTAATACAAGTGAATGTACTGTAGTATGTACAGAATAGTATGGAGCTCTCCGTAGTATATTAATAGTGTTGATTTGTTATTTAATGCATTCATTTTTACCTATTAAATATAAACTATTTAATGATATACTTATTACTATTAACTATTTGACTTTTTAAAATTGTTCACATTTGTCATGCCAACTAGTGGCTTAGGCTAATGCCTCCTGTATCCAGCTTTTCAGTCTGACCAACAAGAAGAGCTAGTTTTATATGAGCTGTCATTCACGTGACATTCCCCAGCAAAGTGAAAAGCTTTGAGTAGTGTCCCAAACCTTGACAAGAAAACCCATTACGGCATAAAAACAAGGAACAGAAATAACTCCAGGAAATGACACGAGATTCCATCGGCAGATATCTCCATTTGTACATCATTGTGTCTGTGTTGTGAGTGTGTCATACATTCCTGTCAGCTGTGCCTCAGAACACACCTTTGGCTGGGACGGGGGGTGTTTTCCGGCTGACCGTATGGAATGGGCAGTGGGTAGATGATGGGCCCCCAGTGTTTGGTGGCCCTGCTTTAGAGAAAATGGTGAGAGGCTTGCTGAATCATAATGTCTAACATTGCAGGAGTAAGCAGGGAAATAACATTTGACTACTGTGTGGTGTCAGGGCATTTGAAAATTGTTGTTAAAGGGGTAGTATGTGTGTACAATGCAGATCAATTGAAGGAAATTCAGCATAATGGAATAGTTTGTTTACACTCAAATCTAAAAAAAAGTGACATGAAATATGTTATAACAGAGTTATGGATAGGGGTGGCTCCACAGAGGTAGACACAGGATGGTAGTTTATTGCCAGGAAGTGCTGAAAATCTGAAGTCTGTTTCTTCTGCTTCCCCATGGACATGTTCAGCATTCCCACGGACTGTCATCTATGCAGTGCTCGCAAGTGGACAGGAAAGCATTTCCTCTGATAGTGGCGAGGCGGCAACCACCCGCTGTCTGCTCTGTGAAGGGGAATAACAAATAACACGTTTGGGGAGCCAAACTGAGGGAAAGCACTGTATTTCCTGTAGCCAGCAATGAGGGGAAACTTCCCAGATAGTTTACTGGTGATTCCACTACTCGTCTGCTAACAATCTGGAGTCTGCATTGACAGTAAATGTGGTAACCTTTGAGCAGATGAACAAGCTAAGATTTCACTGCTCTGCACAGATCATTTACCTCGATTTTTTTCGAAGGGTATTGATTGATGAATACATAATTGTCCTATTGATAGGATGACTTGTTTACCCGTTTCTGGATTTGTTTACTGGTATGTTTCCAATGGTGGTTGTAGCCCACTTTGTAACATGTGGGCATTCCCCGGTGTGCTGTTGTCCTCTATGTCTGATGACCTGAGGTTGACCGAGCCAAGGATAATGGAGGAATGGATTGAAGGCTCTGCCAGTCTAAACACACCTGATGGGGATTAGGACCACCTCATAGGACATCACTTTTGCTTTTGTCAATGGGTTTTAACCTCACATCGCAGTGTGTCTCATTGAACCTCACACTCCAGTGTTATTCATTTCCTTGGCCTTTTTGAATAAAGAAGACTACTTGTGTGCTCTGGTGTGTTATCATTCATATCGTTCAGGTCCTCAATGACTAGTCCCCTAGTTTCTTCACACTCACAAACACAGCGAAAGAGAGATGGAGCCTGACCATGTGTACAGGTCAAACCAACCCTTTTAATCTTCAAATCCTCTTTTTTCGCTTTCACCTCAGCGAGAGGCACGTTGCCTGACCGGGCCATTTGTACAAGAGGAACAAACGGCAACAGTGGGTCCCGCAGCTGCTGGGCAGAAGTTGCTGAGTGGAAGATGTCGTAGTCGCCGTTGCCGATGATGACTGCAACCCAGCAGGTTGGCGGGGAGGGAAATAATTTGGCTTATTTATTTCTTTATTTCCCTCTCTGGCTTTTGCGCCGCCACGAGCAGCACCAGGGTGATAAGTGGCTGTTTTGGTGACGTGCCAGACTGCAGCAGGGAACGTCTGACAGATTAGAGAGAGAGAGAGAGAGAGGGAGAAAGAGAGGGATGGAGAGAAAGAGGGAGCAGATGGGGGGGGTGTTGGGGATGGGGAGATGGGGGCAAAATGCACAGATGTGCCCAGCCTGTGCCACCCATTCATCATGCCCGCTCCAAGCCATCACCGATATCACTTCCTGCCCACACGCCCATTGCAGGGGGCCCGCAGAGTCACCGAACACGTGCCACCCTCCGATCACCGCAGAGCCAAAATGGCCCATTGGTTTAGGACTGCCTGTCTCCCTGCCCGTGAAATTGACATGGCTTTGTGTGCCCCCAGAACGACTCTCGAGGGGTCGAGAGCGCTTAGCGGAGAGATTAGTGCCAGCGACAGTGAGGATTTTTCACCTAATGGCATGCAATGCTTTTTGGGTGCCGGCAATTTTTCACTCTGACATTGTTTCCATGTGGGTTTATTTGAAGGGGGGTGTGGGTGTGTTGGTCTGGGGGGGGGGGGGGATTTCAGCAGTGTTGCGTATCAGTTTGAGAGACATCACTCAACCATGACCAAGGGCACTTGTCGAGAGGGGGGGGACCCACTCCCCCAACCCCCCTCAACCCGCACAGACACACTTTTTCCTCTCTGCTTCAAAGAGGGTACTTTCTCATCAAGTGATTTCAGTGGTTGAGGCTCATTACCATTTTCATAGGCTTTGCAAGTCTAATTATGCCATGCCCCTCGCTGATAAAAGGCACAAACATTCAGTGGGAAAATGGGGAGCCTTGGGTCCCATGTAATCCTCCCACTTGTCTCCCAGCACACCGCTGCGCTGCTCTGCTCCTCAACGCATCTTCTCCCTGAGTGGCCGTTGCCTCTGCCATGTATTATACATACACTACACTACACAGGCACAATGCTACACTGTCCTCATTTAAAAGCTAAACCGTCCATGCACTTCACCTGGGCTGTATCAAGCCACGCCAGATCACTGGGGAACCTTTAATTCTGCTTACTGTAGGTAAAATGTTTTGCAGGAAGTATTTAGATTTAGGTGAGGTGCCAATACAGTACATTTCTTAAAGTGTTGTATGACTCTGCAAGTGAGCCTCTTTTTCTTATGGATTTATATGTGTGGTGGTGCTATTGGCCTTGACTTTAGTCGTCTTTTATGTCCTGCAGAGCTAACAATACTGCTACGTTCTCTGGCATATTGCTTGAGCATATGCAGACAAGGATGTATGTTGTTGCTATTTTGGTTGAAGGTGACTAAGACTTGTGTTCAGGAGAGAAACAAAGGAACAACATTTCTCTGCGCACTTCCGAAGACAGCTGGGTCAGCCCTTAAAAGTGCTCGCTGTCCTCGTCCCACTCTGTGATAACATTGCCTCCTGTCCACATTGTGCTGTTTTAGCAAAGACGGCTGAACTGGGTCACCCGCTAAATGAAAACCGTAATGAGCATCACTGCTAGATCATTTTCCTATCCCAAAGAAATTGGGACTGAAATTTTTCCTGATCCTCATGTAATTCAGAGGCTTTTTTTACATACACACACACACACACACACACACTAGCATACTAGCATGCAGGGCGACTGAGCGACCTTGAGTTGGAGGCAGCAGGATGAAGTCGAGCTCCCTCTGAGGCCCTTGACAATAGACCCCCAGGCCCAGCGCCTGTCCTCCCATTAGCTCAAGTCTTTCAGCATGGCATCCGCGGGAAGTGTGTGTGTGTCTGTTGCCGGCGGCCCCTAAAAGTCCCTCTGTGATTCTCTTTCTTACCCCAGTGGCCAGACAGCAGCTTGATTGGGTTTCAACGTTGAAATTATGGTTGTGTTTTAGCCTGTCTGGTTTGCCAGAAAAGTACAAGTCTCCTGTGACATGTGGAGTCTACTGCAAAAGTTGATGTCAGAAGTAACGACAAAGTAGGCCAACTCTAATAAACCACTCTGGATAATTTTATTTGGATTTGAGGAACAGGGGATGGGGGTTGGTGGGGGGGGGCTTGGCTAACTGCTTCTCCAGCTGTCAGAGTTTCCGGCCATTTTTGTGCCCTGTTTTCCTGTACGTTGCAGTGTGGAAAGGAAAGGACAGGGTGTGGTCAGTGAGTAGCCCGATCTCACCTCCCTCCATCTCTCCCTCCCAGCCTGCCTGAGAAGCTGTCTCAGCCCCCAACCATAGGCTGCCTGAAGCGGTCTCAGCCCCCAACCATAGGCTGCCTGAAGCTGTCTCAGCCCCCAACCATAGGCTGCCTGAAGCGGTCTCAGCCCCCAACCATAGGCTGCCTGAAGCGGTCTCAGCCCCCAACCATAGGCTGCTCCTCCTAGGCCACAGGCTTCTCCTCCTTACGTTCCGTGTGCATACATACACACCCCCAGCTCTGCACAACTACAAAACACTTTTCACCCAATTACTTCTTTTTCAACATAGACAACTTTGTTTCACTTTGTGTGTGTGTGTGTGTGTGTGTGTGTGTTCCTGCTATTGCACAGCAGTTAACTGTCCTTTAAACTATTGAAAATCCATTCAGCCTCTCTTGGCATCCTTCGATTTGGAGCACGTATTGAACCACTGCCTCTGAATGCCCATTCTAACTAAGTCTCCAGTGATATGAGCCGCTCTCTCTCTGTCTTTTCTTTCTCTCTCTCTCTCTCTCTCTCTCTCTCTCTCTCTTTCTCTTTCTCTCTTTTGCTCTCCGTTCACCAATGAGA
>JASCQY010000232.1:9995858-10010435 GCA_030264315.1 Sardinella tawilis
AGTTAATAATAGATAGATGCTAAATAGATGCTAACCCCCCCCCCCCCTCCCCTTCACATGCAATTTATTTGACACTGGTGAATCTGTTCCACACAGTAAGTGTCCAGCCACTGCACTCTGTGTGCAACATCTCAGCACAGCTTTGCCTCTCGTGATACACAAGAACTGAGTTTTCCATCACACTGACATCTAGTGGTTCAAGGCTTACAAATGAACGTCGAGGAACATTATTCTTAATTCTTTCTTCCATTTCCTCTGGCTAGTCTCTGATAATGGCTTATCCATGGTAACTAATGTTCTAGAGAGGATGCAGAGTACTGAGCACAATTCCTTTTGCTTGAACCCCCAAAAAGGTGCTCCAAAAGCACAGGGTTCATGCCTACAATGCTGCCTGCTTTACCAGCTGGACTGTGTGCCTCAATGATAATGGTGGTTGTGAGCCTCATATTTCAGGCACTCGCGCATGACGCTGTCTGGCAAGGATCAGAAGCATCGGCTCAAATGGCCTACAGTACGTTTCACAGTATATTTTCCAGAAAGCCTCCGAGCGGTGTGAAGATACTGACTCAACACCCTCCCATTCCAAACCACTTTGCTTCCTGTCTTGTTGTGATGAGATAATAGGGGTCAAGCATAGAGGATTGGGAAGCACCGCCATCACACAAGAGTCATGTGGACAACAAAGACTATGCTGCGAAACAAAATGCAACACTGGTTCAATTCACCATGGAAACAATCAACAGGAGGTGCAGCCCTCATCGATATTATCAGGGTACGACACTGACTCATGTGCAACCTTATCTGTCAATCAAAAAGCATTATCTAATGAGAAACTAAGAAACACTTTCCGACAAACAGTCTTTAGACGACACATCTCATCATGATGATTGCTGTTTACCAAAGTATCGGTCTGCCAAATGTGTTTCTCCTAATATGAAGGACAGGCTTATAAAACAAAACTGACAGAGTAGCTCTGAGTGGAATGATTAGTTTGGGAGTTTTGCCATTGCAATTTTTGGGGCACTCTCACCAGTAGTTTGGGGGGTACAGTCCTGACGTCCCGGCTGCCGGCATAGAGGCGATAGAGCTTGTGGGCATCCACGTACCCCATCAATCGCTCACACAGCAGGTCAGCAGCACTGTTAGACGGGGCACAGGCCACAACGTGGTTGGAGGGGTCTGACTTGCAGATCTACAGAGGACAGAAAAATAAACCACAAATCTTCACTGCTTTGCTGTGTGAATCCTAGATTCAAGTAATCCATGTTTTTAATACTGTCAGTTGTTTGCATTGTTCTAGGTGTGCCTGTTTATTGACTACAAATGACCATGGAAGACAAACACAAACACAGAATACAATCTTTGTTTGCAAATTGTTATGCAGGGTACACTGGGCGGTGTGTGAAGCTCTTGTCGAATGAGCAGCCATAACACAAGAAAGCATTTCTGAACCTGATTGATGGCCTCCACCAGAGTGACTGTTTTGCCAGTTCCCGGAGGGCCGAACACCAAGTACGGAGCTGGCTTGGATGCCCCTGACATGATCCAATGGACAGCTGCGTTCTGCTCTGGATTGCTCTCCAAGTCACGGTTGAACAACCTGTGGGGACACAACCGATTCCCCCGTTAAGTTTTTTTTTTTGCATCATTTCAATTTGCAGTAAACGTCAATTAAAACTTAACGAAGTATCAAACCATCAATTCCACCACAGTGCTAGCGTTTCATCCACTGAGATCTGAGCAGAGACTGTAAATCTGGTGTTGTAAAATCTGGGAGCGTGGTAATTGAACTATCTGCGAGAATGTATTCATAGCTTTATCACATCTGTCAGTTGATTTTCTCTCAGGCCCCATGGAGAGCCGCTGGCCTGTGATGAGAATATAGATTTCTTCAGTCCAGAGAGCAGGAGGCTGGAGTGAGCCTGGGCCACAGGTGGGCCTTGACTGGGCCTGAGTCAGAGCCACAGCAGAGCCAGTGGTGGTCTCCGGAAGAGTCACTGTCTGAGAGAGGGTGTGTGGCAGACCAACCAGTCCCCAAAGTCATTAACATGAACAATAACAGGAGGAATGCCACCGGTGTGTGCGTGTGTGTGTGTGTGTGTGTGTATGTATGTGTGTATGTGTGTGTGCATACACTTGTGGGTGTGAGTGAGAAAGTGGATGAGAATGACAGTGGGAGAGACACAGAGAGAGAGACAGGCAGACAGAGACAAAGACAAACAGAAAGGGCATATAAAAAAACTACTGCTTAAATGTATGATTGTCAATGCATGTCTGCACCCACTGCACACATACTGTATACGTAATGTTCATCCAGGCACAGCAGATTGAATAAGACATGCATGTCTAAGGACCAAAGCCAAAGCAAACATTATTAGATTAAATAGAACTGGCTTTGAATGCAACACTTTTCAAATACCTTATGTGAAATAGCCCCTTTCACGACCATATCTCCAAGAAAAGGTCAAAAGCATTTCAAGACCAAACAAGCCTCTGCATTAAATCTCGGAGTGCCCAGTGTGATTACAGGGTTAGATTGTCATCCTCTCTCTCTCTCTCTCTCTCTCTCTCTCTCTCTCTCTCTCTCTCTCGTCAGTTGAAGACAGGAGGCCAGTGAGTTGTGCAGCACTGACCTGAGACCAGGCTGGGGGATTTGAGTGGCTTTGGAGCCCGTGGGGAACAGCACGTCTCCCAGCTTGTGTTGAGTGGCCAGCTCCACCGCCCGGTGCTGCAGCATCAGAGTGAACCGGTTGAGGGTGAACTCTATGTCAAACTTCATGTTACTGAGGAAGCCCTGCACCATCCTGTGAAAGCCCCACACACATATAAACACACACTGCTTTCATATCACAGTTGTAAAACATGTCAGCTTTACCAGTGAACACCATGTGGGTGCTTCCATGCCATCGTTACACTATAATCTAATGTTGGGGGTGATGTCAATCAACAGGAGTTTATGGCACATTTATCAATATCAGTTCACTCAAGGAGAGGTTTAATGACCATTTTTAACCTTAGTCGCACAAATGTACAGTACAGTATGCTCTCGGCAGTGAGTCTTCCAAACCCTGCAATTAAGCCAACATTAATCCCTTTGCTCCCTCAATTAGACCTGTGTGAGCCTGTCGGTGTTAATGTATCCAGAAACTAACATTATTAAACTGACATTGAGTCTAATAATCTCACAAACCTGCAATTTCAACAGACATTACACACCCTGCTCTGTCAATAAGCTGTGTGTGTGTGTGTGTGTGTGTATTTGTGTGAGAGTGTGTATGCATGTGCATCAGTAACATGAATATGTATGTGCATGTGTTGTACACACTTCTTAGAGAAGCCCAGTTTGACGCTATCCAGCTCCACGCGGTGCACATAGCCCTTGAAGACTGTGAGTGGCTGTGATGTGTCATCAGTCTTGGAGACCTTGAGGTGATCTCCTCTCAGGACTGACGGCCTGTTCTCTGCTACCCCTGGCACCTAAGGGAGAAGGTGGCAAAGCGGCTCACAGATTAAACTCACAGATTCAAATATAACCTGTCTATGCTTTAATACCCACCTATTCTCCTTTTCTCTTTTTGCTTAAAAGCTTAAAATGATTTACCCTGACCAAAAAAAAATGAAGTTTAAAGAATGGATTATTTATGAAACAGTCCAACATGTATAAAGCGATCCAGAATACATTTGAAATGCCTTAACGGTCTGCTGGATATAAACAGAACAGTGCCACAGATAAATAGAGGTTGACAACAGCACTATTATTCAGCTCTTTATTAAACTCTGGTTCTTCGATTTTCAACACATGTTCAATTAAGCATAACATTATTTTCAACAGACCCAGCGAACCCCATCATAAATATTCTAACAAAGCATTATTTATATATATATATATATATATAAAAAACAACTCTTGTTTTGTTATCTCTTCATTGCTTTTGTAACTCTAGTGAATAAAATGACAACAGTTTATTGTATTTCAGTAGGCTATATATATATATATATATTTTTTTTTCTGGTCTGCCACAGCGCTTAAAAATCTATTACTCTCTTTTCTTTCTGCATCCAAATGTCCATGACTGAGCCGTCTCTTACTTTAAGGATGAGGAGCTTCTTGTTGCTCCTGTCCTGGGTCATGGACTGGGCGTGCATATCGTACTTCTTGATGTCCACCTCCATCTGGATCTCCTCCAGGTACAGCAGCAAGTGGAAGCGCTTCGAGTAGCTCTTCATGCAAAGGGGAGAATCCAGCACAGCCCTGACAAGCAAACAAATAAACAAGCAAACAAATAAACAACTCTCTACCAGCTGGTCAGTAGTGACCAAACAGACAAGTTTCCTGTAAATTCCAAGCAAATCCACTGTATATACTGTATGTGCCAGCAGATGCTGAATACAAAACAAAACTAGAGAAACAGAAAAACTCTTAAATATGTTTTAATTGAACAGTATTTTGACCAACACAACCTGTGTTTTACACATGCAGTATGCTGTCCAAAGTGACCATAATGGGTAAAGAAAGGCCCCTTATAAATGGCCAGTACGCTTGGCACATACAGGTATTATGAATGGTCCCTCTGTGTCCGGTTTTTCATTTCGCTCACGGGTGAATGCTACAATCAATTAGCTTCTCAGTAAATATCATCTGAACATCCGAGCTGGTTTTATTTTGTAGTATAAAAATAATGTCTTTGACCTCTGTCCATACACTTGAGAACTGCACATTAGTTCAATGTGTGATTACCTGCCATAGGCGCATTGCCTGAGGACGCTTTGTTACACTTAATGACATTCCTCCATTTCTCATGCAAGCAAGCTTTACCTCCTCATCCCCCTTTAAATAGGGTCTCCGCGGTCAGCTTCCCATAATGTTTAATAAAGACCCCACTGCGCTAAGCTGCCAGACATTCACTGTGGTCTCATTCATTGTAATATTGTTGACGACCCCCCTTCCCAGTCATGGACAGTTTAACATAATTTAATGTCTTCTTGCCTCTTGAGGTACCTGGGCCTGCAAGAGGTCTTGGTCCTCGTATTAATTCCTTTGACATGTTATAGAGAAAGGGCCTAAGGGTGGGTGGGGTGAAGTGGTGTGAATGTGTGTGTGTGGGGGGGGGGGGGGGTTAAATCACGTTGGCCCTAAGTGTTATGGCCCCATAAATTACAGTAATTCACTCTGTGCGATGGGAATTAAGGGACCCATACTGTGAGGATTTTTTATTTAGATTAATCACAAATGCCGCTGAGTCAAATCGCCTTCATTTTCCTCTGGCTGGGGTGTCTATTATGCAGCGATTTTATATGTAGGTCAACTCAGGACGTGTTCCCTCAGAACAAATGAATAAGTGTCATGTCGATACATTATAGTGCACTGTGCTGGCAAGCTCACTCAAAAGTGTTCCAGAAAAGCAGGGTAACTTCGCAGACAGTGAATGAAATGCAATGCAATTTATCCAATCTACTATAATTTAATTCCATTCCATTCCTATGAGGCTGTGATTTGACCCCACGATATTGCTTTAAAATGGCTCAGCGGACACTACTGGTCAGTTCAAATAATTTTTACACTCCATCTCTTTCTAGGCCTGTAAGTGACTTCTACCATTTGGTTAATTTTTTGAGCAAGCCTGGGATTTTCTAGAAGTATTTAATTGAAATTAGACAAAATAAAAATCAGGCAATCGAGCTAGCATGCTTATGATGTGAGTGTGTGCGTGTGTGTGTATGTGTATGTGTATGCGTGTGTGTGTGTGTGTGGTGCACTCACCTCACCACTGGGAGTTGCTGTCTGGCAGTAGGAGACAGATACTCTGAATCCTCAAGCCTCTGCTTGGCTAAGTCCTTGAGGTACTTTGGGTATTTGTATTCCTTCAGCTTTACCACATTTTTCAGCGGGTGGGTGACAAAACTGTTTAATAGTGAGAGGAAAATGTGGAATTACTCAGGCGTGACAGGAAAATTTATTTTTTTCATAATGAATACTTAAAACCAAATTGAAATACCATAAGCCATTATGTTTCCTAATTGCCTGAATTAATATTGCAAATGCGATAAAAATAACCTCATTACTACTCAAGATAATGAAAGCTCCCACTGCAATTGAGTATTAGCCTAAAACTTTCACAGGAACTCATCTCCTGATTATGGCGGAAGCCTTTCTAGTTGAAGATACAATACAGCAGCATTGGCTTACAGGAAAACGTAGAAGTCAAAATAAGAAAACTGGCAGCGATCCTTAAGTTAAACTTAAAGTGAAAGAGAGAGAGAGAGAGAGAGAGAGAGAGAGAGAGAGAGAGAGAGAGAGAGAGATAGAAATAGAGATAGAGGTAGAGATAGAGGTAGAGATAGATAGATATATATATCGATCTTTATTTATCCTGAAGGAAATTAAATACCTAATACCTAACGTAATACCAAAAGCCCACCATTAAACAAATTGATGCAAACTCGCAGATAATTTCAATGCATAGTCTGAAAGATTTCAATGCATAGTCTAAAAAAAGAATACTTATTTTTCAAAAAAATAATACCTCTAAAACCAAATGTAATACTTTTAACAGCCTTTAATTTTCCAATTTCAATTAACCCTGCGGGCCGCAGATCTGTTTTTTACAAAATAATTTGAGGAAAATGTACCACAGGGAGAGGAAAACCCATTCATGCTTTGTGCAGATCAAGCACCTCAAGCTGTTTTCGTGAGGTTATTGCAAAAGTGAAACCTGCTGGAGGCCTGTGTGCACGGAGTTTAAATAAAGTTGTGGTCTATTACTTTCCTTTACTATAACGAATGCATTGTTAGGCCATGATGTCAGAAAATAAACATGCTAAATTGTCAAAAGGTGTCATGAGGAGCTCAGGGCCGCCTATTCAAAAAAGGTTGAGAAACACTGCTCTAAATGAATGGGACACCCGTTAACATTAGCTACTGGTCTACTATTCAGTCTACAGTATGTTGCTGTATCAAATTTTTTGGTTCTACAGCATTTCCTACAGATAGCACTCGGTGACCTTGAATAACAGGGCAATTGATTGATTCACAGTGGATTTCTTCTTTAAGAAATAGGCTTAAACTGGAGGTGATTCTACTCTGATCATATACTGTATAAAGTAAACCTGGTCCGGCCAGGTAAAGTCTGGCCCTGGCCTCATGTTATACACCCTGCAGCAGTAACAGCAACAGTAGCAGGCCTTTCTAGTTCAGTCTCAGGTTAGGTCTGTGTCCACCCACCTCTCTGGAGGCTCTCCCTCATCCACCACTATGTTTACAGCCTGGAGCTTGGCCCCCTGACGAGGGCTGTAGGGACTTATGGGCGCTAGCTCCACAGCCAGCTGCGTCATGGCCACGGCCTCCAGCTCCCGGACGATGCAGAAGGGCTTCGAGGAGGTGGGGGGGTCTGCGCAGAACTCAAAGTACATGGAGGCAGGGAAGTGGCCATAGTGGAGCAGCTGGTAGTGCATCTCGACCACATAGCTGTCACCTGCAGAGGGTGAAGAGTTAGGGGTATAATCTGTGGATACTCATGCCAGAGCTGTCTGAAATGTGTGACCTTGATTCTGGCGAAAGGCTTTTATTTTGATACAGGAGTACCATAGACATTCACATTTTATCAGGTTTTTATGCTCCTGAGGCACATGTTGACTGATCTTGACTCTGAGCCACTATGGCACTATGGCCATTTACAGAGCCAGAGAGGACTATGAAGAGGACACTTATGAATGGAAAGTCACAGTCTGTTAACGTTAACAAAAGGAGTCACAATTTTGACCCTTGTGTGCCGTCCTAAAATAACAGATTTGACAAAATGTGATGGCATGATTAAAGGTGGTCATCACAATGATAGTAAATACAACATCATTACAAAATTGCTTTTGAGCACAATATGGGTGTGTGTACTGCACCAGGGGCTCACAGAGGAATTACAACATGTGCCTTACGATTAGTTAGTATTCAGAGACTGGCCCAAAGCCTGGCCGTGTAGGCGAAGTCCTTCACTGGCCATTACTAGACTCATTTGTATCAGAGTAAGTTTGCTTGACTGTCACTTGATGCAGAAGTTGCTTCTATATACAATCCAAGTTATAAGGTCAATAAAGGTTATTTACACCTCTGGTCATCAAGCACACAGATCTTATAACCGGTTAATAATTTCCTGCTCTTATCTCACAGCTGAGGATGTTCCCACTGTTGGCCCCGGTCACCAACAGGTGGGTGTGGAGAATGATCATCTTTTCTGTTTACTTAACCATTGCAATGATGTAAGTTCTTGGCAACGAATGCTACCTGGGCAGAGGAGGAGAGGAGATATCCGGGTGACCCTTTTCTCATCCACCAGAGTGAAACAGCGGATCCGGTGGAGTGCAGTGTAGTAGTTGAAATAGATGGAGTTTGTTGCTGTATTCTGAATGTGGAACTTGACGACAGCACCCTTTTCGATGTGCTGGATGTTGAGGAGAACCCTGCCATTGGTTGCCTCTGGATCTGAAGAGATCTGGATGCCACATTTGTCAGAGACTAACTTTATCCTGTAGAGATAGAGAGACAGGAACCCATTGTTCTCTGAGAATACAACACCGCTTGCAACATACTGTGATAACTTTTCAAAGATATCACACACCTGTTCACCTTCAGTTTGTGGACTACTTCTTTAGCGAGCTTTTTTTTAGGTGTCAAGACTGGGTTCATCACAGCAGGAGAGGTGTTACGGGTGTGGAGGGGGGAAGAAGGCACTGCACTTGCCCCACTGTTTGCAGAATCTCCATCTGGTTTTGCTGGCCTCCTCCACTGGTCACAGTAGTATACTCTCACCTTACAAACAACACAGAGCAGGGTGAACCCATCTTAGAGAGACAATGCCCATTGAGACAGCTAAGGTTATTACTGTATGTCTTACCTGGGGACTTGCACTTAAATAGACTTGGTTTTGTTTTATGGTGGCTCTGTTGAATTTCTGTAAGGCGTAGACCACACTTCCAAACTTATGATCTTTGGCTCCATTCCTACAAACAGGTCATAGCCTAAATTATTTCACTCACAACTGGGAAAATCACATGATTCGTAAGGCCTAAATAACACTTTTTTGCGAGAAAAGCCGCAAGATTAACGTTCTACTCTTGTGTTCAGGGGACTATCACTTCTCTGTAAATCAGCTCTAAGGCTACTTATGAGGCCAGGTCAGATCACCTCATCTCTTCTAAAAGTAGCATAGCCAAACACAACATGACAAAGCCATCAAAAACACCTTTTGAATTCCAAATCGTAAATATCCTTCAGTTCCTTTCTATTTGTTTTCGACTTCCTCTCTCCCAAGAATTCTACAAAGTCCAATCCAGTCTCTAGCAGCGCTCTGAGGGCAGGCATGACGATCCACTGCGATGTAAATGTGTTCTTAACATGAACGGACTAAGTTAAACGATTTTATTTGGACACCCTATGCCAAATTCACATGCTCTCAGACGAACTATGGCATACTACAGTTCCGCTTCACCATTTAGACCAAAAACCGTGTACAACGGACCGTCGTAAAAGTAGCTATGTTTTGGCAAAACGAAACTAAAGTAGAGGCCATTAAAACTGTACATAAGAAACACTTACTGTACATGCAAAGACATATGCGCCGTAGAGCCTTTTCAATTTTATACCCCTGCTGGTCTCTGGCATTAAGAGCTGTTTCGTATTCCAAGTGACTAACCTGTAGGATAAAGTAAGGGGAAAAATCTGCTGGAACAACACTCGTCCGAAAATATGAATTTGTACACAATCCCTTATTTATTACATAAGCGCTCCTCTCCACAAGTGCACTGTAAAATTATTCGGCCAATTATTCTATATTCACATAATAATAATATTAATAATAATAACAATAATAATAATAATAATAACATTGCCAGATTCTGATTGGCCACAACAATACTGTAGGCCTATATTATAACCAGAGACGGTTGATAAAAGCGTTATTCAGTATCTTTGTTATAACCTACACAACCTATGTACAGTAGGCTACATTACAATGCCTTTATAATACTTTATGATATTCCTTTATGAAAAAAAGACAACACTCAAAATGTAGGCCTATGCCTTTTTAGATTCATAGGAAAACATTGAAATTGCAGACCGCATCTGAGAATTTGGTAGACGATTAGAGAATTTTCAAAGCTAGAATTACTGAATGATGCTGACCCGAAATATTCTGACCAACATTTCATGGCAATAATTTTTACCCCTCTGACCTACTGGATATTGTAAGATTTCTGAGAATATTAGATCCTGTAAGCATTATCTTTTTTGTTTGTTTGTTTTTCTTTTATTTAGTCTGAAAGGAAATATGGGCGTGATTCAATGTTTTTCTATGACTAAATTTAAAGTTGTAAAACTTCTCTGGTCATGTTTTCATCTTGAAGTCCCGTTAATGATAGGCTTCCCATAATGCAACTGTAACTGGGTTTGCCTGATGAGCCAAGATGGCCGACTTTGGGGAGCAGCTTACTGATGATGAGAAGGTATGAGACTGTTTGGCTGAATTAAATGAAAGTTGTCGAGACTGTTGTTGAACTCCATTCGGCGCTAATTATATGCTTAATGTATCTATGCAATTAACGTGGAGAATAAACTTGTTTGCTAGGTACCTTGCTAGCATTAGTAACACTCGTGAACTGACGTTAACGTTAGCAGTGGCTAGGGAGGAGGTGAGCAACGCAGAATGAGTAGCCTTTGCGTTTAGTTTTCGTTAATGTTCCTATTCTGGCAGTGTCAGTCATATAGTTTTTATGTCTGATAGTGTTATTCATACAGTTCGCTAGTTGACTTACGAGAGTATGATTGTTATAACTGAATTGACGGTAGTTCTCAAATTGCAAACAAGTTCATCAGCCCTGTCAACTTGGTCAGCGGTTCATTATTATGGCACGTCAATGCATTCTTCAGCAGTAATCAGTTATTTTGTTGTCATATCATTCTGTTTTGTTTGCATTATCCTCCTAATTTCAAAGAAATTTTAAAGTGGGAAACCTGCTTGTGTACTAGTTGTCCTGTGATTGTGCTTGTACATACAATTGTGCTTACTAACGTTAGATGTATTATGCCGATGTGGCATTACGTTTTTACCCCAAATATTTAACGTTTATAACTTACTAATCATATAATTGTGAAGGCAAAGTTTAACGTTTGTGTGCTATTTATTGTAAGACTATTTTACACATACTTTGGATTAGCTGAATTACCACGGCTAAAACTCCAAAGATAACGTTATGTGCACGGTCATGGTGGGAAAATATTATTTAGCGTTAGTTATTTATTTTGCCATGTGTTTATGTTGCAGGGCATCCCACCCTATTAATAGGTCTAAACCAGTCTTGTGTTTGGGACAGCGCCCTTAAATCCTTCAACAGCCCCTTGTTTCTGGGCTATTAGGACATAACGTTACCCATCTCTGTGCAAGCTCGTACATGTGAAGAGTTCAGGCTGTCCCACCTTATTCCTGTGGTCAAGTCGCTGCTTGTGCAGACAGGCAGTTTGTATGTGGAGGAATTTTAGAAATGCTTAGACGTAGAAAGAACAGAGTTTTGATCTCTTGAAAAGACAAATTCAGTCGACGTCACTGGAGGCCCATAGATTTGTTTTTTAGCTTAGGTCAGACAACTTGCATGTCCAAATAACACGATATAACGTTATGCTTGGTACAGTATCTTGTACTACTAGTTTTTACCTGGGCTCCCAATAATATTCTGGTCTTTAATGGGCGTGTTAGTGAGAATGCTATAGAATATCAGATAGCCCTATAGCCTAGGTTTACAATCATGTATTATAGCTGAATAATCTATTATTTATGTGTCATTCTTGTTACTCTGCTGCAGGATTATGCATCTGAATTGCAGTTCCAGTAGTATTGTGTATACAGTGCTATTCTAGGTCATGCTCTTAGTAAAGTGAGATGAAACCAATATTACAGGTGCAGTTTCTCTGTATTTGCACTGCCTTTGGACTTCGTTTTGCACGCGAACACACCCTTAACTCGTTATATAATGTGACAGGAGACAAGTTCATTTTACTTGATATAAAATGTCTTTAGCATAGAACAGCAGTCAATAACGGTTCCCTTTCCAGTAAGCTTGAGCAGCTGACTGTGCTCTGTTTCCTCTTTCGATGCGGAAGTGCTCTGGCCCCATCTCAGTTCACCAGTGACTTCCTGTCTCTCGGTGCGTTGTGCCACCTCTCGTCACATTGGTTGCCACAGACCACACAAACAAACAAGGAGTTCCTTTAATCGGACATGTCATGTCACCAGCCCCTGTGGCTGAGCAAAGGTAGTCAGATTGCCTCTAGCTAGGTGCTCAGACATTGCTATCAACCTCGTGCTTGGTTTGTGTTGGTCAAAGCTCCAGACAGGTAAATCAAGATCGCAGACTTGATTGCAGGGGTAAATGCAGATCAATCTACAGTATATGCTTCACTTGTAAGTTACCCAGGTTTTTAGTGTCTGTTAAAGCACTATGTAAGGTAGGCGCTGTCAGCAGACAAACCATGCCATAGGCCTGCTTGCAAACCCCTGACTCTGCTTTCCATTGCGACTCCAGCAGTCCAGCCTGTATGTCAGGCAGACAAACAAGCAGGCAGGCAGGCAGGCAGGCAGGCAGGCAGGCCGGCCAGCTGTGCTGCCTCATGCTTAGATAGGCGCTGCTAAGAAAAGCCCAGGGGAGCCGTGTGCCTCGACTCTCCTCTCCCCTGCTCACTTCGCCTGCCTTCTAAGGAGTGGCCTGCTCTTAGCCAGTGTTGCTGAGGAGATCACTGCTCAGTTTCCGTTCACACACTAACATTCCCACACACCCTTTTTTTATGCTTTTTTTTTGTTTGTTTGTTTTTTTTCCCTCCCCCATGGAGTATGTTCTACAGCTTGCTTTCTTTTCCTTCAACTTTTACAATTTGTCTCTCAGTTGAACTTGAATTCAGTGTCTCTTGACATCTGCATTATTCACAACAAGGGTAGGCTCCCTTCAAGAAACACGAGGCTAGCCCTGTGTAAGAGCTTTGTTCCTTGTAAACACAGGCGCTCGGCAGAGAGCATATTGTGGCTTTTCCCCCCCAAGTATTTGTTCCTCACACAAACACTAAACTAAGTGAAGAGAGCAAGCCTCATTAGCATATTTGTCAACCACTACAGCTTGGTTCGGATTAGGAGCAGTAGCTCGACTCAAACAGGATCGACTTTTTATTGATTTTATGTCAGTAACTAAGTCAGTCCACTTGCAAGCTCGACTCCTACTGTTTTTTTTTTTTGTGGTTGTTTTTTCATCACTGTGGTGTTCACACTTTAATGACTTTTAGCCTATTGTGCATGTATTTCAAAAGATCTAAGCCTCAACAATCTAAAAAGGCCTTTGATGCCATCATGTCAGAATCTGTGTAATAGAAGTTTCGGGTGTATTAGAAAAGTAAGCAGAGATACTGGGTGCCTGTGGCTCCTTTTTTCCTTTTAAATCCACCAGCCTATAGGCCTACATCATACAGTGTTGTTCCATAGTCCTCCACTAGTTCCTCCGCTGTTTCCCCCAGTTTCAGTATAAGCATCCAGATGCCTTGCTAGTGTAAACTCATTGAAAAGTGTCCAGACAGTTCAGACAACCCTCCAAGATAAGAAGAATCCCTAGACGCTGATACAGTCTTATTTGAGTCTATTTGTCTATTTGACGCCGCCAAAGGATTGAGAGGATGTGATTGATGGAGCGTTGAATTTGCATCATAATGACACATCACATAATGTTCCTTCCACCTCTGTTGCTTTCTGTTACAGGTGCGTGTTGCTGCCAACTTCATCATCCACGCTCCTCCTGGAGAATTTAACGAGGTCTTCAATGGTGAGGAGAAACATGCATCTCGGCTTGGTTACTCTGTATATACATAAAACATACACATGTCTGCCTACACTATTATTAGTCTTGGCAGCAAAATAAAAGCTGCCTTGCTGAAAGAAAATCAACTTGTACTCTTCTGGAACATGTTCTGTGGACCATTCCTACAAGTTGTGTTTGTACTGTATGTCTGCACAATGTAGCCTATGAATCAGCTTTTCAGTGCAAGCAGTCTGTTACCGAATCCTTTGTCTCCTCCAACTTAGTCACTACATGACTGTCTAGAGCTTAGACACTCCACAGCCCTTTTGGGAACGGATTCAGGCCGGATGTGGTGCGGACTACAGCCGGACCCGTTCCGCAGCCAGAGCCTGTGTTGGCTGTCTCCATTGCCCTGATGGCTAACTGTGTGCTCCTGTTTTCCAGATGTGCGGCTACTGCTTAACAATGACGGCATTCTCAGGGAGGGCGCGGCACAGTGAGTACACACAAACACACAAACACACACACACACACACACACACACACACCCTCCTCTCAATCTCGCTCTTTCTCCCCTTCTCTCCTTCTCACCCTCTTGTCTTAGTCTGTTTGTCCATCTCCCCCTCTTTGTCAATACAGCTGTATTCCGCGTTTGTTTCCTTCAAGTTTGTGTGTTTGTTTAATGGCCCTTTGGGCACAGTAACTTACCACCCCTCAGCCCTGACACACACACACACACACACACACACACACACACAC
>JASCQY010000232.1:10042292-10057175 GCA_030264315.1 Sardinella tawilis
GTGTGTGTGTGGGTGTGTGTGTGGGGGGGGTGGGGGGGGTGTGTGTGGAGGGGGGGGGGGGGACTCATTGTTTAGACTGCTCATGGCCAGAGTGATGTAGGTTAGCACTAAAGTTCATGCCTGTGTCATGATTCTATTTGAAGAAGCTAAAGATCAGAACCTGCTGTTCTTTAGGACTTTAGGACTTGTGGTCAGTAAGATGATCCTCTTTTCTGCTCTTCTCTTTTCTTTTCTTCTCTTTTCTACAGTTCTTCAGCACTCTCTTCGCACCCCTTGGGTTCTTCGCAGACAAGATTGAAGGTTTTATGCTGACGCGGATCTGACAACATTTGCAAGCTCTCCACAGAGACTGAATCTTACACCCTGAAAGACACACAAAAACACACACACACACACAGACATAGGAACACTCCACTGAAATATGCCGTAAGTAAATGCAATACACACCAGAGAACATGAGACCTGCTGAAAATGCCAAGCATCTCTACACATACACACAAACACACACATGCGCACACACAAACAGCATTTTGACTTCTGTCCTCTGTTTTACTAGTCTGTACAAGTCTGTTTGCAACCTCTTAAGCACACGCAAAGTTCTCTATTATGGGAGATATTTAAAAGAATCGATTCAAGAGCCATGAATTAAACCCGACCCTCCGATATCAAACAGCCCCCTAGCACTAGACAGTGGCATAGATCTCTGCTTGCTCTTCCCAAGGAGATGTGCGCGTGAGTGACCCCTCAGCTGTGGTCTGGAAATCCACAGGTCCTACTCAGCCGCTCGTCCAGCGCCCACGTGCACGCTAATAGTCCATCTTTAAGCCCCCTCCATAAACCTGAGGGCCTGTTCCTTCTCCACCGCATTCCAATGCGCACGGTGTGCACGTAGCATTTAGATGCCACGGCTCAGAGCTGGAGTCCAGGACGGGGTCTGGCCTGGTTATGGACTGGACGAGAGTCAGCTGCACGGGTGGACAAGAGGCTCATGGTACACATAACACCTCATGAGACTCAGCACAAATACACGCACCCCAAAAGCCCCAACCAAGACTTGCCCAATGCAATTTTTTGTGAGGTCCTGGAAAAAGAAAAAAAAAAGGTCTTGATTTACTGTCCGTCTGGAGTGGCTGTGTATACAACCCCCTGACCTGCTACCAGAGGTTGTTGTGGATTGATGCCTCAGCGCTACATCACCATGGCAACCCGTCCTCGTGGCGACAGCACAGAATTGTAAATGGGGAGCATCACTAGTCATGGAACAACAATCTGTAGGTGGATGATTCCACTGTATGGGAATGGATTGGGTCTTCTGCCCTCGATGTACGCTTCCTTTGTAAAACTGGTGTTGTGTTACAGCCGTCACATGATGGTCCGTCATTTTGAAACATTTTCTTTCATAACCATCAGCCAGGGCACTGCAACACAATTTGAAGACGGATTTGCTTATGCCCCCTGGAAACCCAATCTCCCGAACAGTCACCACATCCCAGTTGTGGTCTTTAGTGCAGCCACAGGAGAACTGAGACTTATGAAGAAGAACCTGGGATCATGAAGCCCCTCTTACATCAGAGAACGGATCAAGCTAGGAATCGGGCAGTTTAGGGTTGGAGCCATTCCCAATGTCCGCTACCTTACCCGAAGATCCCCTTCTGGTAGGGTCAGTGTGTTGAGCTCGGAAGCGAGCTAAATGTCTCAAGACGTGTGCATGTGCGTCACTGGAGCCGAATGTACAGAAGCTCTT
This sequence comes from Sardinella tawilis, assembly GCA_030264315.1. Lineage (NCBI taxonomy): Eukaryota > Metazoa > Chordata > Actinopteri > Clupeiformes > Clupeidae > Sardinella > Sardinella tawilis. The sequence goes on from JASCQY010000232.1 coordinate 10,044,037, forward strand.
TGCTTTTTACTCCTATTTGACATGTGCCTTCCATCTCAGGCCCTGATTGGTCATCTCTGTTTCCTCATTTCCCCCCGACAAGATTGTCATTTATTTATTCTGAATATTTCCAAGAGCCTTAAACTGGCACTATGATGCTGTTTTAAACAGAGGACAGAAGTCAAACTACTACTACTTCATGTAGCATTAAAAGATTTGGAAGAGGAACTGAGGTCTCAACTCTGAGAGGAAATGTCTTACTGTCTGATGGCAGGATGAACATCAACAGTCATCGTCATCAATGACATTGTTTGCCGAACAGCTGACAATAAAGTGGTGCTCAAAAAGCAAAAAGTTTTTGCCTTGATTGTAATTGCATTTCTAATCTCTTTCTTGGTTACTTTTGCTTGTACTGCTAGTTACTGTAACTCTACTGTCTTATAGGTCCCCTATTTGTCATTTGGGTTAAGAAAAAGTGCAAGTCATGCCTGTGTGAAAGGTAGTGTCCTTTTAAGCAAGTTTATTTGATCTCGGCATGTGTTGTGAGATGAGTGGGCAGCCAAAGTGATGCACTAACGTAGCCCCCTTGTTCTTCTCGTGTCGACTCGAGGGTTGTTGCACTGTTGTATTTACGCTTCTGCATCCAAGAAGAGGCCCGGGGGGACGACTACTCCTCAGGCTCTCTGAACTTGTGCTGACCCCCCGGACAGACTCCACGTCTCTGGGGACCGGCAACAGCACAAATCAGCGGTGACCTGATGGGGTCGGGCGTTCATGCCTTGTGTCCCTGACCACTGCGACTCCCGTTTGCTTCTGCACCCCAACAGGAGACAATAGTTCTGGTAAAGCCAAGGTCAAGGTGGCCAAGTGTGTCTGGTTGAAGTATAACAGCCAGGGCAAGTCAGATACTAACTCCTAGTAGTGCTTTTTTATATGAACCCTGACCCCCATGTGTTGTGTCACTGTCCGCAGGTCTTTTACTCAAAAGCTAGAGCTGCCCAGTAGTACAATGCTGCACTGCACCACACTCTGCCTTTACTGCGTTTTACGTTGTCGCATGTCCACCTCTCTACAATTCCTAAAAAAACAATTCCTAAAAAAAAACACTAAACAATTCCTAAAAAAACTAGAGGTAAAAACTAGATATAAGGGTTGTTATTACATTTAAATCATTTAAATAAAGTATTACTGGGTTTTTTTTCTGTTCAAGTTGTCTACATGACGACAACATGTTCTGACATGACACTTTTTGAACATTAATAACACTTCACTGTAGTCATTAAGTGTCATTAGAGTTCATGATATTTGCCATGTCATGTTTGTAACGTCAAATACAGTGTAACCGAAAAATATTTACAAAATAACATTGAAACAGCTCCTATGAAGATCCCTTAAAGAATGATATCTTCAATAGTAGGCTACAGAAGTACTATCTGCAACATCTGAAGCCTGCACTGTATTTCCTGCTACACTTTTCATTCACAAACCTTTATAAAATAATGGATGTAGTTGTCGTTTTTTTGAAAGGCGGTGAAAGGCTGACCCATACTGAATTACTAGTACGTGCGAGATCTCACAAGGACCAAATTGTTTTCCATCTCTTGTTTACAAACATGTTCATACTTCAGGGGATGTCGGACAAGAAGCCGTGAATGCGAGCGACCCTCTGTCCATCACAGTTCCTCTTCCTGGGGTGCACAGGGCTAGCAGTCACAAGATATGTGCATCACTAGCATATTAGCCAGGGAAATCTGACACAAAAGGCACTTTTGGTTCCAATAGGCCTATAGGATAATCTATTTTTGCTTAAGAAAAGATAATTATTTCTATTATTTATAAATAGTTTTAAAAAATGTTATTATCTAAATAGCTGAGTAGTCATTTCCCTCAAAACTATTTTCCTCTTATTCAGTCCTAATCAATGATGGTAGCCACTGTACTGTGTATCAATGATGACCATATGATGATAAAAGCAGGGCCATCATATAGGCTAGAGGTACATAGATATTCATTACAGCACAAACAATCAGTCTCTATCGAGGTGAGTGTTTGAAGGTCTTAGAGAAGATCTTAGTATGTGTATTCGTCATCGACATATTGACAGTGCTTCCATTTCAACCCATCTGTCTCTACAGGCGAACATCCCGGGTTCAGCAAGCAAAAGTGCTGCCATGTAGCTATTCCTTTGGTCTGTGCCCATCACACAGGTGATGCCAGCTAATGGATCAGGCTGAAGAGTCGGTGCCAGTCAGGATAAGCTGTTTTGCTAATCGCTGGAACAAATATGTGGCAGCACTTTTACTATGTGAAGCCAGGATGTCCACTTCTGCCCCTCTCCACCAGGCCCATCCCTGCTTCACACGGCCCCCAGGGGCATGCCGAGAGTTGCATTCTTGACAGCTGATTCACTAGATAAGGGTTTTTATGTGTTAATCCTCTGCCGCCAGCCTGGATATCTCAGCCCTGACAGACGGCCTGGTGGTGCAGGAACAGCAGGCGCTTCTGGGAGGGCTCCCTAGCACGTCCCCAAGGGGTCACGTACACCGCACTAAACTCTACTATAAATCTGCCCCGCCGAGCCCCCTTGGGATGCCAGTGACCCCCCTCCCTTACCCCTGCACTCTCCAACACTCACGAACAGGTAAGGTGGACGTGCTATTTTTTTTTTTTTTCTTTCCCCTCTGCTTATCCCTCCCTCTAATTGTATCTCAAAAGGCACTGGTGAAGTGTTCTTTTTAGAGTTTGACGACATTTCACCTCCAAGTTGCTAACTATCTGAACACTTGACTACATGTACCATGACCTGGATGAATGAGGATCTTCACAGACAAAAGGGACTGGACGATTTTCTAACAGTGCTGAATGTTAAGACACTTGACTTGTTATTTGCCTGGCAAGATAAATGTTTCATTTATTGAAACAATGTGTTGCGTTCAACTTCCAGTTTGCCAATCTCTTGAGAATTGTAGAATGAAATGAATATTTGTTTTGTCTGTGTTTCCCTTGTTTAACAGCACTTTGGCTCCACTGTTTTAAGTCTGCTGGGTTGGGCAGGATGGTTGTGCGTTATTAGTTGATAATTCATGACCTATTGTATGAGAGTGTAATTATAACTTTGGACCTTCTAAATTAAACTTTGTTTGTCTAAATATGACTTCCAGCAGCAAGAGGCAGCCGGGCTCAAGCGGAAATAAATCCAACTTCATTAAAGTCACCGGGCAGACCACCCACAAAAATGAGAATTGGCTTGTCCTTGTCTGTCGTGTCAGATCATGCAAATACACTCTATCTCACTAACGAGGAGCAATTGCCATAGCCACTTGGCTCTGAGCGCTTGCGTTCACAGCTCCATGAAGACCTTGCAGTTCATCCATAAATCCTTATCTTTGTTAATGGGGTCTCTCCACGAGGAAATGGAAAAACGAATGGAGCTGGCAGAACTATTTCTGAGGGACCCCATAATTTTCAACACTAGACAGACGCTGCCTGGGGAGTCGTTTGACAGTGCTCACGAGTAAACATACACTTCTCTGAGTTTTTCCTTCACATCTCCCCAACACGGACCTTTGGCTTTAAGAGGTGTGAAACCAAAACGTCAGAAAAAAGACTTATGACAAAGTTTGGCTCCAAGAGTTTTCACAAGAGCAACAGAATAAGCATTTACGTCACATTTAAAGAGTCGGAAAAATGTCCTTTTTGGATGTGGGCTTGAGAACAAAATTAAGCAACAATACATCCCCTCCAAGTCCCAGTGTTTTTTAAGATGTTGTTCAGTCTCAAGTGCCAAACATATGTTACTTCAGAGTTGAGATTTGGCAAGAGCTGTTTTTAGAAAATATTAGCTAAGCCTTTTGTGTTTTGCCTTTATTAACACTTTCCTTGTGCAAACTAGCACAATGTGCTAACACTGCCAACAAAAGACACAGTATAGTTCATCCAGCCTTACTTCAGACAAGACAGTTGCGCTACGGTCGTAATGGTGACCTGCAGTCTTGTTCTGCACCTGTTACCATGAGCAGTTTGAGGATGTGGTGGCATGCTATGATTGATGATCGAGGTCATTGCAGTCATATGCATTCCTATCTGGGCCTATGTGATCGTCCGACCTTTTCTCCCACTCGCTATAGAGCTATCTGTCTTTCCCTCAAGCACTATTTTTGGAATTCAAGGCGGCCATTTTGTGACATAATGCTAGCCATTTGGTTTCGAAATGAATGGAGCAGAATGCCAGTCATGGCTAACTGGCTATTTTTACCTCAGACTTTGCTAGCAAAAATGTACATAGGTAACATGCAGCTACGGTGAGGACGTGACCAGCATAGTAATACCCTTCAAAACCAGCTTTAGAAAACACTTGTGTCATCGGGGAGTTTCTTTGCGGTCATGATTGCACAAGAACAACCCACAACCAGCTGCGTCACTGTTCAACATGTACAGGATCCGGTCTTGATTTATATTTCTGTGTACAGTGCCAAACATCACCACCACACCATCTTGGCAGGTGACAGCAAAACTATGTAGCCCTGTCTTCTGGCACAAACCCTGGTCCATTTGGGTCACCTTCTTTAATTATTATTCTCCTATTCACCTATGTTATTTAATTAATTACAAAAAAGAATCCCACAGAGTAACTGTAACTTACCTTAACATAACAAAAGGAACCATAACCCGTCATGTTCATATAAAGCTCTTTTGTTCACAGTTATGATAAATATATAAATGCTTACATTTATGTCATATATTGTACATTTCAATCCAGTGACAAACAATTTTAATCATTTGATTGTTATTTTCAAAATCCAATCAAGGAATTATCAATTGTAAGAAAGGGGTAAAAAATGATAACAGTGCTCTTCATATTGTAATGTTGTCAGAGATAGTGAATCAAGTGCTTTCGATATGCAGTGGTCTTACCTTCATCATAATACAGTTACAAGACATACCACGTGAACCCAGAACAGATCTGCATTATGTAAAGCACAGATAGGCTGCTATTTACAGAGGAATCCAAAGAAGACCTAATCACTTTACACATCTGTACTTACTGTCAAACAATGCGCTCTCGCCTTTGCCAGTACTCTGAACATGGTCATTGCTAACCATAAATATATTCTATTGTTAGATACATCTATAGTGTTTATATTGGCTGTTGGTTGAATCCTACGTTGGTTAAAGGGGGAATACATAGAGTAAGGAAAAAACCTTACTTTGCTCCAATGATGACACCTGCAATAAGCTTAATTCATTGCATCATAAAGATTTGTCTTTCAAGATTTGCCATTTTCCTAGTAGCTAACTGTCCATCCTGAAGTCATAGATAAGGCAAAGCCCACAGGTATATGACCAAGAAGCCTCACAAAACTGGATAATACGCCAAACATTTCACCATTCTACACATTTCAGGGTCCACAGGAAAAGTGTCTTCAGCACTCTAAAAGCATGTCCTCATCTGAGATCAAAGTACATGTTTCCAAATACAGACCCCTTTGAGTTCCACCCACCAGTTCTCACCCTTTCAACGAAAGTCTCAGACCACAGAAAAAGGCCATTTCTGCATGCCACAACACCTACTGTACCTACACAACTCTTTCAAAGCACTCTCTTTTATCTAAACAGGCCCACAGATGTTGTTTTTTCTGCTTTCAGTGCTTAGTTGGGGCAGTCAGAAAAAAAAATTGGTTGTGCCAAAAGCCGTGCTAAGAGGTGCAAGATTGAGTCTGGAGGATTAGAGGTATAGACTACATATCCCAGAATGCAATGTCCCACTTTGAAAACACAAATCAAAGTCCTGAGAGAGAAGGAGAAAGGGGGACTGAAGCATTTGTAGGCCAGTACTCAGGTGAGGTCCAGCCAGTCGGGCCGCTTGTGAGGTTTGCAGGTGTGGACGTCCACGATGTCCTCACAGTCTTTGCACTCCACGTTGCAGCACCACTTGAACTTGCACTCGCACTTGGTGACGCTCTTTATGCGTGTGGTGTCATACCCCCGGCCACAGCACATGACTTCGCAACCATCCATGCCCCGAGAGGACTTGTTGCACACCCTACCGGCCGTGCCCAGCGAACCTGCAACACAGGAGGAGCACAATTTTTACAGGTGCGATTTTTTTTCCGCAAAATAACTTGGAAGCAGCAACAAGTTAAGAAATATGTTTTGACATCATGTCAAAAATAGCTATACTTTGTTTTATAAGGAGGTCTGAAGTAAGCATTCAAACCAACTAGAGCTGGGATGGCTCTTCTGAAATACAAACTGTGACCGTTGCATTGACCACAATCTGTATCAATATTTAAGTCCATTGTGACTGAGTTCAAGACAATTAAAAAGCTTCAGAATTGACTTATAATTGCTGCGCTAAAATGGCAGTGTAGCTGGCAATGTTAAGACTCAAAAGTCAAGACAGATATTTATTCCCAGGAATTGTCATTTCTTAATAGAAAATCTCCAGTAATGCAATTTCAAATTCCAGCTTTAGACATCTCTCAGTAAGTTATTCATTTTCCTCAGTCTGTATTAAGATTGATTATTAACTGTGAAAGCTTCGTACTGTTCCATTTGCAACTTTTGAAAGTCCAGTTTACTTCCTGGAAAGAAGCTATTAACAAAAGCTATTAAATTAATGTGTTACAACTATCTTTTGGTTGTGGAAATGTGTGCGAAAACACTTGTTTCAACATCCACAATCCAATAAAAGATTGTGCCGCTTGCTCTCCGATGTCTTATTGGGTGTAAAATATCTACTTTTACACACCTCTCAATAAGGCGTGATCATATTCAACATTAGTTGTTTTGTGGGATATGCGGGTGGCTTGCTGTTCAGTTCTTGCCTCACCTGCTGCCCTGTCCAATAGACAATAATCGGGCGAATGTTCCACATACACCAAGTCGTTTTTGGGGTTTCCCTTGAAGTCTTTGTCTGCCACTGTGAACCCTGTACCATCCTGGTTCATAGTGACCTCCACTGCAGTGTTGTACTTCTTCCTTAAGTAGTCGCCGGTGCGTCTGAAGTCGGACATGGCCTGCCAGCACGTCTTGAGCGCACAGGACCCACTCACCCCATGGCACTTACACTCCAACTTCATGAAGCGCTTCACTGCCTGTAGCACACACACACACACACACACACACATAGTCTTCATTTAATGACTTTTCTCAATCAAATGGCCAGTTGGTTACATGTGCATCCCACCACCGCATGGTCATGTGACTTTAGTAATTCCAAACTCACCATCCTTCCACAGCGGTTGTTATGGAGATTCATCAGTGCCCGGGCATCTTTGACCATCCTCTCTCTGGCGTCCACGAAATTCTTGGCAAACTTGATGCCATAGTTGATGTTGTCGCTGCAGCCTCCCCAGTCGAAGTCGCCCTTCTCATCGTTATTGCGACCCCGCTTGTTAGGGTCGCAGCTGCATATCTTTAGCTCCCCCTGGCTGCAGGCACGGGTAATGGCATAGACCACCCCGGCGGAGGAAATGGCGTATACGAACGCGGCCTCGCGACTACCTGGGTGGGACATGAAAGCAGAGCCCTTCTGACTGCATGTAACGAGACAAGGGTCGCTAAGCGCGTATGTAGTGTTATTGTTGCCCGATGACCATGATCTGTCATCTCTCAAAACCCACTGACGTCTGCTAATTTTAAGAACTGTTTAAATAAATACTGTCACTACAGTTAGTACTGTGAGTGCATGTGTGTACTCTGCCAAACTGACTTCCTTGCAGGGATAAACTTTATAAAGAGCCTTGGAAACATTGTGAGGCAGAGTGAACACAATTTAGTTATTGCTGGCATATGGTAATAACTCTCTTGTTACATAGTACTAAATTAGTGGTTGAATTGGAAACTGTCATTGTCGCTGTGTGCCTGTAATTCAGATCACAGATTTCAGAGGACTTCAGTAATTTATTGTATGTGAACTGTCTGTTTTACTTTATTTCATCCAATTTTCACATTATTCTCCTTTTCCTTAGTTTTTTGCTTCGTAATTTTGACTTACAACTTCTTAAATAAGATTTGACATAATTACTGATGTTGGCATGCTCTCTCTTTCTCTCTCGGTCTGTTCCCACCTTTACCTCTCATTCTCTCTCACTCTCTCACTCTCTCGTAGTCACGGGATGGATGGATGTGTTTTCAGTCGGGGCCATGGAGGAAGAGATTGAGGGTTATTAGGCCTGGCTCGGCTATCGGCCCTGTTTTCATTCACCCGCACGCACTGAGGCAGAACACAGGCAATCCGTCAGGCAGTGGGGCTTTGTAAGTCCGCCAGAGACGTCTTCCCAAATATTTACATCTCCTATTACTGTTTATATATCAGCCATGTAGATCCTTCTATCTGCTACTTGTATGTGGAGAATAACCACCCTCAAAAATTCGCCCCCGCCTTTCCAAGAAAGTTGAGACGAGAATTTCGTTTTTTTTTTTCCCCCTTCCTTCTTCTCTTCCACCCTTGACACCTTGTCTGATAGTACTGTCTCATATCTTGTAAACTGTGCTACCTCCTCATCGCCACTGCACGATATTTACAGACTTCCAGTCTTGGGAACTTCTCGTTCCTCCTCGTTAGAGGGAATGGAATCAAGTTGCATGTTAGGCTACTAACACTAAAAAACCCCCTGAGGAATATTTAAGATTCTAGGAGAATGTTCTAGAGTCTGCTTGCGTGGACCACTGAGCAGAGCCGAGCTGAGCTGTGTGCACGTGCACGCATTGAATAGAGACGCAGGCCTCCTGTCTCAGGCCTGCAGAGATGAGGTTGTCCTCTTGTACTACTCAAAGTCAGCCTTGTGAAGGACATGATCAAGATTACTACTGGGACAAGTGACAGAGGTGTCACATGCAAAGCTGCACACACACACACACACACAGATACACACATACAGATTCAGCCACACACACTTACTGCGGAGCATGACACGGCCAAAGACTGTGTGGTCTCGGTCGAGGGTGCTGCAGTTCCAGCGGTGGTGCCGGAACTGGTGCTGGCATTCCCGGATCCACTCCTTGGCGCCCTCCCCGATGGAGCGCATGAGGTCCGGGTGCCGCTGGCACAGCTGCCGCTGTTTGTTCACCAGCCCCGGAATGTTGTCACAGATCACCCGTGCTCCTAGAGCCCCTATGTACCTGCATGAAGAGGGGGGGGGGGGGTGTTAGGAGGGGTGCAAAACCATGTCTCATTCCCCATAGTCACGTTCTTTTACCCCCCTACTGCCAAGCCAAGTCTTTCTTCCCCTTTTCGTTGGGCCAATATATTAAAGGAAAACCTTGACGTCAAGTTCACTTTTTTTTTTTTTAATAGTTTTCCATACGACACAGGGAGAGAGACAGAGAGAGCTCGGGGCTGTCTCAGTAACCCGTAGATGACCCAAACACCCCTTTCACATACATATGTGTACACACACACACACACACACACATACACACACTCTCTCATGCTCTCTTTCTGTTTCTCTGTCTCTCTCTCACACACAAACACACAGACTCATGGTTTCTCTCACACTCACTCTCTTTCTCTCTATCTCGCGCTCTCTCTCGCACACAAACACACACAACCACGCACGCGCGCACACACACACACACACACACACACACACACACACACACTCCCCCAACCCCCCTCTTTTCCATTGAAAGCCACTGTACCAAACGGGTGCAGGGAGTGGAGCCGCGGCAGACGGTTTACGCCGTGCTCACAAAGCCTTGTCTCCTGCCGGCCGGATATCATTATCCGCTCAATCGTGGCCACATTTTGTGTCACCGGCGGGTCTGACTGGGCCCCGAGCCCCAGAGTGGAGTGGGGTGGGGGGGGGACTCTTTCCACTCCTCTTATGGCCGTCCCGAGCCCTGTTTCCCCCCCTTGCACGTCTCGTCCAGGGCGGGCAGCTATGCTGAGCAGGGGTGTTGTGTTTATTCTCCACGCACACACACACGCATCCATTGCACGCACACACACACACACACACACACACACAGAGTGGCCGGCTCCTCAGGACCCCTCGCATTTCAGCCTACTACAGCCCCAGCCGGGAGGGCCGGCGGAGTGGATGCCAAAAACACGGCGCATAAATGATTACCTCGATGACAACAATCCATCCCCTCAGCCTTTTGCGGCATAAAGCACGATTATGGAAGTATTTGTCTCCCACACTCTGGCTATTGTAAGCCTCTCAGTGAAAGGCTCGGCTGGGGCCAAACTGTCAGGAGGGGATATGTGAATCATATTTTCTCAGAGGGCAAAAGGGGCAGTGTAGTTACTTCCACAGTTGCTAAGCAGGACGTAGTCAATCGCTCACAGATTTCTAGCAGTGGCAGCGTTTTTTTTTTTTCTAAACGATCAGGTCTAACTCACGGTATGACGCTGTACATGTAGCCTATGTGTGTTTCTGTTTGTAGGGGTCAATGTATTGTCCACTCAGAGACGTGGCATGGACATCTCATGATCATGAAATGAATTGGACACATTGAGGTCATGACTTTCACACACAAAATACAGTGTCAGCTTTGGGTGCTATGATTTTGTCATCTGGTTTTCACAGATGCAATGGTATCAGACACCATGGTGGCCAAATCTACCAGGGGGAGTTCAATAAATCCGTGATCATGAGGTATGGGGAGATGTGTGTGGTCGGTGGGGGTGGGGGTAGGGCAGACCTGTCAGAGGTCCACAAGTGTATGTCATGCCTGTCTATGAAAAAATTATTGCCCTCAGGAGATTTCAAAATTCTCTAATATGAAATACTGCTTAGCAATTTTCTTATCAAGATTAAGTTTGCATCACCCTCGCCAATTCATCAACGCTGAAAAAAATGAAAGAAGGAAACTCGGGGACGTTTTTCCCGACATATTAACATTATTCAAAAAAACAAAAAATCTGCCTGCTTATTATCAGAGGAAAGTGTCCAGCCACTTGTATTTGTTTTTACGTGTGATTTATTAAGCGCCTACCACAGACTTGCGGTGCGCTGTGTTGGGTTACAGCAGCTTGTTAGTATTCTAAGCCGGGAGCTGAACTCCACACATGTCCTGACTAGTCCTATGGACTATGCCCTAGAGAAATCACACAAGCGCACATCTGAACGCTCCGCGGCCCCTACCTGTCGCTCCCGGTTAGTGCGACTGGGAATGGAAAGCCCCGCTCGCCATTAATCTCAATGAAGAAATAACCACAAGGGTCTCCAGCGCCCGCTCTTCGTAACCCAACACCCTTGCCTCATTTACCGTGGAGCGGACTGACTTGATTTCTTGACTTGTTCTTTTTGATGTTTGCAAGAACAGCGATGTCTTTTTTTTCTAACTCTATGCATCTCCATTCTTTAGCTCAGTAGAGCCTAATGAACTAGCCTAGAGTTTTTTCGTTTCAAATATATTTTTCTTCCAACAAGGTCTGGCTTTTAAAAGCACCTGGAAAACCTTATTCATGGAAAAAAATGTTAGAGTGGAATTTTATGTTTGTTGAAGGTAAAAAATAGGGCTTGCTGTTGAAAATGTACATATTTAGGCCTATGCAAATGACAGATCTAAAAATGGGTCTGCGATGACGAAGATATAGGCTATACAAAGACATCCTAGTCTATTAACATCATTTCTGACAATACTTTTTCTGATAATGACTTTTAACTCTTAATTGACAATTTTTCATTCATATGAAATAAAATGGGACTAAATAATAGTATTCTTACCACCAGGATGAGTCAACTCTTGGTGTGAATATCAAAAGAAGTAAAATGAAATGCACGTAAATCCTGGAGGTAGCAGGTGTAGAATTAGAAGCTAATCTCCCGCTTCGAGATGACTGTCTTAATTCCACGCGCCTCGAGATCTCAGATGGTTTCCTTGTCCGCTGTTTTTTAGGAAACTCCATCACTTCAGTTTTGTTTTCCATTCAGTTTATACTTCCAGGTAAATAATCCGAATGACGTCTGAAGGGTCTTAAATTGCTGAATATTTTCTTGCACCGATATATGACGAGGAGAACTTTTTAGATAAACTCCACTGTCAAACTGAGGACGGGTAGCCTATAATAGAGAGTTTTCTTAAAACTCATGGTTGTTTGAATCCGATGTGTTGTTTAAAAGTATCACCTTTCAGCGCCACTGCTTTGTTAGTATCACGCAACAACTTGTCTTTTCTGCGCGTTTGAAGTAAAAATCCAAACCTCATTCCTTGATGGCGCCTCTCTCCCCATTATATTTTATAGACTCGGTATTCCCTTTTAAGACTGGTGTAGGCTGAAATGCCGTTTATTAGAATAAACCACCGGTTGGGTGGAAGGGAGGAGGGGAGATTAAATTAATATCGTCCAGTTTCTGTCTTCCCATTGGATAAAGTCAGCATCTGTGAAGCCCCGACTCCCCGAGTGAATGGGAAGAGTTGTGCTCCGCGCTGCTTTGCTGCCTGGAATGAGGATGCGCCGGCAGATTCTACGGACTCTGGTCACATGTTGGGTTTGATTGAGGTGGAAAGTGTTGTTTGTGTTGTTACCTGTTAACCTTTAACGTTGATTGCAACGCGTGCAGCACAGTCTCCTGCAATTAAGTAGGCTAGGCTGTCATTATTAACAGATGTTTGACCACAAAAGGCATTCTAAAACGCGATTAAGTCTATTTTTAGACCCGTGAATCCATACAGTTTGAATATGGCAATCGTTTGTTATTATTTTAGGATGTGACATTCCCAACTAGCCTATACTTCAAGTAAGAATAGGCTACCACTTAAAACATATGCTGCTGAAATGATTGGTCTGATTATATGGCTCTTGATGAGGTCCAGAACAATGTTCCACTAACTTTCATGAGCCAAATAAACTCAGGCATGTTAATGGATGAAGTGATACGCCGGGCATTAGACTGTGCAGCTCTCCATGACCTCTTTGATATCCATAATCTACCTACAGCCCCTTCCCTCACATGTGATGCATTTCATTGACATGACGGGATGAAAGCAACCCCATGCGCATGCACCAGTCAGCTAAAGACAGGCATAATAAATCATACGATCATGTTTTTTAACGTGCCATTAAACTACAGAAATATACAGCGAGCTCACAGGGGTGGTGGGGTTCAGAGTGTTCTTATCCATTGTAAAATGTGTGTGTGTGTGTGTGTGTGTGTGTGTGTGTGTGTGTGTGTGTGTGTGTGTGTGTGTGTGTGTGTGTGTGT
>JASCQY010000232.1:10067464-10080638 GCA_030264315.1 Sardinella tawilis
AGCGAATTATTTAAACAGCATTTGTATAGAAATGATTCCGTCCCAAGCCTTTTGATCGTTATAAGCGGCTGATCACTATATCCGTGACCACTATAACCGGTTTCCACTGTAATAGCTTTATTTGTCCACAAAAGTGTTTTTTTTTTCTAGACAGGCTTGCGCCGCCTATTGGTTCTGGCCAATTTCATTTGCCTCCACCATATAGTCAGGAAACTAACGAATCGTTTTCATTTGCTTCGGCTGCCCCGGTGGACTGACAAATCAGCGAACAGAGAATTCAAACAATGTATTCCAATGCGTACCATACATCACGGACAAACAGTAGCTATTTCATGACCAAAGAGTAGCGATTGGTTTTACGCACCCAGTGCAAATCGACATTGGGAGTGACCAGAAAGAAAAATTTTGAGAAGATGGTTATACACTTCTTATTACATGGGAGCTATGTGCTGTAGGATTAAGTACAATGTAATGCACTAATAATTGAGTCCAAGATTTCTCTGAGCTTACATAATCCATCCTTATGGCTAAAGGTAATTTCAAGAGAATTTGATTATTAGCGTCATAGCTGTTCTCACTGGATTTGCTTTCCATTTGTTATCTTATATGGAATATGTATGAAACTAAAGCATTGAGATGAGCACCAGGAAAGGACTGGTAATGTGTCTACTAACATACTGTATGAAACCAATAAGAGAGACAGAGAGTTCAAAAACACTTTCAGCTCCAACCGAACCTGGAAGCAGGTTCCCACTAAATAGGACACTATCAAAATGATTTATTGATCAAATTCAATGATTAGCCTATGTTTCACGAGGGAGAGGGGGCCATGGTGGAGTAGCACAGCCTACATTAACTTCAACAGAGAGTCTCATCATCAGGGTGCCCATCAACAACCCAACCCTGTCCATTCCTCATACATAACAAATGACTGCTGAGCTTTTTCCCTTTTTTTACGGGGTCGTAATTCATTCTCTCCTTTGGACATCTTTCTTCCCGACACAGCACAACACATGGAAAGCAGATTGAGGAAAGGGTTGTGTCCATTAAAGAGGAACGGGGTTCCTTGGTGAGGGGGAATAAAAGAGGCTATCCTTAAAAGCCCTTATACTGTATATAATGGTGGTTTGCCTTAGAGCAAATCTGAGAACAATTTACTGCATGATGCGTTGGTCCAGACCATATTCAAAGTTATCACCTGTCAATTTCCTCCAAATACACTCAAGATACTGTTATTTCTATGTGGAATAACCAGTCATTAGAAATAAATATAATTCCCCTATAGATTCAGAGTCAGAGTCAGTTGCCTACTTTCTCCAGCAGTTTTGATATCAAAGGCCAGTTAAGCCTGGGAATGCTCCTCTCAATTGGATGGAGACATCTTATGTTGCGGTTGAAATATGGATGTGGTCCCTTAGTAAACGCTTATTTTTCCTACTGCTGTATTGAACCTCTTGACAAGTTTGGGGCGTGTGTTTTTTCTTTTGAATGCGAATGCCACCGCAGTGACCGACCAACACATGATGGCTGGTGTTTCCAGTTACCACAGTCATTTGGGATTCACTCTCACGCACGGACCCATGGGAAAGGCAACATCCGTTCTGCCACAGGGTTCAGATCCATATTCAGTTCAAAGGAGAGACGGTATCTCTTAAATTACACAGGCACGAATAAAGACACATGTGCAGTTGAAAGGAATTTAGATCGTTGGGCTTCGAAATGACTGTCAAACTTCATCCTCTCCTTATCTGCGCCGGTTGTATATTCGAACCCATGCCAGCTGGACCGGGGTGGTAAATAAAACGACACTAACAAGAACATGCTGTAGGATATTTTAGATTGTAGCTTTTTTTACAATGCTGTGGAAAGAAATCCTTTGGACACTGAGCGTCAGAGACTGAAGTACCCAAACTAAATACGTGTTTTCTTCATAACTAAGCAGTATGTCTCCTGTCTCTGCTCTCCCTTCTCAGCGGATCTGATGCCACGTCTAGTTAGCTAACAATGCCAGGAGGAGCTGATATTCGTCCGTTCCATTAGTCGCCTGCCGAAGCAATTGGGTCCATATGGCCCCTCTCAACTTTTAGCCTCAAATGACTGAAGTGCTTCAGTCTCCGGCGCGTCGCGTCGCTTTGCTAGCCAAACTTTCCACTTCGTCAGGGGCTCGGGACCGCACTCGGCGCATTGCATAATGGCCTCGAGTGCGACGGGAGAGTATACCGGCTACCGTACTAGGCTACATCAGATCGTTGCCTGGCCCTGTCAGCTAGTCTGACTCTCACGAGGCTGAGGACTATATTGACTTTGGCATGAGAAAGCACACCACACGCTCCCGTGACAGACGGCGTTCCCAGAGTGATTTTGGATATCGATGAGATGATGAGATACTCAGGGTCAGAAAAGGGATTTTCGAGTGCAAGGACATGTCATGTGATCGAAGTGGTTTTTCAAACATCTTAATAATAATCTGTCAATCTTCCATCCATGAACATTCCCTATGTTCACACAGACATTTTTGATGCTGTTGTCGCCACACTGGCGGTTTGTGGTTTGACCATGGGAACATGTGTTAATTACAACTCTTCTCCGCCCCTCAGACTCGTTTGAAATCTCGCTAATTTCACAACCACTCGTAACTTTTTTTCATACACAGAAGACCTGAGAAGGACTTCATACAGGGAAGAGCTGCGTGTGCAGTAGGCTAAACTGTACAGGTCTATATTCAGTTTGGGCCAGACGCAGTCTTGAAGAAAATATGCAATTTAATAGTCTATGCAATCATGACTAAAACTACTAATAGGACTTCTGAACATCCAGCAACATTCAACTACAATGCCTTTGTTGTTAGCTGTTTGAATTCAATTTTGAATCTCCTTGACTGCTGATCCGCAATCCATTTGAAAAGGGATATTTAGGAAAAGACCGATGTTATCCAAAGCAACAGCCTGGGAAATCCAAATATTCCCACACTGTTTAGCATTTAGCTCCCTTGGAAAGGACTCAGAGTAGTAATCTCTTTATCCTTGTTTGTCTGGTCCTATTGCTTTTCAAGTAGTGCAACGTTAGGCTACTATTTAACAAAACTACCCTACGCACATGTTGTGTGTAATAAATAATCTTTCTCCCATTAAGCACACGCTGCAGTGCTCAGTGAACTGTCAAAACGGGGCTAACATTCCCCTGTCTGTCATCCTCCCAGAGCGGCTGTCCCCAAGTCCTGCTTCAACCAAACAGATGTCGAGAGCTAATTAATGAAATCCCCCGGCCTCCTTTAAGCTACACCACCAAGGTCTTCTCGGGCAGATCTCTAGTTGGCTGTCATTCCGGTATAAGAGATAGATATGCGCGGTTTGGGTACGTCATGCGCAAAGATGGTCCATACCAGCATCCAGATATGGTCCAGTTGTACTAGTATCTTCGCCCGTTTTCTGCATCGCATTAATTATACTAGCTAATCATTTAATGGGTGTTTCAGTAACTGCAGATCTCTCCATAATCAACATTACAAATGAAACTAAATCAAGGATTAAAAGGCCAGCATTACAATAAACTTGAATCCAATTTAACAACACTTTTAAAATAATAGCAGGTTACTCGATAGATTCTTCTTGAAAAATCTCCAACACCAGAAAGGGCTCAAATTTTAAAAATAAAAATAACATAAAATTGGCTAATAATGTGCAAGATTGAATATGACTGCTCTAAAGATGATGCTAATGGACTTAGTGATAAAACGTTCAATTAAAAGTTGATTTCAAACTTATTAGGTTATCAAAACAAACAAGTAGCCTAGAAAACAAAAAAGAATAGGCCAACACATCTACTCAATAACCAATATCTCAGACATAACTTGAATTGACGCATTCAGCGTTTAAAACGGAGAATGTAATCGAATCACAGTGAGTCTGGCTCGTTTTAAAAGTGCCTTTGTGTCAAACTGTCTCCAAATAGGACATTCAAGTAATTCAGCTGGATAACCATATAGGAGACTTAAGTGTCAAGGATCCTCTCAACGTTGACCAACCTCACAAGCAACAAGGCATCGCTTAACGTTAGGCAACGGTTCATGAGTAAAATGGGCAAATACGACTTATTAAAGAGTCCACTGAACGCAACAGGCAGTGGAAAACAAAGTACTCCGAAAACTTACCGTCGTAGGTGCCATTCCAGGTAAGTTTAACTACACCATCAAAGAACAACAGCCGAAGAGACTTTCGTGAACTATGCCGAACTGTAGCCCAGCGGAAAAAACGCTAAAATGCATGACATGCGATGGATCCAATCGGCATGTCCGATTCCAAACTGTTGACCAATGAAAGGAATAACTGTCTGGAGGCAGGGTTAGTAGGATGTCGCATGGGTTTGGAGTTGGGTTCTTTGTGTACTTTTTTTTATGTCTTTAGGACCTTTCTGTGTTCTACAGACTTAATGTATTTGGATTTTTTAATGTAGCCTAACAATAATTTTTATACCACTTTTCTACATCGCGTGAACGGCGTGAACGGCGTACATGGGGCAAATCCCATTGCGCGCAATAGCCACACAAATAGGAGCTTGGACCGATAGAGCGATGTAAACCATTTCCCCTTGTATGTCAACCTATGTAAAATAAATTAATTTGCTTTTGTAAATGGTGAACTTACTATTTGACTGGCAATGCCAATGTGTAGGGTAGGGTAGGGTAGCCTAATACTTTGCCCTTCTTACTATACTTCCAGTCTCGACATGGCAGCCCAACATTTCAACAGTAAGGCACCACCTAGCGGCAGCTAAAACATATATATTTTTAAGTGTTTGGGGTTTTAATGGTTTGATGGTTACCAGCAGACTCCTTTCGTAGGCCTCTGCAAAACGACATCAGTACCAACATAGCCTATACACCTTACATTCTTACAGGCTTTTCTTTCTTTCCCACACCCAGACAAATACAACATGACACAAATTTCAGAGTTATTGTTTCCATGAAAAAGTTATATTACAAATTCCGTTTGATAAATATCAGCAATTCACAAAGCATCATACCCAACAAAAGACATTATTTTCTACATAATCACAAGCTCTTCTACTCACATACAAGTTTGGACACCAAAAACATTAGCATACCAGATAGGAAAGAATGACTGTGCACATTAAAACAATGAAACAAAAATAGTTATTAAGACCCCCACACACATACACACACAAGTGTAGACACTCACATACTCTCTGATGTGATTTGAATGCTGCAAGCGGTTCATTTTTCTCATGAGTGATCTGTACATTGTACTTACACACATTCCTCTGATGAAACTTCAAGCAAATGTCAAGCCACACCACAAAAGGCACATCACCCCTCCAAGCCTCCCACACACACACACACACTTGTAATGGCTTCTCCTTTAGCTGAAGGGCCTAATTTGTCTTCAGCATTGGCCTAATGGAGTGTGCTCAGAGGCATGAGAGTTGGCTCGGTGAGTCAGTGTCTGGGAATACAATGTGGTGCAACTCTGTCGCTGCTGCGCTTCTCATCACTAAGGGCCTGACAGAAGTTTTTTTTTAAAAAAAGTCCCAAGTGTAGATTCCCACTGATGAATTTCAGAGGTGGGAGTGGACCAATGGGTGTGGGGAAGAGAAGACAAAGGAAAAGAATGGGGAAAAATCGAGGTGAAGGCATCATAATGTTCTGTTTGTTTCTCGTAATTCTTGCATTCAGATGGTTCGGTATGCAGTAATAAGTATGTGGAAGAAGTGTGCTCGTCTTTAAATACACATACAAAGAGAAATGATAGGAGAGGGTGGCGAAAAAAGCCTCACCTTGCCAAGCCAAATACAAGGAGAATACATGCTTTTGGTTGCCTGTACGCCATGTGGTTTCTACCAGGAATGCATGTTTGCCTTTCATTTCAAACCTAAATGAAGGAAGCCTCACGTCCAATGATGCAGCAAGTGTGAATCAAGTAAGCAGTACTTTCAAAATATTTAGGTAGCACCGATCTCTGAGTTTTAAAAACACTCTCTGTCTCTCCATTTTCTTTCTCTTGCTCTCTCTCTCACACACACATACATGAACACACACACACACACACACACACACACACACACACACAAATAATTTATTTATAATACAAAAGCACTGAGTGAAAAAATTGACTTATGCAAATCACACTCATCCTAATATTACATGGCTGCAGAAGACACAAGCTAAAAACAGCAGCCTCCCAACCCACCCCCCCTCCCTCCCCCCTACCCCCTCCCCCCAAGCTCCCCATACAGGTCAATCCTCTCAACCCCTCCCACCTCTATCCCCCCCTCTCCCTGCACCAAATCAATTCAGTTCACAGGACAAGGCACACAATGTTCTCCCTTCAATGTGTGATGATGGACTTCTTGTGCCATTCTTTACTAGTGACTTCTTGAAGCGTTTGGACGGTCCTTTATGGGCGGTTCTTTAAGGGTGGTTTTTCTGGAGTGAGTTGTCCGAGTGGGTGTCCCTGACCTGGGAGTCGAGGTTCACGGCTAATGGGCTGGTGGGAGCAGAGCCAGCAGGACGAGTGGGTATGATGGAGAGAGAGAGAGAGAGAGAGAGCGAGAGAGAGAGAGTCTCATAGTGCAGTCATGTTCCTCAGAGGTGCTGAGCCCTGTCCCCTCCCGCCTGCTTGCTCACCGAAGTTTTCTGTTAGGTGTCTCCAGCCAACACACATGCACGCACGCACACACACACACACACACACACACTGAGCATGGCACAGACACTCACACATACAAGCAATGATGATCACCCTCTCTTGCATACACACAGACACACAGGCTTGGAGCCTTTTCAACTTGCCCTCACACACACACACATACACACACACACACACACTCTCTCGGCTATGAGTCCTTGAGCATGCTGATGCGGGCATAGATCTTGAGGGCTGGGCCCAGTTTGATGTTCATGGCACTCATGAGGTGGTCCTCGTTGAGGAGCAGCATGGCCTGCCCGTCAATCTCCTGCGAGCGGAATTCGTCCGCTATCTCCTGGCAACCTGGATGCGGAGGACAAAAACTACTGCTTAGTACCTCTCAGAAGACACACGAATGACAAAAATTCTCTGAACATCAAGTACCACAATAGAATCAATCAATGACAACAAATACTGAGTTACAAAGAGCGTGTGTGGTGATTTCAGGTTGAATGACACTGAATGTGTTCCTCTGTTCATGCTATACATAATAATAAACATTTAATTATGCATCTCTATGTATGCAATTACATATTAACATACTATTCCTAGCACAGCTTTTAATCTACTTTGTTTACTTTGCTGTGTTTATTGTTGTCAGTTTACCAGTTAAGTGAGTGTTTGTAATGTAGGTACCAGCTTGGTCAGATAAGAGCAAAATGTATTGATTTCGTTATTCATGGTCATGACCTATTTACAGGTTTTCACATGCTGCCTGGGTAGGCACAGCAGGACGTTTCCACTGTCAGATCAATCAACTTCTCTATTCATTTGGGATGAACAGAGCTCCACAGCCTTCTACCAGCTTCCTGATACAACAGTCAGTGTAACATTTTACCTGATATTTAATTATTTACTTAATAATTATCATTAAATTGATCTGACTGGCCCACTCTTTTGCCCAGATAGACTTTATAAAATGACCTGCCTCAAATTATATAAAATGCAAACTTTTTTGTTTTTTTTTTAACTATTGTTCTCAATGCATCGTTCGGATTTGGAGGCTTTGACAGGTTTAAAAACAATGCAACACCCATGTGAGAGGTCAATATCACCCATCCATGTGAGCTGAACATTAAGTGGAGTAATATGTGAAGAAGAGAAAGGAGGATGACACGCTGATCACATCATGTTGAACTGGGATAACAGGTGCATTAGACTATAATACACAACAGAGAGACTGACAAACAAATAGGTGCTAAACCATAGCTAATGCGCTACCATAGCGCAAAGTGAACAAGAGTAATGTCTGTGGTTACCCACAGGAGATGATATTTACCAATCACATGCTTCCCATCTAAACCCGACTGATGTCTTTCACCACAATTACCACATAATGCAATGCCTGCAGTCAGCTGTAGGTGGCACCACTCACCTGGCAGCGAGCGGATGAACTCATACACCTCCTCCACGTTCCACTTGGTGGGATCACAGGGCAGGAAGTGCTGGGGCAGCAGGGGCAGCTCTCGGCCCCGGAGGTCCTCCTGATCGGGGCCCGTCTCGTTGGGGGGCCCAGGGGGTCCTGAGCTAGCCACTGAAAGGGGCGAGGGGGGCTCCTCGAAGCTGGACATGTCGGAGCAGGGGCTCGACTCGCCCTGGCTGGGCTGGGATGGCATGGGAGACGAGATAGAGCCGCTCTGTGTCTGCTGAGGGGTGGACAGTTTCTGCACAACAAAGAAGACAACAACCAAGCTTAGCTTCAGTTTCACAGTACACACAATACAAGCACACAGGTTAGCGGAGCAATTCGGACACTACTGTACTGCATATTCACTTCTTCTGATTAACCTAAAATACCTATTAGGACCAAAACCCCTTTAGTTTATGCTTAAGGCTACTTACTTAATGATTCTACTACCATTAACACAGCATTGCTACATATGACACAGTACTATAGGTGGGAAGTGAATGTGGGTTAGAGATACTGTTACTGTAGGTGATGATTCAAGGGAGATTGGTTGCCTCATTTATCCTTGGAGAAGAAGACGCATGCACACACACACACACACACACACAGACACTGTCTCACCTGTTTCTTGGCATCTGAACTTGGGCGTCCTCGATGAGCCCTTCGTCTCCATCGACTTGTCGTTTTGGTTCGATCCGGGTGGAAGAGACCAATCCGCTTAGTGCATCCCACGTTGTACCTGTTCCAAAACAATACACTGTACGCTACAGCTACAGGTGTTCCCCTGCCACAGATGATCACCTGAGAGGTACTCTGTCTGCATGGTTTCACTCTTTTTTCATAGCATGGACTGATGACAGTCTAATCACGTATGCATTTAATATCTTTTTCATCGCCTTCTCACTGACATCCAAAACTAAATAAAAAAGATGCTAAGAAAAAAAAATCTGTCCCGTGTTAGAACTTTCTGAAGTACTGGAACAGGTGTGTTGTGTTATTGAAACTGCCAAGATATCACAGAAGTTCTGCAGACTTACCTCTTAGCGCACACCATAGAGCAGAACCGCTTGGTGCCTTTGAACTTGTAGGCAAAGTCTACCCAGCCACAGAACTCACAGGTCAACTTGGGTTCTTCTTCATGATCCTTCATATCTGTAAGATATATTTTCTTACTTAATTAACAATTTATGCATTACATTTTGCTTGACTTCAAGACAGTTGACAGTAGCTGACTGTAGAGCATTAAACAACTTTAAAATCGCTTAAAAGATAGCTGACATATTTGATGTGTACATGTCACATTATCTAATCACCGCCTACTTCTGATGATTATGCATCGCACACTGCACAGTCCCATACTAAGAGAAGGCTTATGTTTATGTTTATGTCTGATGGGCCTTGGTGGGTTGTGCCATGAAGTCTTTCCCTCACCCTGCTGGTTTGTGTCCTCTGGCTCAGAGTCAGTGTTGTTGGCCAGGTTATGGATGGGGGATTTCTCTTGGTCAGATGGGTGCTGCTGGTCTGGTTTCTTTGGGCTGTCATTCTGAATGGGTGGCCTCTCCATCTGAAATGCAGGGTGGCACAGAGAGGCAACAGTGAGAGTGAGGCATATGTGGTAAGAAAGAAGCAAACATGATGAAATTCATGAAAGAAATGGACACATTTTATCCTAATTATACACAATTAGTGATAACAGTAGTCTTGATCATGTAATTGAAATACGTATTTACAACCAGGACAATTAAAATAGCTGATAATCTATCACTGCATAGACCATGTATTGCTGTAACACTTGGCTTTGGAGGCATATTACTTTGCCAAATTGCATGATCCTTCATTTCCTATATTATCCACTAGAGGGTAGCATGTCCTAAAAGTTCCTACACGTTTTAGTCTTAGCAGAACCTCTGTCAAATACAGTATTTGTTAGTTGTGTTGGCATGGATACCGAAAAACTTTGGCAAACGTGGTAAAAGGAAATAGAAGAACATCCACATAAAAAAAACAAGATGGTGTAGCAAAGTGCCACTGTGAAGTTGGCATGCGTAATTGAATCCGCGGACTTATGTCATTGAACTTGAAAAGCGCAAAAGCGGTACTCACTGGAAACGGCTCGGCTCCTTCTTGAATGACGAAGCCCTCGATAACGTGCGTGAGGACCTGGGGTTTAACGATGGCTTGAGGGGGCTTGTTCTCCCCATTCTGCGCGGTGCTGCCAACTACGGCAGGGGCTTCGCAGTCATTTCCTGAAGTCATGGTCGATGGGGGCGTCGCTGGCGAGGTGTTAACCCGCTCTGGGGTCCCTGCTGATGACAAGACAAAGATATATGGATGCCCAAACTCCCACATCAGTCATACAGTGTTGGTGGACAGTGATGGCCCCTCGGGCGTATTAAGAATAAACGATGTAGCCTATTTGGCAAGCGAATGCGCCAAATAAACTGATTTCAGAACTTCAGTGACATTTGTTCTGTTGAATGTGTGGTTAGTATTTAAGTACAGTCAAACGAGAACAGTGCACACGTTTCCTAAAGTAGATGTGAAGTCAGTGGAGCACACCTCCCTGCTCTTAGTGATTAAATAAAAATGCGAGGATTAGCCTATTACAATACGGAAGATTGCGCTTTCATTAATGGTTAACCCTGTTTTGTACTCCGGCATAGACGCTGAAACCATAAACACTTGGATTTATTGAGTTCCGAACTCCAGTTCTGCTGGGTAACACTAAACGCAACACATAGGCTACCCAAAATAACTATTACGTTTCTCACTCTCTCGTTTCTTATGACTCAACATAATATCAGTGGAATAGCAGGCTTACCTATTCTGCGCAAGTCTTCTTAACTGAGTAACAACAGCTTCCCTACTTCATACTTAAGTGACTGAATGAAGTCTCAGTGAGGCAGACGGCGTTGTGTGCGACACAGCGGCGGCGGCTATGGCATCGAAGCGCTCGCCCACCCTACCTCATTCCTAAAAGACTGGAGGCGGGCAGATTTCCTGATGTGTGTGCAACAAGAGAATACAACACTTGAGTAGCGCACGCCGCCCCCTCAAACTCCCACATCTCCGGAAAAGCGGTGACACAGAAAAGCCTGGCGGTAGGATAATCTGTAATTCTCACGCTCGTTGAGGACCCAGGATAGCAAAAACCGCCACCAGTTACCTTCAGCGAGAGAAATGCGTGACCTCGCCTTAGTGAATCACTCTGGTGCGTTTACGATGTTCACTGAATGATATACCATTACAAAACTGTGATGAAGTAACCTGACAGGAAAACACTTAACACACGCCCGTTTTTCACTGTCTGTCGTCAAGATGTTGCAGTGATTTAATGGGAAAATGAAATATCTATGTCATGACAGGCTGTTCTGATTTTACAGCTATTTTGGGGGGCATACCATGGAGATCTGTGGAAAGAATCAGGTCTAACAACATGTCTCTGGGTCCTATTTTTAGGCATCAAAGGAGACATGCAGTTTATATGTTGAACTCCAGTGAAGAACACAGTAATGTCACCATGCATCCACGCCCAAATAGCCCTCATAAAAGCATCTTTAAAAGATGATTCTGTTTAAGATAAAGGCCGCTGGCAGAGTTAGAGCACTCCACAGTCGCTTAAGATGTAGGCCTAGGCTATCAAATTTACTGCATCAATAGCTGAAGACCAACAGCTGTGACTCTGACACATAGGGCAGTGTAACCTGATTGCTCTTCTGTTGGCTCGGCTACATTGTGTCAGACAACACAAATGCTCTCTTGCTAAAACAACAGGCTCAGGAGAATTATGCAGCAGAATATGAACTGGGCGTGTTAAATAGTATCCTACTCATGACAGATATGGTGTAATGTCTATGAATGAAGGCGAGTCAGTTGACCAGTTGATCTTGAGTTTTATTTAAAGATAA
This sequence comes from Sardinella tawilis, assembly GCA_030264315.1. NCBI lineage: Eukaryota > Metazoa > Chordata > Actinopteri > Clupeiformes > Clupeidae > Sardinella > Sardinella tawilis. The sequence goes on from JASCQY010000232.1 coordinate 10,079,485, forward strand.
CATAACTTCAGTGTGTCTTCAGTAGCTCAGAGGAGAACAGAGAGTGAACTTCCAGAATTCCGAGGGGAGCTGCTTACCACCAACTTGCCCCTGGGTTTATGGGCCAAGGGCATAACATACAGTAACTGGCAGTTCACAGTGTCACTAGTGTGTACAGTGTTCGTTGCTTCCCCAGTAGACTTGCATTCCCTTCCTCAGATTTCTCAGGTATTACTCACGGTATTGCTCTAAACAATATTATTCAGCCTTTGTGGTTCTTAGTTTGATGCTGACCTTTGTGACCGTATGTCTGGATCACAGAGTTCTGGATATAAACAGCTGGAAAGTGTCTTCCAGTATCAAATGCCCTGTGACAATGTTTTAACTGTTGCCATCATTCCTTTCATGATGCCAAATATTTCCTAATTGACAGTACATTCATTCATAACATGATCACATCATATTAACGACCCACCACAGCTCTCTACCCTTTGTGCATGTAATCATTACATCCATTTCTTTTTTTAAGGCCACTGAAAATATTACGCCACTAAACATTTTTGCCCAACAGAATATCACAACTTTGCAGTCATTGTGTATAAAAACCTTCAGAGAGTGTGGCCCGGGGCATAGTCGCTTGCCACATCCATTCATGGCTTTTCTAAACAATTCTTCTCTTATTTACTTAACAATTCATTCTGAAGTGTGCACTTTTCCCCCCCGAAGCGACATACAGAGTAAGGAAGGCCTAAATCATACAGAGTGTGGGAAAGGACAGTGTGCTCTCCATTTTGTAATACGCTGAAGTTGAATTTCAGGTGCTTTGCTAAACACCACTGTACCACTGAAGCCTTGTAGCATATGTACATAGTAAACATATAGGTTAAGTCTCGACAAGTCAGAGATGGGGACTCGGGAGTCGTGAACAACGTTTATGGAATTATGTCATTAATTAATTTCTGTTTTTTGCGTTGCCCAGTGTTATGGGAAAATCGCAGACAGAAATAGTTTCCCTCAGTTTCCTATTAGACCACGCGCAACCTAGGCGCAACACACTGAAAGCATGCATGCAGTCACATGTTTCATATCAGCACTGACCAAGGCGGCGGCAGGTTCAACTGGAGCTCCTCAATTTGCATTTGGGTTTAAAGCCTTCACCTAGTCATCGAATGTAC
>JASCQY010000232.1:10120487-10133228 GCA_030264315.1 Sardinella tawilis
ACCACACAAGTATCTAAAAAATGTAAAAAGAGGAAAGCTGTTCTATGTGCATGTGTAGGAGTGTGTGTGTGGGTGTGTGTGTGCGTGTGTGCGTGTGTGTGTGTGTGTTTGCATGTGTGTGCAAGCATGCACTCTGCATTCTGGAATGCACAGCCCAAGCTGAGCCTATGCAAAGCTGTCTCCCGTTGCTGACAGCCAGCCGTTACCACACGGTCTGAAGCAACGGCTCACGAGAGTGCTTTTGTTTTGGTCTTTTTAATTAAAGAAGGGCTGAGGTGGAGGAGGGAGAGCTGGGTGGAGGGGGGTGGGGGGTGTTGGTGGTTTGGCCTGATGTGCGACTTCAGCACAACCAGCTGCAGTCCGGCTCGCCAATCTGTCAGACACACATACACAAACACACAAACACACATACACACACACACACTCACACATACACATACACAAACACACACACACCACTCTTCCCAAGGAGCTCCAGCTCGAGCCGCATGCAGGGCAAATAATATGAAAACAAACTGGAGCCTTGGTCCACCAGAGCTTTGCTTTAAAGCTGGGTAACACACACACACACATACACACACACTTAAGGACACACAGACACACATATAGAAACAGAGCAGCCTCCTACACACAAAACAAGCTCGGATCTGCCTACCTTCCACCTCTGGCCTGGTGCTGTTGTCCTCGGGGGGTCGATTGCTCGGTCCTTCCCTGGTATCCTACACCATTTCTGGGTTCAGTTCGATCCGACAGGACCGTCACAGCCAAGGCAGGAGAGAGGAGGAGCGGAGGGAGGGAGGGGGAAAAAACGAGAAGCCAGTGCATTAGCATTCATTCCAAAGCAAACATGTGACCAGACTCCAGCCAATGGGCTGGCCCTGGCACTACTCCCTCCCCCCGCGACCCCTCCCCCTTCCTCTTGCTGGCTGCTCCTGTCAGGTCGCTGGCAGTGCGAGCCTGTCATAGTCTCCATGGCAACACAAAGGGATTTAACCCATGCGTAGAATTTGATGGCGCCTGGCTTAAACCAGGAATGCAGAGGAAATAGGAACTGCTGGGAAATAGATTAGAAATTATGAACACATGTACACATGCACTTACACTTAAAGCATGAAGTAAGTAAAACCATTTCATTTCACAGTAGAAATGCAGGTCATGATATAGAAGTGTATTATTTATGTACAAAATGGAATTACAACAAAAAAAAATATTTCATTCTAATTCAACTATTTAAAATGACAAAGAGTCTATTATATTTCAGCTGTCTGATATATATATATATATATATATTTTAATCTTCAAACCTACCTATGTGGCTCTAACAATTATCTAATGGCGACAAATAATTTTCATGCAAATTATGCAAAGTACATGCAAAACTATACATTTTCTCCCGATGACCTTGCATTCAGAGTGTCCTCTCAAATTATGCATTTTGCCATTTTATGGCTTTGATAAGTAGGACTATTGTCCATCCACCCTATAACTTGTAATATATGCAGCTTTTCATTATCAAAACTGAAAGGTCATATGACAGTCAGAGGACGGCCGTTCACAGACGGGGAATAAGGGCTAATCAGATTGAGTTGGTAGATTGGTACACAAAGTAACTTTTTGCGAGCTGCTTATTGCAGATTGCAATTCAAAACCTAATTAGAGGGTCATAACTACCAGCACTGGGACAATTAAACCTAATTAAAAGCACCAAGCTACTCAGGACACATGTCCCTTCTTCCTAAATGCTACACTAAGCACCCTACATTTGAAAGACAAATGACAATGGCAATATCCTCCTGGCTCTGATTCAATGGGGTGGGTGTAAGGTGTGTGGGGGTAGGGCAAGGGAAGAGAGAGAGATAGAGAGAGAGAGAGAGAGAGAAAGAGAAAGACAGGGAGGGAGGACAGGGGTTATTTTCAATGCATGCAAATGTATTCAAAGGGTAGGGCAGCAGGTCTGCCATAAAATGTGTTCCCCTGTGTGAGACGCTGGGGATCAGAGCTCAGGGGCATGAGAGGGGGGTTTCCCTGCCATGCAGAGAGAGAGAGAGAGAGAGAGAGAGAGACTGTTCCCTGCCGGCCCACTCACCAAGCTGACAGAGGGGAGGGGACGCGTGTCAGGGGATGCCCTTTCACGACGCAGGACACGTGAACAAGGAGTGAGATGTCACTGACCTGTGTTCATAATAAAAAGAAAACAGGGTTGCAAAATAATAGTATTCTCTCTCTCCCTACTCGTAATACTAGTGCTCTCTTTCTCTTCTCTGTCTGTCTGTTTATCTCTGCCTTTCTGTTCATGAATGCTTTTGTTTATGTGTTTGTTTCTGCAGATGTGCATCATATTTGTATTTAGGTATGCATCATACATGTTTATGGAGGGAGCCCAGCACATCACATAACAAAGGGGATGTGTGTACTGTAGGTTGGACAGGCAGGGATGCACAGACTGGTTATAATCTGAGGGATCTCCCCCCCCCCCCCCATAGTTGCCTTCTGAGAGGTTGCCCTGAGCTGAGCTCACCCCCTGCATAGCCGCATCATCAGGCAGATTTTCTGCCATTTTCTTTTCATTAACCCAGCCAAGGGGATTTATGCCGCGCTCCCACTCTTGGCTCCCGCTCTCCCCAAAGCCGAGCTTCTGTTCTGATCAGGAATTCAGCACGCGTGCCTCTCGCATTGATTCACCGCGGGCCCTCGGAGCTGCACGTGCATCCATGCAGTGCTTATATGCAGAGCTGGGAGAGGGAAGACGGATGGGTTTAGGGAGGGGGGGGGGGTAGGTGTTTGAATAAGGCAGCATGCTTTTTATTCACATTAAGTGATTCTCAAAAGACTTCTTCCCATCCACGTGGGAAAACATCCATACCCTCCGTGACCCGCGTGGACCAATATTGAAACTTAAAATGCAGCCTCAGTGCTGTCTTCTTTAGACACACACACACATACACACACACACACACACACACACACACACACACACACACCAGATTCAGCGAGTGCAAGTTAGTGCCAGTTATACTGCATACGGCTCATTTTAAATACACGTTGAACTCTCATAAAAGCATGTCAATACTTCCACAGGCTCCAATATACATGGTTCAGACATGACGTTCAACTTATTTTTTTTCAAGCCTACTGTATATCAAACTTGCCCACAAACAGCAAGTGCATTAAATGTTTTGTATTAATAATGCACTTTTATATTAATATAGGTGTAGGCCTACATATACTATACTATAATATACTATACTATGATTTGTGAATATTACAACCCTTGAATAAGTTTTAGTGCCTTGATTGTCTTTGGCATTAAAAAGTGCACTGTATGATTTTTTAGTTTTTTTAATGTATAATTTGTAGCCTATTGTACATGTACGTTGCTTTGAATAGGCGTCTGAAAATAACCAAACAAACATACAATATATGTGGTCAATATATGTGGTCATACCTTAAAATAAAGAATGTCACAAAGATCTGTGAGCTCAAGTTCACCAAAGAATCACCACTGATTTCTGATTCAGGATGCCTGGTTAAGGCTTCCATGCTGTCAGCTTTTGCAAGAGAGTGGAAGGACTGATTGGCCTTTATTTTCACCTCACTGCGTCTCAGACTGGAAATACTCTCTGTGTCTGTGCACATCAGCATCTCTATGTTGCTCTCCAATCTTGGACAGATAATGTGGATCAATAATGTCTGCCTCTCCAGAAAGCCTTGAGGCTACACAGAACATTTGCATTTTTAAATTATGCAGACATCAATACAAAATTGGCACTTCACATTGATATTTACTTGCAGCGTCTTTTTAACTGTTTAACTGTAGAAGGTGGAATCCTGTCTTTTTTAAATAATAAAAAAAATGTTTAGAAAGAATGAGAAGAATCTATCGGCCTATTCGATCAGGCCATGCTTTGAGTTTAAAAGGCGACTATGAATATCGATGGTGACCTAATGTTGAATAATTCATTGGGATGAGACTAAATTGGTTGGACCACAGGTTAATCATCCTCTCTGTCTCATAGCTCCCTTGATGGCTGACTTCCAGAAACACGAGGCGTCCACTGTCGCCCGGTGTCGTCCAGTTCCGTCCTGTGCAGGGCCTTTCCAGTAACTCAGAATCCCCAGCGGTCCGGTTAGAGGGCCTTCCCGACCAACGCCTGCTGGATCTGGTGACATATCTTGTGTCACCCACAGGGGTGGTCACTGACAGTCTTCCGCCTGTCATAAGAGCAAGAGCCCTCCCTTCCAACCTCTTCCCCCCACCCTTGTCTGTCCACCTCAACGACCCCCCCCCCCCTCCCCACATTGAAACTAAAGCAGATTCATATGAAGTGGAAATGTAATAACAGAACCCTCCCATGCATAATGCATGTGAACCCTTCTAAAATATTAATGCCCACTCTCTTGGTGTTGTTGTCACTCTGTTGGACATAATTGTGTGAAAATGCAGTGATATGTCTGTCGATATAGAGATGATCGTCCATAATGTCCAGCTGGGCAACTATCAGCAGCTTAGATGGGTGGGCAAACAGAGCATAATTGATGGCAAAATGTTGTTGCCCCCTCCTCCCCAAAATGGTGTCTACAGTAAGTGAACCTATCACAATACTCATGCAAGATTCGATAGTTTCCAAAAAAAATACATGTATCTTATCAGTTCATCAATCATCCATTATTTCATATGACAAATAAAAATCAAATATTCAATCACCTGTTCCAAAAAAATCATCAATAAAATTTATGTCAACTTAGAATTTGTAACGGATATATTGTTACTACAAAATCTGAGATAGTGTCACACCACATTATATCTTACCTAAAGCACATAATCTAATCTGCAACACCATCTTCTCAAGTTCTTGCTGCTGAGCTGGTTTGGCAAGTTGCTGCAAGCATCACCATCATGGGTTTAATATGTAAGATGTACGCACACAGGACACAATACTATATTGTTGCTTTGGACAAGAGCTAAACAGAAATAAAGAAATAAAAATATTAAGCCTGAATATATTTCAGATCGGTGGATGGTGAGTTAAACTAGTATTAGCAAGGAGGACACCGTCCCTAAACACACTATAACACTGCCCTCTTCTGGTAGTAAGGGCATGTTGAAGCAAGAAAAGACACAAAGGTCACAAAAGCATTTCACCCTGAAACAAGACCCAAGAGAATAAGGATATTATCTCTCTGGATAATAGCTGGCATTTCCCCGCTCAGCTCTAATTAGCTGCTAAATGTGTTGCCTTTCTTCATTAAGGCCACACTCTGCTTCAGGCCATTGTATTTGGAAAAGTCTTTGACTCTTTTGCTATTTTTACCTCAGAGCTGTCAAATATTGTGCATCCAATCATCCCGGCTCTGTAACAGACTTATGATGAAATCCTGGATCAACTTCCATCAAGATCGTTCACAAAGCAAAGTGAAGTTTGTCTCTCAGGGCAACTTTCAATATTGAATGCATGCATGCAGTCATTTCTTGCTGTGAAGTTGTGAAGTTAGTGGACTTGATTTGAATTAGCCATCACCAGTACCCCATAATGACTTCATGACATTATGGCATCAGGTGATGAAAATGCAGGAGTGGCATGTCCTTAAAAAGGCAGCTTGTAGACAGGGGATGACTGATCTGAGCTTCACACTTTATGTCATTCGTATCTGTCGGCTATCAGTAGCGTTTTTTGTTGAGGAGGACCGAGATGGCTGCTCCTATGGAGGTCAAACCAATGCAGATCGTTGCCACAGAAACTACAGGGCTCATTGGAGGACCCAGTGGTATTCAGGTAGGGAACAGCTTTGTTGATCTGTAAGATTTTTATTTTCATAAAGTGATTTTTATGTGAAATTTTGTTTTGAGAGATCTGGCTGGTTTGTAACTTTGGTGTAGTCTCACGCTTCATGGGAAAATAGATCCACAAGGGTGCTTGCTGTTTGTCAGAGTTACCATTCTTAAGAGCATTGATATGGAACGTTGATTAAACTTTTTTCCAGATCTATGTCATACTGTAGACGTCCGGTTATCGGGGAATCAATCAGAAAATATTATTTAATATCTGATAACAGTCTAGGCCTATGCCAAAACATTGTGCATATACTGTAGGCATAGCCTAGCATCTAGACCAATAGCATAATGGCAGAAATATTCATACCTTTTGGTCTAGTCTCGCACGGTAAAGGCAAATCCGGCCTGTCGCGACCTGCAACGGACCATTCAGAACACTTAATCTGTGTAGCGAGTCATTGCGGCAGACTTAGCACAATGACGAAAGGGCTGTCTGTTGGATGAAAAGGCTGCCTGATAGCTCTGGTTGGTCAGTAGCGCTGGCCTATTATGTGCAGAGACAGTTTGAACGACAACTGTTGATCCCACCCACAGGCTTCAGCGCTGTAAACGGTCCAATTCCAGACTATACAATTAATTTATATACAGTAGTTTGGCTTGCCAGGCTACTGCAGGCACGCTTCTATTTGAGATGTTGCATCAGCCACAATTGGAGTTAAGACAGATTACCTTCTAAACAGTAGACAGCATTTTCAAAGAGTTCACTTACCCCAAAAACACTTAGTGGCTTCACCCTGTGGAAGGACATTAGATCTATGCTCATCAATGCTGTTTGAGGCAATGGAGGGACGGCATCACAAAGAGGGTGATTTTTTTGGTTTTGATTTATCATTAAGAATGGCTAGTAGTCATCGGCTACTGTTGACAGCGTTTTTGGTTCAACCTATATTATTTACACATGTCATATTTCACAAGTGCACTGGTTACTGCATGTCAGGACATCCCTCCTTTTTGGTTGCTTGAAACCTGTTAGAAGAAGTTGAACAACAGCTGATGGTTGGTCTGTCATCTCATAAAGATATATGGGGATCCAAAACAGATCTCCCTATGGGTGTCTTTCCCAGCTGAACAAAGACTGCAGTTGTCCTGTGCTGTCATCAGCTTTGATGGCTGCCCCAGGTTTACTGCCAGAGGTCGCGTTACCCAGAGGGCATTGCTGTCCCCAGCTAAGATTTAGTGTTTAGGCTACTTGGCCTCTTCTTATCTCTCTGTGATTAAATTCCTCGCCTTGGTTTGTTGCAGTGCAGGGTCTTAGAGCAATGACACAGGGATGACCAGTGACTGTCTGTGAATGACACTGAAAACATGGTGTCATTCCTGAGGAATTAAGTTTTTTAGTTCAGCCATATTTTTAAAGGGATAGATCACAATTTTTAGACATTAACACATTTGCCTTATATCCCGGTACTATTCAAGAAAATGGATACAATTCTCTTTTCAGTGTATTCAGTACTTGGATTGACATTAACCCAGCTTAGCACAGTCACAGGAATTAAATGGTTCCATTAGCATCAAGCTCCAAGTGTTAAATTTAGCACTATGAAGTTGAAGTTTTGAAAAGTGACAGTAACTTTGCTTGATTTAGGTTGGATTAGCTGACTCCAACTTAGTTGTGACTGTAGAGGTTACAAGTTAAGTCTATGAGGGTGGGAAAAGAGTTCACTTAGGGATACCAACCTAAAGTACAGTACACAACGCACGCTCTGAGCTTGCTGGTTCCACGATGAGTGCTTACATATCATGTAAACAGTGGAGGCTTGTAACTTGTTCATTTTACTCAATTGAATTGGTATGTACTGTATGCTATATAGGCTACTTCAGAAAACGGAGAATTAAAACTGTGATGTACTGTAAAATTATTTCATCACTGCTCTCTGTTCAATTCCTTAAGGGCTAGTCAGTGTGTGTCACTTTCTGGGACACATTTTCAATCAGTCTCTAATTACTGAATGACTTCCAAGCCAAATTAGTCTTGCTAAGCAGACATATTAATTATTCAATTACACATTGTAGGCCATAGGACATCCGAGGAGAACAATATGGCTGATTTAGCTGCTCTCAGAAGGAAATGCAGTGCATTAACTTGAATAGACTGGAACCAACCGATAACTAATGTTAACTGAATGGGGCATAGCGAAATGAAACTGAAAGTAAGTTACTATTCCCTATTCACTTAATGTTAGTTGCCAGTTCAGCATTTGGTCTATGCTGTATCAAATTGTCTCGCTCTGTTTCCTACTAACAGCATTTGGTGACCTCAAACAACAGGGCCATTGATTGATTCATACTAAACTGTCAATGTCATCAACTCCTTGTCATTAGAAATTGATTATGTATGACTGGATGAATAATCTTTTATTTTCATATGCATTTGCATGTCACATGAATAGTGATGCTCATTTTAGGGTTATAAATACAAATATAATGACAAAAGGAGTTTTCCTTTGCTACTGTAGGAGTTTATAAGTTTATATAGCATCTCTCAGCTATCTAGATATTGTGTCCACCAGAGGGCGCCTGTAGAGTTGCAGTGTCCCCACAGAGCTAATATGACCACATCTGCTGTATTTTTGTGAGTCTGTAGGGAATCAAATCGCAGGTCGATTGCAACACTTCTAGGATTACCCAAGACAATACTCTTGCCCAGCACCTCAGTAACAACCAAATACGAGTATACAGCAATTTTAAAAACATATGATGAACCATCTAAAGCGATCGTCAGACAGAGAAGATTGAGAAGATGAGAAAATGAAAGAAAAAAGGTTAAAGTTGCTCACATGGCACCAAACAAAGGCAAATTAAGAAATAAATATACCTGTAATCACAACCATTGGCAATACCACCATTTGTCTAATAATGTTTCTGCTAAACACCTCAATCTTTCCTCCAAAGTGCTTCAGCTCAGACCACATGGATGCATGTCATTTTTCTCCAGGAAAGCATGTTGTGGACTCTTGTGAAAGAACCAGAGACATAGTTGGTATGTGATAACAAAAGTAACCACTAAGTAGATACCCCAAGTGCAGTTAAGATTCAGAAAAAAAGGTGTTGATATAAAAAAGTTTGGCCTTAATTGTTATGTATTCTTTTACAACATCCATGGATTTTTGATGTGGTTGGGAATGACATATTATGAAGCAATAGAAACTTGGCTGAACAGTTGTGGGAACCAAAGTCTCTTTCTCTGTCAGCCTTGCACTGTCCTCTTCTTTTTTGTCTGGGGAAATCCTATTCTGGTGTATACACAATGTTGTTTGTTCATATTATGAATTATGCTCCAGAATGTCTGAATTAAGATTATCATTGGAATTATCATTCAGACTAGAGAGGGAATTAAAACAATTATTGAAGTAATAACAGTAGATAATATTTTTATAAATATTTTGTTGCTTTGGAGAAAAGTATCTGCCAAATATCTGAACTTTGCCTGAGCTGTAAGGATTTACATATGGGAGGCTAGACGTGTTACCTCTTCATTCTTCTCTGTAGAGTAGGCTAAATGTTAACTTAGGACATAACCCTAATCTCTTTTATAGCCTTTTTTATAGTCGTCGTCCCCCCCCTCCCCAATACCTTCAAACAATGCCTCACTGGAGAGATGAGGGATGGAACTGCCACTCAACACCCGGCTTCCTTGTTTATGAGCACCTCAGTTCTCCACTGCTTTGTAGCAGCTCCTGTTGGTTCTTTGTTTGTTTGGATTGGATTGATGGCTGTTCATTTCAGTATTTTGTCAGGACATTTAGACTAACAAATCTCCCAGCCGTGGCTTCCCTTAGACCCTGTGGGTATGACAAAGCTTCAAACGCTCCTTCATCTCTGGAAGACGTTTGTGAAGGGCCTGTTTTCAAGAGGTTTTATAAGCGTTCACGTTTATCAAGGAACTTGAACACTTTGTACTGTTTTGGGAATTTGTTCTCCAAGGTTATATGACCTGTAACTCACCTTAACTGACAGCACATGAAGATGGAAGAAAGGAATGAAATTTCATAAAAAGTGACAATGGATTAAGAAGATGACATATGTGTCTTTGTGAAAACCAGTATACAAAAACCAGAACGCAAACTGGTTCAGTGGTATGCGGCTGTTGTAACTGTCTTGTCTACAAGGTGTTGGTTTGTTGTGTAAACCACAACAGATAAGTTAGAATCCATTGTCACTATGAGCAAATTTGGGCACCTGCGAGAACTTCACCCTGTGATTTCAGAAATAGCATCATTCCCATCTTGTGAGAAAATGTCACAGGAAATTGAAAGACCTACAGTAGCTGAAAAGAAAATGAATAGTCTATGAAAATAATAAAGAAAATAATATAATAATATGTTTCACTGTTTTGGAATGTGGTGGAATGTGGAACACTTGTTTTGACAAATATGAGCAAAATGCTGATTTTGCTCATCTGCACTTGGAGGTGACTGTACTTACAGCTCATTTTGTCCTCTTTGTGTTGCTCTCAGCATTTCTCAGTTTTCTAGCTTACACTCTCTGGATCTCCTGTATTCCTAGTACTTTAGTTCCTGCACCTTATTTACAGGCGATATTGAATAAAAAAAAACCTGAAAACTAAAATAAAAACCTTTTTGGATGATCTGTTCTTTTTTTGTAATGGTGATTCACAACAAAACCATTGAAGAAGCTTCAAAAGAAAAAACAGGGAGTGGCCTCATGAAAAAAAAAATGGAGATTTGTTCCAATGGTCAGTGTGCCAAGGGGGCACATATCCAAGTGCTGAACCCCACTGTGCCATTCAGGCTTTGCCACATCTCTGTTAACCAGAGACTCAGGTGTGACTCCCAGAGACAGACTCTGAAAGGACACAGTCTCTATGAGCCACTGAGGGACAGACCAGGAGTGTCTGTTCCAAGATGACAACAAAAACGCCTCTGTCCAACAGGCATACAGAAAAATCACTGATGACAGTAAACTCGCCTCCAAGGGCGAAGTCAAATAGCCACGATGATTGGGCTAGTTTGGTGGTTTGGCAAACTTGTTGGACAGAGTGGCACCTTGTCTTTGTCTAACGCAGAACACATGTGTCTCTCATGGAATTAGGATGAGAGACAGCCAGGGAGCCCTCACACGAGAATACTTCATAAATGTCAAAAGCCAGCTTGTTTGCAATTAAAAAGAGTGCACTCAAAAAGGGGCTTCTGCCCTTCTGCATCTCATACACTTCTTTAGAAAACAAGCAATACAGTTCATTTTAAGATATTAATGAGGATGCCAGAGGTACTGCATATTGCATTTTAATACATACACAAGGTTGTGAATGTTGCATAATAATCACTTGAGTTCTGCATATCATATCTGCTGCAGATCCCTGAAGAAAACATGAAATACCTAAGCAAAGGAAATTAAACGTTCTGCCCATGGAGTTGTTCAACACTGAGAGACTCAGCGCTAACTATAAACAGCTGTCCTTCTGAATGATGGTATTTTCCACTACGCAGAGAATATGCCTCTGCCATGGGCTCAGTGTAACCATGAGCAATAGTCTTTAAGCTATTGAGCTATGTACAGAAAGTGTTCATAGAAGCTTACAGTATGTTTCAAATTACATCACTTTTACTGAACCTGGTTTACAAAGATAAGTTCTGTGGAAAATCAAAATCTGATCCCTTCCACCGTATTCACTGACAGGTCCTCTGGGAGCATTTTTGGGAAGGCGATGTGAAGAAAAAAAATTCTCTCTGAAAAGGCATCAGAGGACATGGCAAGCTGGGGAAACTCTTGCAGTCCTGTATACGCCTCAGACATCACAGAGGCGTGTTCCTCTAGCTCAGGACCCGTATGTGGAGAGCGAGTTCATCTGAGGTGACGGCAGGAATCGGAGGGAGCTCTGCGCATGGCTGGTATCGCTGTGTCTGGGGCGGGATGTGGTTTGGCTGCAGTGCAAATGAGCCACAGCTTTACATAGGGGCTCCAAGCAACTTTAGTTTCCTCTCTAATGGTTTCACTGAGGAAGTCAACACCTCGGTGGCATCACAAAAGCTGTCAGCTGACAACAGATGTCTTAAAAATTCTAAGCATTATTTATCAACTTTTCAATGCGTAGCCTACGTATCACTGCATAGTTAAACTGAATGACCTTAGGAGACGCTTCCACCTGAAATCTCCCCTCCTCCCTGATTCAACTCCACACAGACACACATTTCCATTCAATCCAGTCATGTTACTAAGTAGTCTTCCTGCTTCAGCAATTTTCCCAAGGCCTATGATGTATTGTGCTTCCCTTATTTCTATTTTGGAGCTCTGAGACATGGCTACCACTATGCTAAGAGCATGTCACATGCACCCAGGCACGCACACCAGTCGGCCCAGTTTCCACAACATGGGCTGGCCCAAAGTGTGTCACAGCTCTGCACGCATGTTGGCAGCATGAAGTGGGCTGAGCTACCGCAGGAGTGGTGGTGTGACACACAGAGTGTAAAGGGAGAGAGGACCAGGGTCTCAGGTGTCCTAGAAAGAGCCTGGAGGGGTGTGGGTGGGGGGCAGGAGACACACACACACACACACACACACACACACACTCACACAGACAGACACACACACACACACACACACACAGACAGATGGATAGATAGGCAGACTTAGAGTGAGAGACATGCATGCTTCAAGGGTACACAATGAGAGAAAGTGAGACTAGGTACGAAGGAGAGCAACAGAGAGAGAGAGAGCGAGAGAGATGGAAAGAGAGGGGGCTAGCGAGCAAGAAATCCAAAGGGAGAATATAAAGAGGGAGGAGAGAGAAGGGGATAGAGAGAGAGAGAGAGACGTGTGGAACAGCACGGAGGAAAAGCCACAGTCAAGTCAGCCCCATGTGCCTATGAGCCAAGCCAGCCAGATCCTGTGTGTGCTGGCATACACTCTGCCACACACACACACACACATGCACACACACACACACA
>JASCQY010000232.1:10136001-10156209 GCA_030264315.1 Sardinella tawilis
CTCTAATGTTACCCCAGCCCCTCTCTCTCTCTCTATCACTGTCTCTCTCTCTCTCTCTCTCTCTCTCTCTCTCTCTCTCTCTCTCTCCCGATGCTCCAGTGGTTCTGAAAAACACTGTAGTCCACCCTAACACAGCCTGACAGAGTGTTTTTCTATTCTGCGTAGTTTCAGGGGGAACACAGACAGACGTCTCCCTAATTGGACATAATGAATGAGGAAGGGATCACTGAGGCTCGGGGTAGATTGGCACAGAGAAGAACGCTCTGCACTGTTTGCTCGGCGCCTAATCCACAGAGACAGTGAATGCAGGAGAATGACTTAAGCCCATCACGCTTTGGCCTCAGCAGAGCTGGACTGAATGGAATCTGAAAAAGGACTGGAAGGACAGCTAGAAAGATGTAGATAAACAGCTGAATACAGCAAATTCTCAAATGTCATATAATCTTCCACATCATACAACACTACTATAGGCTACTATTCCCCATAAACTATTGGGCAAATATTGGCAATTTTTTTCCACATTTTTATGTACAACATAAAGCAATTCATACACCTTCAGTGAAATGTTTTGATTTTGACTTTGTCATTGGACAGTGTAGAAATAAAAGGGAAGGTTCTCAGTAAAGATAAATTGCTTAGGGACTGTTACCAAGTCATTTATTTTCCAGTGTCCAGGGGATCTTTGCTAGTTCCCAGAGGCTATAAAGCTTTATTAAAGCACAACACACTGATTTTTAAAATAACTATATCTGAAAGATTGAGATATCTTTTAGTAGGGTATACACAAACATGTTAACTCATTGTTCAATATGAATTTTAACATGGAAGAAAATGAGCATAAAAAAGGGCTATCTTTTTGAAAGCCTTGTTAAAATAGGATGACATTTACAGTTAACTCCCACACTAAATAAACCCTTTATTCCCCAGGCGGTGAGTCGACAATCTACAGCTTGGGCCATGCGCCAATAAGAAGGTCTTTGTGGTCCACCAAAGAGAACCCTGTAAAAAAGGGACAGAGTTGTAGTTCAGTCCCATATTTTTGATTACTGTGCATGTAGCCTTTTAATTAATGCAGGACTGAACAACCAGCCCCCTGCCCTTTTATTTGACCATCACGTCCTCCACGTCCTCCACGTCCACCATGTTCCCCAGGCCTCCCATGTTGCCCATGTTCAACATGCAGTCCATGACCCCTTCTGCATCTACTGGCTGGTTCAAACTCCAAGAACTACAGTAAGCAACATGTGTCCAGTCACTGTAATTGCTAACAAGCAAAACGGCTAAAATCCAGACCTACTCCAATAGTCATTGACTCTTTGCTGAATTAGTGGAGGAAGGGGTGTGATAAGAAGAGTTGTTGAGCTGAAATGTCAAGCACTAAACCAAATGTGTGCATGGAAAGTGGCTTAACATCACTCTTCTATAACCTCATCCATAGCAAAGATGACCTTAAGCACGGCACCTAAACCTGACTTCTATCCAACTGTAAAACAGCCCACTGCAAGAGGTTTCTGTTTGTTCACTTTACTCACTGTAATGCACACTGTGAGTGTGTGTGAGTGTGTGTGTGTGTAAATATTTTGGCTTTGGCTTTGAGAACAATACTGGTGGGAAACACTCATCCTCATCGTCATCACTTTAGTTCTGTTTTTTTGTTTGTTTGTTTGTTTTTTATAAATGATCAGCTTGGTCTACAGTCCAATCTGAAGGCAAGGCAAGGCATGGCAATTTTATCTATATAGCGCATTTCATTCAAAGAGGCAGCTCAATGTGCTTAATAAGGCATCATGGTGATGTAATTGGCCATTAGGCAGACCTTTTGCTGATTGGTGTGTGTACGGTCATTTGGACCATGATGAACTTGGATGGGAAAAGAGCTGGATCCACTTGGGTGTGAATCTTGTTGCTGATGCCCAATATTAGGCTACTGGCAGGGAAAGTTGTTTCTGGTTATGAACAGTTGACTGGATGTTGGACATAACCTGATGGCTAGAAATGCTTCCAGATCTTGTACAATACACAGCCTTAATGCACACTGGGACCCAGGTTCTGACCTGTGGTGATTTCCCGATCCTACAACGATCCCAATCTGAATAAAGTCGAGAGGAAAAATGTAAATAGCAGTACCAACAAAGTAGGCTAAATGTGCCTGTGATGTAATTTTTTGTTTTTTCTGAGATGGTCTTAACAGGTGGGAAGGATGTAAGCAATGGCAGCCCTGAGATGCCTTGGCTGAATCATCATGAGAAGATGACTTAGGCCTAGTGTTACTAAAACAAACATGAGTATGCATAACAGGAATATTATGCCACCTCATCTGGCCTCAGAGGCACCTGCCAGGCTGTTGCTAAGATACTAATCGTAAACTTACTGCCATTAAATAGCAGAGGTAGCCTACAGTAGCCTACCTGTAGTGTTACTTATTTTTTATGGTAAAGCTGTAGGCCCTGATCATAATTCTACAGTGTGTGTGTGTGTGTGTGTGTATGAGCCCATGTTGCTGCTGCTGCAGTGTAAACCTCTCCCTACACGTTACACAACCCCAGACCCCCTCACACCACCACCCTCTCCCACCCCACCCATTTACGAAATCACCTTATGAAGCCGTGTGCACATTTTCCACCCTGTCCTGCTGTTGCTAAGCTGCTTTCCCAGCCTGAATGCCCGAGCTTCAGGGTCAGTAAGCACTCAGTCCAGGCCCCTTGCATTGCCAGTCAACTGCAGTGGAGTGATGGAACCTGATCTTGGCTTCTGTTACGGCCAAATCAGCAGCAGCAACAACGGTGGAGGCAGTTAGCAGTTAGCGGTAACAGCCCAAGCAGTTTGTACTGCCTTTCTTCAGCCTGCTGCGCTGTAAACCAAGCAAAGTAAGCCAGCAGACACATTCATCACAGAGAGGTCTCTCCTTTTGTTAGGGGTGCTTAGGACGCCACAACACGTAGCACCTTCAGAGCCTTCTTTTGGACGAGTCATTCATTTCTTTGAGGCTTAGTCTTCAGGCTTATGGCCAGAATACTTGGGTCAAATGTGAATGGCTCTCAACCATGCAAAACCCTGAATGCTGTTTGGTTTCTTTTAATTCAAGAACCCATCAAATTGCCAGAGTGAATAGACATAAAATAGCTTTCTTGTTTTTTTCTAGGAATCCATTTACCCCAAGTACGGTTGAGTAGTCAACTAAATGCCACACATTCATCAATCAGTGTCTGAAAGACCCCACAAAGCCTGGCAGGTCTTAGATTTAGGAGTCTGTAGTGGGTCCACTCCCTAGGTCCAGTCTGGTCTGGATCTGTTTCTGGGTCAGCTGTTTTCCAGGAAGACTCTGCACTTGAGGCAATCCTTCCTCACACAAAGGCAATAATGAGTTTTACTGTCAGTTGATTCATGTTTTATTGAGCCTATAGCTGCTATGAGGCAGATTGACACATGGCATATGACACACTCTCTGATAACTTTTTTACCTTTTTAGGAATTCATAATGTATTCACAAATGCACACACTTACGTGTTGTGTAGATGACTGAACATGTGAGTGCCCACTCATGATTTATGCAATCCTGTGGTGTCTGATACACATCGTACATCACTGTGTCTTTTCCTTTGAACAGTAAATGCAGGGACTTAAAGGACTTCAAACTACCTGTCCTTCTAAGCATCTGCTCACTCCAAAACAATTCACAGTAGGCCAGTATATCAGTCCCTCAGATTGTTAAAGTGGATGATTTGTACAGTTAACAGTTAGCCTACTGTAACTGATAACAAGCAGAATAGCTTAATCCAGCCCAACCCCAATAAAGCCATCAACTCGTTGCTTCAGGATTACTGGCGGAAACGGTGTGATCAGAATGGCTGTTCAGCTCAAATGTCAACAAACCTCTGTCAGAATCGCACACTGTGCCTTTAAGATGTGAACGTGCAGAGTCAGTGGAACTGTTCTTGGCCTTTCCCATCAGGATCATCATGGCCAGCATAACACAGTCTGTGAGTTGTGCATGACTCAAACGGATGCTGTTTCTGTGCTGAGGCCAATGTGTCACAATAAGACTGGAGAGCTATCATTTGGAGTGTTGTTTTTTCACGACATCACAGAGGGAGATATGGAGAGCATGACACACAGTCTACTGTGTCTGAACAGTATTTAATTGCTCTTTTTACTAGTAAGAATTGATTGTAAGAAAATCTGAGAAAAATGGGGCAGATTTTGATCGAGTGCGTGAAAGCCACTTGCAAGGGAATCAAGGCCATCATCAACTACAGAAAGTATGGATCATTCAATTCATCCGATTTTTAATGGGGCATCATGGCCAAGGTGAGGGGCAATGAAGGCCATGGTCTTTATGGCCTCTGTGAAATTCTAGCCCTGAACAACACTGACTGAAAAAAGGGATCATTTCTAGAATGTGCTGTGTAATACTACTGTAGTCATTTTGGTCTCTTGTTTGGACAATGATAAGAGTAAATTCTCAAGTATGCTTTAATCAATAAAGGTGAATAACAAAGGAAGGGTGTGTCTTTGCGCCTATCAGCCGTCTTGGACACAAGTGACAAATGACAAGTTTGTCTGCAGTGTCTGGTCAAAGTCTAGGTCAAAAGATGGCACCTGGCCATATAGACTGAGTCAGCTACCGGGCAGTCAGCCTCACAGATGGGGGAGGCTGCACACTTTTTTGTCATGACTGCACATAAGCTACAGTATGTGGCATGTGTGGCTGTGTGCATCTCATGCTCAGATACATACAGTATATGTATGTTGTTGATACCGGAACCCCTGGTGTAAACTCTGCTTTGTAGCACACAATAGGGCTAGCCTATGAAACTATAGCCTGAACTTTTGATTTTAGGGGCTCAACAACAGTGAAGTTGACATGGCTGTTCTAGGCAAGTTAGCTTAGAAGTGCAAGTAGGCCTATGTACATTCTCTCCATTACACGCTCTCTGATCATCAAAAAGGCTTCCAAACTGTGACATTACATTCAAATAAAAAAAAAAAAACTTGGTTACACACTTTCTGATCATCAGGCAAAACTGTGATATTCTCAACCAAAAAAACTTTGCTGGAAACATCCACTCCCACACCCACCATCCACTGGTGCTCTAGGCAACTGGAGTAGCACATCTGTGCCAAGTTGAGGATTCATTAAAGCATTATTTAGGGATGATTACGGGGATAAAGCAGAGATGATCGTCTGTAATGCACTGTACTACTGTGTGCAAACACACAGAGAAAATGAATAGGATACATTGACCAGAGCATTTCCAGTTCTCTCACGTGCACTAACTGGTGATTTGTTTGTTTCCGGAGACCTACAGTACAGTATGAGCTTTTAATCTTCACAAAGAGCACCTTTGTGTTAAAGGCTTGAACGGGACATCTACGTCCACTGCTGCCAAGCTTGACCCTTCAAATTACATCAAAATCCACTGATCAGTTCCAGGAAACGTAGATAAAGAAATACATAGTGTCAAACACTTGCCATCCTCATTAATATTCAAATTATTGTTAAATACTAATTAAATTTAAAATACAGTATTTGCCGACCTTGCTTTATTTGGAATCGTCACTCATTTTGTTGATTAATACTTTCTTACAATAGAGAAGCAGTACAAATGTTCCCCAGTGGAGGCGGCTTGACAGCATAACTAGACATCAGACAAACAGAACAAGCACATGATAAAACAAGAATTAGAAACGATATATTAGATAATAATAATACATGTGTATTTTCAACTTACGCATCAGCAGCAGTCGTCTTTCCTGTTCACCAAAATGGCTTCAACGGTGCTTCTCTGTCGTCATTGTGTTCAGCCCACCCATGCTCTCAGACCGCCTGTATCAGATAGATGTGATTGGTGCCTTGGTGATTGGTGTTTAAGGTCTTGGCTATCGACCTCCAATGGCACATGATCAGATGGACCTGCAGAGGAAAATTCAAATGTGTTAACATTGGGTTTCTAGGCTCACGCACATCTTCCATCCATGTCCCAAAAAAGGTCACAAAAAAAGAGTTCAGATTAACAACTCTTAACTAACTCAAAGAAATAATGTCACTGTAAGACTAATGCAGACAAAGTTATTTGGCAGAGGTTTAATGGACAAAGACTACATTTCATTTTAGACCCCTCTGCAGCCTGCAGGGTGATGGGGATGGAGCAAGGGTCTTATGACGAAAAAGCCACTGGCCACTGCTCACGTATCAACTGCAGTCTGACGCAAAACCTTTACTAATCCTGTGCAGTTTTTTTTTTTTTTTTTTTTTTTTAACGGGATCCTGTTGTAAATATTAACACTGAAAAAAAGATACTGATTGCAACATAGTTTTTAATCTACAACGGTGCCTAATGATTTAAATTTCTGCATTTGATATACCATAGCCTCAGGGTGAAGCTTATATGAAATAAATGACATGCAAAACATAGTTCTGGTTACGTATTAGATGTAAGTCTTGGCATTACTTGCATGATTGTATTTCTGCCCAAGGACATGTTGCTTATAAATGTATTTATTTTGATGGTGTTTTTGCACTTTTGCCATGACCCTGGTGAACAAAATGGAGGTAGAGAGCAGAAGCAAAAGAATTACCGAATTAAACAGTTTTTATGCCCCTCTGATCTTCTTATGTAACTGCCTTTTTCTTGAAATCCCATAAATGCTTACAGTAATTTAACTGGTTGTATTTTGATGACAACAATACTTACAAGCAAGTGGACCAAGATTAGCTCCTTATCCCAATCCTTTGTGACCACCTCATTACCATTGCACTGATTCACTTCAAAATATAGAGTGCAGATTGAAGATTTGCATAGTTAACAAGAGAAACCAAAACAGTAATATATTACTATATATTAAAGGTGATTGAATTTTACATACATTACATATGTCTTTGTAGACATTCCTTGTCTTAATCTAACATGTTCTAAGTGAAGACTGGGGTGGTGTGTGTGTGTGTGTGTGTACAGTATGTGTGTGTGTGTGTGTGCAGCACTGGGTGGGCAATGTTCTAAGACATCAGTAGGCCTTACAATTAACCCTGGATTATGTTGATTGGCCTTGTTATGATCATTGAGTGTGACCACCAATCCTAATCTGACTAAATCCAGTTTTCAGACATTGCTGGGGTGGGGCTGGGGTAACATGTAGGCCTACTTCATATACAGTATACTGCACATTCTCATACTAATGGAACACTTCTCTCCCACCTCTGCACACTAAATATACACATGGAAGTGAACATTTTATCAATATCTTATAGGTCATTCTTTTGTTGATAGTTATGGAGTGGTTGACATTTCCGCTGTGCATGCATTCCTGAGTTACTGTTTTAAGTAAAATGAATTCTGCCACTAATCCCTTAAAAGGTGCCTGCTTAACTGGGAACCCCATAATGTCATCATCCATACTGTACATGCAGCTGTTAGCAAACTACAGGCTAAATAAGAATTAAGATTTTACACTAAGAGGAGGTCGCCTCACAGCTTATCCCACCAAACCCTCAAAATGGGGGGATTTTCGAGGCGGGCCACCAGTTTAAGCTGTCCGAAAGGGCCCACAACGCACTAGGTGAGGATTAGCATGACGGCAAACGTAACCTTAGCATTAATTACAGAGGCCTGATTGTTTGGGACTTGTACTGTACATGGGGGGGGGGGGCTCTAGGCCATCTAGGACCACGGGAGAGTAGTGCTTTCATTTGTCCCTACATGCACTGTAATAAGAAAAAAAAGAGAGAAAAAAAACGGCGAAAATGACCACCCAACTCAGGGGTCAAAAAGTTATTGGACCAAGGGTGATGGATGTTTATAGTCAAAAATCAGTAAAAAGAGGTGCAATGGCTTTCCTCCGACTGTATGTAAAGATGCTGAAACCCAGTCAGAGATTATGTACCTCACCTGCTCTTTAGTGTGATCCAAGCGTGGGAGAAGAAGGAGTAAATGCGTAAAAACACATTTACTTTCTCCTCCATGGAAATCATATCATACAAGGAAAAGTTTGAGGCTTTTTGACACTTCCAGTCTGAAGTCAGGAGGAAGACGGAAAGATCAGCTGCCTGAGGCAGAAGGAAGCAGAGGGGAAGTGGAGAAAAGCAGAGTGCTGTGGTGTGCAGCTCCTCACTCAGCATGACGACAGAGAGCGGCTCTCTCTCAGGGGCCATCAAGAGTCTGGAGGAGGACTTGGAAGAAGCGGGAAAAGTAGCTATTCGCCAGAAGTCCAGGGAAAACTGCCAGGAGAACATAGAGTGAAATGCCAGGGCTGAAATCCAGAGCAGGAATGCACATAGGCTTCTACAGTACAGACACATAATTTCCCTGAAATTCCGAGTTTGTAGAGCCATGTGGTTCAGAAGTTTCCGGTAATTCACAATCCCAACACCTGGCTCACAGTCTAACTCTTAAAGCTCCGAGGCAGTTTGGGGCAATCTGCCAAACCTTGACATTTTTAAATATTTCATTTAACTAAAAATATCCATGTAAAAGTGACACATGGTTATATGGAAGACCTCAACAATAATAACATGGGTAAAATGAATATAATGATATTATTATTATATTATTATTTATTCAAATTGACCATAAACACAACTAGACAAAAACCTAAACATCCCACCGGTGGGATTTGGGTCCTTTAAGGGCTAAGAGGAGTAGCTTATGCCTTGCGTAACCTACGTCATCCTGCACGGTTCAGCCCAGGCTCGAACCGGTGACTCAGCAACACCATGTAGCCTATTGGAGTAAGCTAAATTTCACACACTAGCGCGACTGGGTGGTTGTCGGGAGGGAGGTTTACCAACGTTCCACTCGCACAGCTGGCATCCGTTACACTTGGTATCAAAAACACCATTTTCCTTTTAACCCAGAGAGCTTCAGCAGCACATGCAAGTGCATTATAGTGCACAAATGGGCTGATTTCGGAGAACTGACTAGTGTGATATCAGTTGGCCACTGCTGCTGCCAATGGGTCTGTTGCCAATAAAATATATATTGAATGCAAACAGACATCATCCAACATCCAACAGAATGCGTAGTGCTTGTTGTTTTTGTTGTTGTAGACATTTATGAAGGTGCATTGGGATTTGAAAATCTAGCTCAAGATATAAGACTATGAATTATGGGCACTATATTCCAGTGCCCTATGCAATCTTATCTATTGCACTGTCCAGAACACAACCTGGTGCACATTAGTGTCCACTGCATTTTAAAACATAGTGTCCATATTGTGTATTTAATTCAGGTTTATAAAGTAAGGCACACATGCACAATGTTCTTCCATTTGACCCCTTCCTGGGCTTTGGATGTGGGAATAACAACCAACATTTTAGTTGTACACGCAATACAATTTATGCTGTATGGTATCTACTTTTTCATCTGTTAGAAAAACAAATTGATTTATTTACATAAACATTTATGTGGAATGTTAAAACAGAAAGCCAATAAGAACAGCTATGAACAGCTAATAGTAAAACTCTATTTTGAAACTGTTTATAATATTAAATATATAGGCCTACAGAGTTACTTTCAGTCAGGCCACTGAGAGGTTAGAAATGTAATCTTGGCCTGAAGTTGGATAATTTCATTTATTTATTGCCCCATACACTGTAGTTATTTCGTAAATTACAAACTTCAGATCTATCTAAACGAATTTAGCTTACTTTTTTTTTTGCTAACTTTGCTACATTTTCTCTTAGTTTGTGTTGAATGAACTTACTTAAATGCACAGTAGAGTAAGTATAGCTCACCACTTTTTCAGTGAAGCTTGCACAACTCTGTTTATGTTCCATGAATGTCTGTATGTCTGTAAATAGAGTGCAGTGTAAATCAGAACGAGGTTTGAGTAACTGTAAATAGTGCAAGCATGTGTGTGTGTGTGTGTGTGTGTGTGAGGAGTGTAACGCATTATGGGTTGTTGACTAGTTCACAGATATACACTTGTAGTTTAGTCAATATCCACAACATGTAAAATAATTAATCACAGTTTCATGTTTGTGTCTGTGTTTATGTGTGTTTATAGTGTTTTACTGTGCACAATATGAATTATAGTATATCGTTCCCTCTCTGATTTGTTACATAACGAAAAAACTCATTGCCCTGTGTAGTCCCCCCACCCCCAACAAAGGCCACTGTATAATGGTCCAGTGTGTGACTCTAATGCTGGAGGAGTTTAAAATGCTCCAGGTCCCAGAGTTCACCAAACTTCCTAGAAACAAATGAATAGATTTTGTTGTGTATGTTCAGGCTACCTTGAACCTATGTAGTCTACAACCTATTGTTAAGGACCTATCACATCTCCATGCACTTCTTTAGCACTGTTCATATCTGACTGGAACTGCTAATAAATGTTTTAATATGTTGTAATATATTAAAAATCACACAGTTCATGGAAATGGCACCAGTTTGTGCTTATAGGGTTTTTAAGGCATGCAGAGGCAGTTTCTGATATGGGTGACATTATAGTTGGCATGTCTTCAACTGCCTATATTATGCACATGACAAATTACACGTCCATCCTAAACAATGAAGCTTTGCTCCACCATTTAGTCTGTTGAAGCACATTGTGCAGCAGCTGAGACTCCAGTAGAAATGGGTCAGGTAGTAGCTGCCCAGGTGTTGATCTTTCCCTCCCCTCTTTCACACCTCTGTGAGTAGTCAAGTCTGACTAAGTAGCTGTCATTTGACACCAACCAGAGTGCCCACATTCAGGATGCCCACACAACTGCCACCTCTCAGCTGCATGGACCCAGGATGCCCACACAACTGCCACCTCTCAGCTGCATGGACCCAGGATGCCCACACAACTGCCACATCTCTGCTGCGTGGACAGTGTGTGTGCCCCAATTTCAAGCATGCCAGAGTAGGCTCTCAAGGTCACATCAAGCCTTGGCTGCAAAGGCGCCAACTTTGGTCAATCATTTTCTCTAGTCAATACATTTTCTAATTATAAATGGTTTATCAGACAAACCAAAATGTGCTACTTGTGGAAATGGCACAAAATGTAATTAGCTGGTGCTTATAATATCTTTGAGACAAACCTACTGCAATATTTTTAACTATCATAAATCAAATGGCCTGTAAAAAATAACAAATGGGTCCCAAGCAGTGAAACTTTGCAATGCTCTGTTGTCTTTGCAATGCTCTGTTGAGGCGTACCCCGCACTGCAGCAGTATTGGGTATAGTAGGCCTGCAAAAGGAGCAGGTACTGCAGCAGTCCAGCTTGAATGGAGCTTTCCCTCCCTTTTGTCTCGCCTCTATATGAGTGGCCAAGTATGACTTAGTATAGCTGCCATTCGACACCAACCAGAGTGGCCACATTCAGGATGCCCACACATCTGCCATCCCTCAGCTGCATGGACCCGGGGTGCCCAGAACCACTGCCACTTCTCTACTGCGTGGACACAGTGTATGTGCCCCAATTTCAGCCATGCCAGGCATGGCTCTGCAGGTCAAATAGGATCTCTTGCAGAGGCCCTGACTTTGGATAGAGTTCCTCCAAGCAAAGGATTTTCTGCGAACAATGGATTTATCGGATTTTAAGAAACCAAAATTTTCTAAAAATGAGCTAGTTGTAGAAATAGCATACAAATGTGATCAATTGGTGCTTTAAGTATCTTGTAGTATCATGCCAACTGCAATATCCATATATGACAAATTGCATGTTTCCTAAACAGTGAAACTTTGCTCTGCATTTTACCCGATGTCTGTTGTAGCACGTTCTGCAGCAGTTGAGACTACATTCAAAATGGAGTATGGGTTGCCGTGCAGGGGTTGATCTTTCCCTCCCTTTTCTCTCACTGCTGTGAGGGGCCAAGCAAGTAGCTATCACATGACACCAACCAGAGAGCCCACATTCAGGATGCCCACACATCTGCCACTTCTTAGCTGCGTGGACCCAGTATGCCCACTAAAACCACCACTTCTCTGCTGCGTGAACAGTGTGTGTGCCCCAATTTATGGCATGCCGGAGTAGGCTCTCCAGGACAAATTTGATCCCAGCTGTAGATACTCCGACCTTGGATAGTGAGGCATCAGTGACAGACACATTAGTGTCTGCAGCAAACTGACCAATGGAAGAGGGAGGAGGGGGATGGGCTATGACAAAGCATTCCCTTTGGCAAAAGATGACATTCCAGATCTAGCTTACATTCACGGCTTCAAATGACATGGCAGAATTAATAGCATCAGACAGTGATGAGACGGAGCAGCAACAAGTGGGCACCAATGACTGGCAGGCACTTTGAGCCAAGACTGGGAGCTGGCCAGATATTCTCCACATGTGCACCCAAAAAAAGATGCTTCTAAGTTAAGGAAGCGTCCTTGGCCTTTGGCTATTCATGCCACTCAGATACCATGATTCCCTGCCAAAAGGGTGCCCATTACTCCCAATGGTTGACATGGGGCAGTGTCTGAAATGGGGTCAACCTCTCTCAGCCAGATGGAGAGTGCAGTGCTTGTGCTGATCATGTGCTGCCTAGAACCTTTCCCTCTGGGTGATAAGGTCAAAAGTAAAAATGGAAACAAATCTTGCTTTGACTAAAAAAAGACCCATTGTAAAATTAGCTTTTGAAGTAGTTGTAGAAAGGCTAAAAATTAATAATTGCACTGTCACTGTTGCATAAGTTGCTACCTGAGTGATTACTGACACTAAGCTTGAAACTGAATGGACTGTTCCAGGAATGATTTGTTCTCCTGGCTGCTGTTGATTTTTTGTCAACATTCTTTTATACATAATGATATCTGTAGACAAACATACCTTATCAATTAGGACCCATTTATTGGCTGACAAAGTGAACCATGCATGAAAATATATGTAGCCTAAAAACTAGTAGACCTATCATGTTCAGTATCTTAGCAGCAACTACAAATCAGTACAGTTTTACAGCGGGAAGTAGACATGGTTTCAATGACTCAAAATGAAGATGATTACACAGTTTTTTCTCTCTTTTGATATTATATTCATTGTGTTTTCTGTCTTTGGATATTGTTGTAAATCAGCCTTTAAATGGATTCACTGAAGACTAAAAAAATGCTGTTGATGGGAAACCCTTCTCAACAAGAGTTAGCAATCGCAAGTTTGCTATCTTAATGCTAACTAATGGTCACATTACGAGTTTGTGTTGTCTTTTTGTGCAAATTCCTCTGTAATATTTTTATTAATAATTTATTAAATACATTTCATTGATTTTATTACATTTTGGGGGCTTTGCCTTTATTCTGACAGGACAGAGAGATACAGGAAATGAGTGGGAGAGAGAGATGTTGAAGGATCGGGAAACGACCTCAGGTCGGACTTGAAGCCGGGTCCATGGATTTATGGTACGGCACTTTAACTTACTGAGCCACGGCGCCCCAATATTTTTGAAACATCACACATGGCCTACACTGATTCCTACTTACCCTGTCAGAACACATTATTCTCTCAAAACGTGTTTCTTTCTCCAGGAACTTCAGCAATTGTTCTCCTTTTGTAGGCCATTCTCTACTCTGGCACTCAATTCCCGACAGAGAAGAACAATGGCACAACAAGTACTCAAGCAACCTCAACCAAAGGGTTATGGCAGGTTGGGGTTACTGTATGTCTCGCAAAGAAATGTTTGCCGATTGCAACCTGCAATGACACAATAGTTAGCAGACGGTTCCCTGAATGTTATCTCTTCTGTAGCTTAAAGTCAACCTTCAAGGGGTTATGTGGAAACATGATGACACAATACAATGTCTTCTGTCCCTGTGCCATGCAAATATAAACACGGTATTAGCTTCGCTAAACCTTATTACGGGAAAACCTTGGCATGCTCTTACATTGTTGTGCCCCTCTGATTAAAGATGTTTATGGCTCCTGTACTCCTGCACAACTTGCACTCTTGGCATAGGCTGAGGCCTTCAGGGCTCTTGGTTTAGATTCTCCACCCTACTGTGTGACCCATATACCTGAGCCAAGGAGCACTGGGTGCAAAGAGTTAAAGCAGGCCAGTGTTAAAAGGAAAAATGGGGTCTTTGATGGTGTTTGTGTGTGCGTATGTGTGTATGTGTGTGTGTGTCCCAAGCCTAGGCTTTCCCCTATGGAGGCCCCAAGACCTGACGCACGCTTGCTCAGCAAGAGGAAGACCCCTGGCTAGGGAAGCAAGATGCGATTATTTAGTCTGAGGGAAAGAGATGGCGCATGATGCTGATCCCATTTATTGTGTTTTCCGCAGAAAAATCAGGTCAGGTTGGGTTTTTTTTGTAGATACCTGATCAGTTGGGGACACCGTTTCCCTTTTGTTCCCATGGGACGAAGAACCTCAATAGAAGAAAAAGCTCACATCCGCCCGACCATGCGTCATGGCCATACCAACTGCGCAAGGATGACGCTCTTTCAGTCTTGGTATGATGCAACTGAAGAACAATGCAAGAGCCATTTGAAATAGCCTTAACGATCCACCATTTTATTGTGAATGCTTTTGCATTGATCTGTTAAACATTTAACAGATAAATGTTATCCATCTTGAAACTGTGGTTAGATGGTCATTTATCCTTGCGAACCACATTTGTATCTGGATGTGTTTTAATTTGTATAAATAGAAAAGGTTAGGTTCGACTCATTTGTTTTTAACATGGCTTTTAAAAATGCTCCCCCTTGTAAGCTGATCAAGTGTGGAATTATTTGTCACGCTTTGGGATTTCTTCAGTTATGTAACAGCCCCATGGACCTGTTGCATTGAATATATGGAGAACAAAGGTTTCAGCCAAAACAAAGCAAACATTCCACAGAACCATTTGCATAACGGACCAGGCAGCCAACAGATTAATTTTACATGCATACGTGTATCAGAGCATTTGCCTAGGAATCAGAAATATACCCTTCGTCACATTCAGCTGAAACCTTCCTATTGCCCTATTCTTTGGAAGGAATTTCAGAGCCACAAAAAAGTAGTTGTTCGTAAAAAGGCCTCGCTGTGTTCTGCACAATGTGCAAATTAAGCACAGCAACTTGACTAAGAAGAGTATTAGCCAAACAAAAAGTCCTCTGAATGAGATCAGTTGGTCGAGTACGTGCAGGAACCCACTGCTCTGCCCGGGCCATCACATGACGCCATGGCGCAGGCCGCTTTTAGAACGCTCCGTCTGTGCACGTTCACCAGGAGGAGTGCAATGGTGCGGCGCAGGGCAGCACAGGTCTATCAGGTGTCGTAGGGGAAAGCCAACCTGCACGTAGCCCCAGTGAACCGGCAGTAGCTGGTCAGCTACCTGCACGTGATGTGATCAATATAGGTTTGGAATGCAAAAAGGATTACAAGAGATGCAATCAGGAAGTGGTTTCTGATAGAAAGAGCCGTAGGAATCCACATGTACCGTATGAGTGAACAGAAGTGCTTTGTCACTCATGTGACCAAATGAGAGAACATAGAGTTAAAGCTCACTTTGGCTTTTGCTTAAGAATGCTAGATGTGTACCAACTTCCAAGCTGTTGAGAACTGCTAAATCTAAATGCATTAGCTAGTGAAAGATTATGCATAGTTCTTTGTCAATATGTTAAACAATGGCAAATTATGTGTGTGAAATGCAAATATTATGAGTTGCAAAAAGTTAAGAAATGGCAAAATATGAGAAAATTGCAGAATAAAGGTGGTCTGTGATTATTTCTTACAGGCACATGTATCAATTCCAAACCCATACAGTAATGTCAATGCGATCGTCCCAATTTAAATTTCAGACTAATTATCTGAGTTACAGGCAACCTCTGCAGAAGTGGGAGAGTGCCTTGATTAGGTTACTACATGATTTTAGCATTTCACAATCGTAAGCCATTCAAGGTGTTCCAGAGGACAAAGGTGACCTCCTCACCACTGGCATGTGTATCTTTTGATTTGGAGCACAATACCGTGAGACACAGAATGCCCATTGTTTGAGGAATGTCTGTTTTTGTTTTCACTGGCTTTCAAAGGAATTTCACCAAAAAAAAAAAAAAAACGCAAAAAAACCTTACGCAATTCTATATCTCATAAGTCTTCCCTCAGTCTCGAAGTTTCAGCATTGTGTGTGGACGACGCTGTTTCCTGGTCAGCTTGCCTGCTTGTTTTTCTTCTCCGCACGTGTGTACTGGCCAGACGCCTCCCCGGCACGCCAACCAAAAGGTAGGAGCATCATCCATGTCCAAATGAGGTACTTAGGGCCTCCCGCCTCCAGGCATCCTGTTCTGAGATGGACTCAAGCTGGAGTTGTGAGCCTACCCTCCACCAGGTCACATAGGTCCCTAAAGAAGAATATAATGGCTGTTAGTATCAGAGATATCATTAGATTTATTAGATTTCATTAAGTTTTGAGATAAGAACTATATTTTCTGAATATGGGTGCTTCCTGTCGAGCAAAACTTTTTTTGCTGACAGCATCTTTGTTTTCTCAGTTGACCTGCTGGAATACATGAGGATGCTGAGGGCAGTCATGTGGACAATGTGTCATAGGCCAGGTCAACTATGAAGGCCAGGAGACAGGTTGGCTGATCCCATGATGGGGGAAACCTGATTTTTAAAGAATCTATGGTTTGACCAAGACTGTCTTTGTCAGGTTTGCAACCTTGGGCCTCTTGTTTCAGGATTACTGGAACCACAACAATGTGATGGTCATGTATTGTTTCTTCATGAGGATCAGCATTTTCTCATAATGCCCTTACTGAAAGATGGTGGTATTTTGTAATGGCGTATTTGCCTGTGCATTGGCATGTAGCTTCAGTTACATGCCATTACACTTGCCTTGGTTGCTATATGTTATAGGTCACTGGAGGGCCACAACAACGGTTATGACTCAGGGGTTGTGGGGACATAAATTAGTGCTCTTTAAAAGCCAAATTGATGTAAGCTTGTGGTAGGTTGCAAAAGTTTGTCACCAATGATACTGTGTAGACATGAGAGTGATTTCCAAAATCCGGATAGACGTGAGACACCTGCTGACATAATTTTATTTTGTGTTCCAGAGGGGAAATCAGATGGCCTATATGGTTCACTATTTCACGGGCTGTACTGACTGCCTTCTTGACACCAGTGGATGACAGAGTTTATGTTTACAGAGCTCATGTTTCAGGTCACAGTCTTGAAACCCATGGCTCAGTATAGATTACATAAATCTACTTGAACACTACCTTGGATACAAGCATAAGTTCCATTTACCCCATTTACTTCCAATGAAATTTGAAACTCTGGTGATATGAAGATACATGAAGGATGTAAACATGTATAACATGCACTTACTGTAGGGTATATTTTGCCCACTACTGGCTATGAATATTCTACCTGAAGTTCTATGTACACATACAAGAGCCAACTGAATCTGAATTCTCAGCTACGTCACAAAAGATATACCATGATTATATATGATGCATACTTCTTTGATTTTACATATATAGACTGTATTTTGCAAATATGGTTGAAGACCAAAGCGCACAATCAATAAGTTATTGATTTGCCCAAACACAAATATTTATCATTAATGGTAGGCCTACACTTACTGGACAAAATTGCATTTGTTTATGTTTAAATGTCTATTTAAATGTCTTTGCAAATGTTTTGGCCAAACAAAACACTGAACTAAACATACTAGAGGAAAGTAAAGTTTGATGGAGCACTGCCCTTCAAACAACTGATGCTCTTGGAAGGGAACATACCCTAAAACAAAAAGTGGAAAAAGTCCAGGCACTCAGTTGATTCACAAAATTCTACCAAAAAGTCTTTATTTAGTGGACAACAGCATTAGTTCACTCCTGCCTTTTGTTCATTTTGAGCAGGCTGTCCTTGCTTTGTGTCCAGTTCTCAGGGTATTGTAAGAACACCATTTTCTAATGGAGAGCTAATGGATCTTGAGAAGATGACCAAATTTTTTGCATGTTTACAAACCGGTTAACATTGCTGACTGTACCCTTAAAGTCTGAGAGCTTTCCTCTGATATTACCGTCTCCTCTTGAACTGAATGGTCCCTGGTTATCCAGGGTCATGAGGCACTGATCTTGTCTTCATGGCACCCAAGCACACCTGGTCCGCTGCCAGTGACCCCTCCCCCCACTTACCCACCCCATACACACACACACACACACACACACACCACACACACACACACACACACACACACACACACACACACACACACACACACACACACACACACACACTCAACAGATTTAGCCGTCACTGCAGTCTTTGCAGCCTTCCCAGCCGTCTTTGTCTGAGCATCGCCTGTTATTGTTTCAGCCAGATTTCAAAGGGCCTGCGTAAAATAGCCTTTGGGAACACATTTGATTTGACTCCTTTTATTTTTTCAGTCATTCTATTTTTCTTTCAGTGTCTGACAAGTCCCAGCCACTTTCATTGTGCGTAAAACGTGTGTCTTTTCCTGTGTTGCTCTCTTGATTATTTACCTTCTTTGCTTTGGTGAGGGGCGGATACCATGCCCAGTCATCTCAGACAAAAGGGAAGAACAGAGTCCTCTTTGATTTTCCCCCGCAAAAAGTTCGTTTTGATGTATCGCTCTGGCAATAAACACTTGTCAATGCCCTTTTCGGATTGAGAATGAAAGGACCACCTCCGTCACACATGACGTGTAAGGCGTTATCTGAAGGCTATTTGGACAGACAATACAGTGTGCATTGCTTGTCCAGGTGCAGGTTGTTTGTGTGAAAACTTACTCAAGGCACAATGAACAATGAGTGGATTAATAACAATGTATCCGTATCAATATATCATCTATGCCAGTTATCTACTTTTTGACCAAAATTTTAAGATTTAATTTTTAAGCATCATCAGAATGTGAATGTGACATTTTCTATTCTGAAAACTTTTCTTGGTGCGAAAAATTTTCTCATTTTACAGCCATGAGAATGTTACCACCTTAAGCAATTGTTAGTAAGCTATTATTAACGTGGTTATACATAGTCTACTAATAACTCAAATTAGGTCTCCTGAAGGTATGCATGACAGTAGAGGTTATTTTTTTTATTTTTCATTCTCCCTCTTTTCTGGTTGGCTAGGCCTATTGCTTGAGACTCGCATGTATGAAACTGCATGCAGAATCCCAAGAGTGACCCTTTGCCTGACTCCTTGGGCTTAATCCGTTATGAACCTGTCATGGCTCATGGTTGTTTCGCACATTTGCGCCCTCTCGCTGAATTGTAGTCCTAAGCAATTCAACTACTAATTGCATTCCCTGACATTTTAAGCAGTCTAATTATTAAATTAGGTTCATTTTTTTTCATAGTGCAATTAACAACTGTGTATAATGATGATCTATCAACGTTTCTGTTAAGTTAATATAATTTGCCTTTGTTGTGTTGGTAGTCACTAGCCATCCAATGAGCGCTCAAGTGTGCTCCAAGCCTCCGCTCACACCCCCATGGAAGAAGACTATGTTGCGTCAGCCAATCACGCTGGATGGGGGCACGGAATATATTTACCGGCTTATTTCCTCCGAGACACAATTTTTGGGTTAGACACAGAAGAGAAGTGTAGTTAGCTTACTGCGCAGACAGACTTTTCATAGACAGAAAAGTTGGGGGTATCGCTTCACCTTGAGCAAACACAACAAAAATTCATGTCAGGAAATTTGTGATGGACTTTTGAGAGAACACGACTTCATTTGGGTTGCTATTCAATACTTTTTGTGCGAGTTTTAATCTAACTTTAACGTTACCTACTTGAATTGTTTAGTCGTTTGTAAACATTTCAGCGACAAAATGAGACATTGACCACCAAGAAAGAACACGGTTGTGAAGGAAAGAAAACTTACAAAGAGCATCGCTAAACGGGACGTCTTGAGTTAACTTCACTTTTAAGAAACCACATGGATTCTGGCGGCAAGGTAAGGCTAATACAGACGTATGGGTTTAAATAGTGCATGCCATGAGAAAAAAAAAACTTTTTTAGGTGTAGTTTGAAAAATTGTCAATTACCCATTATTTCAGTCTGATCTTAACGTTGTTCGTCTTGGCATGTGTCAACGCATGCCTCTGTTATGTCTTCAAGTTAACTTATCCAACTTGTTTAGTGCTAATTCTCAAATGAAAATCCATCTACTATATCACCAGCGCTTGTTCGTTCAACTTGTGCTAGTGTACCTTTTACTTGATCCTTCAAAGCAAGTGAAGAGGAGCCTCAAGAGTAGAGTAGCCTAAAGACTAGCGATGCTTCAAGTAACCTGGAGTACATGGAATGGTATCCGGAAAGCAAATAAGGAGTTTGGAAACTCATGGTGTGGCCTACG
>JASCQY010000232.1:10166769-10190616 GCA_030264315.1 Sardinella tawilis
TTTGCCATGTGCTTGCTTTCTCTGACTCACCCACACATGCGCACACACACACACACACACACACACACAGTCACAGCCACCTCCACCACCGATATACTGTTGCAGCTGTTGTCTAATATTCATCTGTCAGGACAACCAGTTATTGCTTCATTCCAGATAGTAGCAGGAAGCATCCATCTGGCCTCAATGCCATTGTGCACACACACACACACACACACACACACACACACACACACACACACACACACACATACGCACACACTTGCACAACATCCACACACACACACACACACACACACACACACACACTTGTGCATACACACATGCACAGATCCACCCACACGTGCACACACACTCACTTGCATACACACACACACACACACGCATGCACAAATCTACCCACACGTGCACACACACTCACATGCATACACTCACACACACACACTTGCACACATGTACTGCACTGTACTAATGGGTACTGGGTCAGGGTCTCACATCTCATGTCAGTAGGATAAGGTGTCAGTGATGGTCATGTCTCAACACATTCGCAGCCAGTTAGAGCTGCTGTAGTCCACGCAGCATGTGTGCCTTGCGCCTTAGTGGGCAGGTGGTGACAGACCTGCATTAAAGGTATTTTCAGGTGTGTTCAGCTCTCCAGTTCAAAGCCTGCACCACCTGTTTTACCTCTTCTCCAAGGCCACTCCTGCACCCATGCGTTTCAAAGGGCAAAAATGTCACGGTCAGTCTTTTTGATTTTTCCAGAGAGCTGCATTGTAAACTTGACTAGGCTGAGTAATTGGTATTTTCAACTCAGGCTCCTTCAACCATTAACTAGAGATGTGTGAGATTGTCCATCTACTATGATCAAAGCTCAAAGCCTGATGAATAAAACTTAACACAATGATATGACATCTACTGCGACCCCTATTGTCTCGACTGCTGATGACTTTGGAACTACCTCAGGTGGGGAACGAGGCCAGTGGATTCCCTCTAGATCAGGGTCAAACTCATGTGGCTGTAACCAGACACTCTCCTTGAGACAACATACAGAAATGATACTTTGGCTTTCCCAATAGTCGCTATTCCCAGAAACAAACCTGACCAGTTGGCACGCTGTCCAAACCAGGCTCACATTTAGCACAATGCATGCTTTGTAAGTCTAGATCTGGATTATAAGCTATTAATAAAACCACAGTTGCATAAGGTAGGGCCACAGTCACATTACTGCTGTGCACTCTCTCTAGATTGTCACTAACTTGAGATCTTGCTATTGTTAGGTGCAGAGCTGGGGGGACTCACACTAGATTCAAGTTGTTAGGCTCCACGATGGGAAAAATATCTTTAAGACGATAGTACTGAATTAATTCATCTGCTAGTCTCTAAAGCATGAACACATGTGTCCCATAGGTGTTTTCTGCCTTATAGTTTGCAGTATTTCTGAGACTACATTTCGATCTACACCTCCCTCCCTCCGACTGGAGGAGAGCAGAAGCGCTAGCATTGATTTGTTTGGGCAAGCTCAGTCAGGAAGCACTGCCCCATGGGAAGGGGGAGGCCAAGGCAGTCTAACTGGAGGCTAGTTGTGGGAATAGAGTGGGCCACGTGGATAAACAGAGCTGCTTACAGAGCGAGACACAGGGTCCATACACACACTTACCCACTCACCCACCTACCTTCATGCTAAATGTATGTTTTAACATAGAGGCCTTCGCCTCAGAGAATGAATGGACAATAAAGGCAAGAACCTTAGTTTAGTAGCAAAGAAATGTGATCATCAGAAACACAGAAAGGCAACAATCTCTTGCCTTCTGCGTCACCTGAGGACTGTAGATGGCAGGTCTACAGGTCTTGTGCTCTGTAGGAACTCTGGTTGCTGTTTGCACAAAAGGTGTCTTATAGGCTTTCTATGGAAACTGTTGTCATAGAGTCGTGTGTCAATTCTGTGGGTGTGTCTGTCTGGGATGTGAAGAATTTCCTCTATCAGGTTACATGGAACTGCACAATATTTACATACTCAAGTCAGCTGAACGCTAATAGGCCTAGTGTTTGTAAAAACTGGTGCAGCAGTGTTTAAATCTTGAGATAGACTGTGATAGATACTGACTGACCTCATTAAAAGCCTAAACTTATTCCGAAGAGAAGCCTACCTTTTAAACATTTATAAATTTTACGGGTGACACAATAAAACTAAGGACAAACAAGGACAAACATTAAAACAAACAGTTACCGAATAATTGATGAATATACAGTATATTCTGCATACATCCTGCATACAGTAGATACAAACATGTAAAGTAAACACATCAACACAAAAGTTAAAACATCAGAAACTATGAAAAAAAAAAAATAAAGCAAGAGAAAACGAGGCATGGCCACAGGAGAGTTACAGTGGCCAGTCTGTCAGATTCGTTACTTTTCTTAGCTGGCGTTAGGCTGGCTCAGTGATATGTGTAGCCAAGAGTATCCAGCGGATAAGGGAACCAAGATAAGGTCTCTGTGTGAGGCAGCATGACTGACGCAGGCCTCTGTCTGTAAACAGAGTGTCTGTGATTAGATAATTGCTACTTCAAGAGCTTCGAGGGCGCTCTTCTAGAGTCTCCCCCACAGGCAGCTGCAGCTGGTGATGCCTGGCCACCTCCCTCAGAGGGGTAGGGAGCTTCATGGCTTCTCTTAGTCCAAGGGCCTCGAAACAGTATGCCTCAGGATGGCTGACTCGATGCCCCGGTAAACCAGCTGGTCTACTTGAGAAAAGCCTGCAGCCCTTAGGAGAGCTCCAGTCAGTAGGAAAATTCAAATTGCTGCGCATGACAGCTAGACTTTTAGGCAGCTCCAAACCTGTCATCTTGAAATGTCCTTGGTCTTACATCTAGGCTTTAGAGTAGCCTCAGTCCCTTGGAAATATGCTGACCTGACTCTACAAGGCTTTGAATTATAACCTGTATAGTGGCTTTGTCAAAAACATGCTTACCTGAGGGTCTACATTTTAGAGATAGTCCGACCTTTGGACTGATGGGCATTTCTTGCCTATGGACAACCCAAAGGTTCTCATCACAGTAGGCTCAAAGCAAAGGCTGCGCCATTCACTGGAACACCTGTTGAAGTTGTAGGGCAGTGCAGACATCAGAAGCTGCTACCCATAGAATGGCCTCAGCTCTGAAACTGGGCTTTATCATTCTTCCAGTCTTGAGAGCCTTGGCCTTGGAAGGATCCTGGTTCTGGTGCCTTGGTTGATGGGTGTTCCCAACTACTGGTAAACCTATGGCCACTTTTGTCACTGACTCAGGCCTTGAGGTGAGCCCAATCACAAGAACATCTGCTGACCTCCTCTGGCTCTGAAGTATGAGCTCAGAACGCCTGTGAAGACAGAGCTTCAGGGTAAGATTAGACATAAAATGTCCTGCCTCAGAAAGACTCTGAAGTCCATGCATAGGGTTAGCCCAGTTTTCTGGAGACTGTAACTTTAACTTTAGACCCCAAAACATGAAAGATTACTGACTCAGGACAGAAGTATTGGGAGTAGCAGATGACGCTGGTGAGCTCCTCTAGCTTATTAGAGTAGTAACATCACCAACTGACTATCATGGGGCCCAACTTTGATTTGGAACCTCCTGTGCAAGTCCATGGTGCTTCCAGGGAGAAGCGTCTGCTAAGTATCAGTTAACTTCAA
Organism: Sardinella tawilis; assembly: GCA_030264315.1. Lineage (NCBI taxonomy): Eukaryota > Metazoa > Chordata > Actinopteri > Clupeiformes > Clupeidae > Sardinella > Sardinella tawilis. The sequence goes on from JASCQY010000232.1 coordinate 10,170,437, forward strand.
CTTTTTAACTTGAGCCCAAAAAGGAGCATTGGGTGACAAAGAAGTTACATCCAGATTTGGATGAGAGTAGCAATGCTAGCTCACTGCAGCCTGCTTGCATTTAGTTTCCACCTCTGTTTCCCCCTCTCGGCTGGTCGTCTGTCTTATCAGCAGCACAGACACCACACAGAGTTGCTTCTTTATCGACACCGGCCCTCAGCTATGAATGTGTGGCTTTGTTGGCAGACAGCTGGGCAGGATACTGTGTACAGTGTCATGCTTGTCTACCTCCAGTTGAGGAAAATGCTGAGTCATTTGAGCTTTGATAGGACAAATATGGTAGATGGTTGATTTACAAAACAGCAAACAAACCGTAATGTCCAGTGTAGTTCTCAACATTTTGAATTATGTTTTAGCTCAGGACTGACGTGGTTAGCTTCTGTTCTTCCATTTCCAGACTAGGATTACTTCCTTAGGCGACCTGGATTTCTTTCAACTAATGTAACAACTTCATCTTGACGTTAGCAGTACATCAGCAATCTGTTGAAGATCAAAGCCATATATCATACACAGCCGCTCTTTGGCAGAACTTCCTAAAGAGGCTGTGTGTATATTTGAATGATTTGGTTTTACGTAACAGTATTTACATAAGGGGCGTATTGGTTACTGAGGCACATGACCAGCTCCATGAGTGATATTTAGATAGTGAGAGGACCATCAGATTGGCAGCACTGGCAGCATACTTCTGGTGTCAGAGAGTAAAAGTGACTAAGCTAGAGAAAGGGAGAGAGGGTAGGAGAGGAGGGAAGAAGGTTTAGAGTCAGAGACTGACAAAAAAAGAGAGATATTTGCCCACAGTATTGAGCATCGACATTCTAATTTCAATTGTAATTATGAAACAGTGAGAGCCTGGTTCAGTGAAAGAGTGTGTGTGTGTCTGTGTGTGTGTGTGTGTGTGTGAGTGTGAGACAGAGAGAGAGGGAGAGATGTGGCCCTCGAGCATTCATGGGAAGTCAGATGTCATTTCTGAGGCACGGCGCGTACACATTCCCCGCTGCGCAGCTTGTGTCTCTTCACCCCCGTGGACACGGGGGCGGGACAGTGTTTGTCAACATACTGGCGTCACTGTAGGGGGTGGGGGCCAGAGCCCGAAACCTGACACCAGTCTCCCAGTCTTCAGCCATAACAACCCAGTACTGCCATCTATTGGCTGAGTAGAAAAAGGCTTTTTTTGATGCTATTGCTTTGGCAAACATGCATATTTAACATGTTTGACATATGAACCTAGGAAAACACCAGAGCACTTAGTATTCATGAATACTGATGGCTTCGGTGTTATCCTGAGTGCAGTTAGCTGAAGGGGCCCAGGGCTTGTACCAAAGGCTTGAGAGCAAGTGCTTCTTTTTTCACGTTTGACATGTCTGAAATTATTATGACTGCTCAAAAAAATGTTTAAAGAGGAAACTGAAACTGAAATGTTTGGAATGCCTAACAATGCAATTTTATGCATTTCTTTAACAGATTATCGAGGCATTCTACAATGAGACATGGTTCGACAGATATGAGACCCCAATCACTAAGACCAGCCTCATCACACTATGGTCCATCTCGGTGTCCATGTTCTCAGTGGGAGGCATCTTTGGCTCTTTCTCAGTGGGGGTGTTTGTCACCCGCTTTGGAAGGTAAATTAGACTCTTAACATGACCACCTAGCAGTGCTCACTTCAAAACCTCCAGACCTCCAGGTCTTCCTTTTTCCACATATTTGTGTACCACCCCAGATCTTACGGCCTTTTCATGTTTGAAATGTAGATCCAATCTCCTTTTTGTTTCCACTCCACAGGAAGAACTCTATGTTCATGGCCAACGTTCTAGCCTTCCTGTCTGCAGGCCTCATGGGATTTTCCAAGATGGCCGCCTCCTGGGAGATGCTTATCATTGGCCGCTTTGTTGTAGGCCTCTACTCTGGCATGTCCACAGGTTTTGTGCCCATGTACGTGGGAGAAGTTTCACCCACTGCACTCCGAGGTGCCCTGGGCACCCTTCACCAGCTGGGCATTGTGACTGGCATCTTGGTTGCACAGGTAACTCAAATTCAAAACATGAACGTGAAGTCATCCTTGACCACTGTTACAGCTCTATCTCAAGTCTTTTCTTGTCATTAACCTAGTCTTAGTCAGTAATAGTTGACTTCTTAATACTTAGCTTTAGACTGAAAGAGTTCACCATAGAACTCATATGAAGTATATTCTTGATTAAATCATGGATTAGTTGTTTGTGTTGCTGAAGAAAATGACCAATCATTGTCTATGATCTGTGGTGCTGTGGCGCAGATCTTTGGCATGGAGAGCATCATGGGTAACGCAGACCTCTGGCCCCTGCTGCTGGGCTTCACCTTCATCCCGGCTGTGGCGCAGTGTGCCCTGCTGCCCTTCTGCCCCGAGAGCCCGCGCTACCTCCTCATCAACCGCAACGAGGAGAACAAGGCCAAGAACGGTGAGCCCATACATATACACACACATACATACACACACACACACACCAAATTGGATAGAAATATATGAAATTTAGTTCTTAGAGAAGGGTGCTGCTTTGTAAAAGGGAAAATTATTATCTCAAATGAACTACTGTATAAAACACTGTTATTTTTTGTGAGCTTCTCTAGTGCATTTAAAACTTAATTTAAAACTTACACAGAGTTTTGTGTTTGTGTGTGTACCTGTTAGCTCTGAAGAAGTTGCGCGGGACGTCGGACGTGAGCGCGGACATGCAGGAGATGAAGGAGGAGAGTCGTCAGATGATGCGGGAGAAGAAGGTGACCATTCCGGAGCTGTTCCGCTCACCGCTCTACCGCCAGCCCATGATCATCGCCATCATGCTGCAGCTCTCCCAGCAGTTGTCCGGCATCAACGCCGTGAGTGCCAGTTCTCACAACACACTCTCTCTCTTTCTCTCTCTCTCTCTCTCTCTCTCACACACACACACACACACACACACACACACACACACACACACACGCACACACAATCAGGTATGCATAGGGTTGCATACCTTTATTACACATATGTACATGTACACACACACATATGTGAACGCATAGCACAGAGCTGCACAGAGTGTCCGTGAATCTACCTCAAAAAAAGAGCTTCTCTGGGAAAGACATTTTATTACAGACTGTATATACTGTATACATATACTCTATACATACTGTATATTCCCAAACCAACAGAGGTGGTTGATTTGTGTTCTTTTGGTCTTCTTCACCTGCAGGTGTTCTACTACTCCACCAGGATCTTTGAGAAGGCCGGCGTGTCTCAGCCTGTGTACGCCACAATCGGAGCCGGCGTGGTCAACACAGCCTTTACTGTGGTCTCGGTATGTTTCCAAGTGTGAAAAAACTACATATTGAGCAATATAGCTTCCCTTCCACTGATGTGGGGAGATTCTTTCACATGTTTCAGTGGTAGTGGTTTAACATGAATTCCCACACCAGCTGTATACATAGCAATGCTAACAGGGCTTTTCTGTCTTTCACTTCCTGTCTTCCTGTCTTCTTTCTTTCTTTCTTTCTTTCTTTCTTTCTTTCTTTCCTCCCTTTTCCAGCTCTTTGTGGTGGAGCGTGCTGGGCGGCGGTCCCTGCACCTGCTGGGATTGATTGGCATGGCCGGCTCTGCCGTGCTGATGACCATCGCTCTAGCTCTCCTGGTGAGTAAGGTGTCGTCAGACAGGCCCCAGATATCTCATTTACTCTGTGGTTGTTCCCTTATGAAAGCAAAAGCCACCAGTTCAGTCACACTATGTAAAGGGTTAGTCTGCAGAAGTAACTCAGAGTAGTTCCTTCTTCTGGTTCGTTACTCCCCACACAAGACATTTCTGCATTGTGCAATTGAAAACCATTGAAAAGTCCCTAGTCCCTAGTGACTGCTGCTGAATCCTGTACAAATGCTAACCAATGTCAGTCCTGGTTGAGTCCTGACTAGATTGAGTTTCACTGAAGACTCAATGCACTCATCAATATGTCAATACCCCCCCCCCGCCTCCTTCCCCTCACAGGAGAATCTGAAGTGGATGTCATACCTGAGCATCGTGGCCATCTTTGGTTTTGTGGCTTTCTTCGAGATCGGCCCGGGCCCCATCCCATGGTTCATTGTGGCTGAGCTCTTCAGCCAAGGACCTCGGCCGTCTGCCATGGCAGTGGCTGGCTTCTGTAATTGGACGGCCAACTTCATTGTGGGCATGGGCTTCCAGTATGTGGAGGTGAGGCTTGGTTATATATATTCAATATATATTGTATACTGTATATGTATATATATATATATATATATATATATATATATATACAGTATATACACACACACACACACACACACACACACATATATATATATATATATACACACACATATATATATAAATAAGATCAGTAAATGATAGTAAGTACACATGTGCCATGTCTCAAAGTGTGATTGTTTTGCATGGTCACAAATGAGCAACGTGGTCTGGTTATGCATCCACAGGAGGTTTGCGGGCCGTACGTGTTCGTGATCTTCACTGTCCTGCTCATCTTCTTCTTCATCTTCACCTACTTCAAAGTCCCTGAAACCAAGGGCCGGACATTCGACGAGATTGCCGCCGGCTTCCGCCAGTCGTCCGCCACCGGTGCTGAGAAGCATCCGGAAGAGCTCAACAGCCTGGGTGCAGATTCTCAGCTCTAAGACAGCACCATCCTCCTCACCATCCACCCCTCCTCCTCCCTCATTCCTCCATGTCCCTAGTCCACCCATTCCCTCCCTCCACCTGCAGTTTGAGCACTGTGTTCCCCCCTCCACCTCCACCCCACCCTTCAACTCTAAGCTGTAAACTGTAGACTGGTAGACTCTCTCACGTGCTAACAGCATCAGTAGAGTAGACTGGTCTATCAATTTTTTTTTTGTTGTTTATTTTTTGTAGCTTTGTAGAAAGTAGAACCAGGCCAAACTAAACCAGTGGCACTGATTGGAGTGAGGAGGAGAGGAGGGTGGACTAGGTGGATGGGGATAAAAAAGACAAGAGTTGATAAAGGGTCACAAGGACATCACTGAGAGAGAAAGGAGCAAGAGGCAGTGCAATGTACCAACCACCTGCTTTTATACTATACCTTGACCTTCACCAAGCTTGTTTGTGCTAGCTCTAAATGTTTACTTCCGAGACTGTTACTGTACACTGTACTCGTTGGAGGCGAGAGTGTGAACAATGTGTCACCTCTTCCTCTCTCTTCCTCTTCACCTCCTTCACCTTCCCTCCTTCCTTCTCATTTCCTGTAGGGCTCTCTCTCTCTCTCTCTCTCTCTCTCTCTCTCTCTCTGGCCTACTTTCTGTAGATGTAAGGACTTGGTTATTTTGTCATTTCAAGTCCAACACCCTATGGGCTTGACAACAAAACTTGCTGAACATTGCTGAGGCTTTGTATACCAGTAAGTCTACCTGTAAGCTGTGTATATCTGCAAGTGAAGTGATGGGAACCTAGACCCGTATCCCAATGGTTAACGCTTTCAGCCCAGTGCTCATGTCCATGTCAGACCTGCAGGGGGCGATAGCGAGGCACTCATTTCAGTTCCCTACTTGACAGATGAGGTTCAGGTGTCAATGTGAGGTTACTGGGCTACAGAGACCTAAAACTGTATTTATTTCTCAAACATTTCTTGATGAATAGAGTCTCGTATATATTTTAGTGCTTACACTGATTTTAAATGATCGTTTGTATTCTGAAGAATCGGATCATGTAAATATATATTTTTTACACATCTCGTTTTGAAGTTCTTTTATCCGCATATGAAACTGTTAGTAAATATTGTAGAGCTAATGAAATGTAGACACACAAATAAACCAAATCATGAAGTTTAGATACTGTAGAATTTCTAGCAAGAGTTTTAAAACTATCGCATGAAGAAGAAAACAACCACACTGAAAGATGAAATGTTACATCTGTGAAGGAGGAACCATTGTGTTTTTTTTTGTTTTTTTTTACCAGCGTTTACATACGACTGCTTCGGGTAGCACCTCTACTCTGAACGGAGGCTGGTCACTTCATCATTGTCACTGTTATCATCACTTTTCACCAGCATTCACTTCAATGCTGCCTTTGGCACAAAGAATTCATCAGGTGCCCTAACATGTCAGTCCAAACCTGGTCAGTGCTTTTAGCAGTCGCAAAAACCCCTCCCCAAGCTAAAATAAAACAGTAAAAATCCCACTTCTGCAAAGACATTTGCTTTGCACCCATCTCTAGATGACTGTAAAATCTTTATGTGTGTCTTTGACAGCGCAAAAGGGGAAGGGCATGGCACATCCTTTGAAAGACGGACCAATCAGATGCCTTGCTCTTTTTTTTTTTTTTTTTTTTTTTTTTTTTTTTTGCTTAAAAAGAATCACAATCTGCTTGGTGGACCACCAGCCGTCATGGAATGCCTTCATAGCTGCCTTGTCAGGCTGGTCTCACACCACAATGTCTAGTCCGCATCATTGTTGTCTCTGCCCTTGCCACCACCTCACAAGTCAAATTGGACTCCGACTTCTGACTTCGGGGTCTGATTTGGGTGATATTTTGTGTTGAAAGTAGCTGTTTCTGCTCTTGCTGCTGCAGTCATGTTTGTGTGATGTTTTACCTGCTGTATCAAACCTGCTGTGCCACTTCAGAGTGTTCTGTCTTCTGCTATCAGCACTTTAGTAGCCTGCTGCTGTCAGCCTAAATAGATCACCCATTCAGTTTTCACAGCTAGCATAGTCTGGACGCCTTTGATTCAAAGACTGCGGGCCTGGTAGAGTTCCTACCAGACTGGTCAGTACAATGGTTATAAGTGGTCATCATAAGTTATGTGGAATGGTTTAGATGAACCATAAAGCCTTAAAAAGGCCCGTGTTTGAAGATGCTGCATTTTCATCTGATTTACTTGAGGTCATGACCAGGGTTGTCCATGGTCTGGATAAGAATTTCAAACTGAATGTGTTGTTCTTCTCTTTAACCTCGGCTTGGCCCACCCGACACCATAGCTTTGCCTAGCCAGCACACCAGACAAGAGTCCCTTGAGGATTTATAGACCACAGTGAATACTCTGAAAGGTGGCAGTTTTAGACTAGCACTTTTGTTGAAAAAAACGTGTATTCATTTCCCTTGTAGAATGTTTTTTTGTGTGTGTGTGTGTGTGAGGAATATAGAAAATCATGTATTTCTGTTACTGAATGTTAAAAGACTGAGAATGCCAATACTGGATTTAAATAGTCTTTTGACAACATTTGAACCAACCTTCTCCTAACAGTTGTTTTGCAAATACATGAGCAAATAACTGAGTAAGATTGTAAATTGCATAAATTACCTTAAATCAAAGCATACAGCTTTCCTGGCTAGTTACTGAGATATTGCTGGGTCCAAATGTCACCACAAATCCAGATCAATTGGCAAAGTCCATTGCAAGCATTCCATGATGATTTTCGCGTAGGGGTGCAAAAAGCTACAGAAAAGCCCCTATGAACCACAAGTATGGGCCTATAGTTTGGTCTGAGAATCCATTTAGAATTAGTTGTACCAAAGATTTGCCTTTGCCTATGCTGTGTGTCAGTCAGAATGATGCAACTGTGTACACAAATCTTGTGTGCATTGAAACAGTTTCCCTTTAAAGTTTTATGCGTTTTTTTTTTTGTTTTTTTTTTAAACATTTATAACAGCCATCCAACGCAAAGTGTATGTTGTTCTGCCAGATCTTGATATTTTTGTAGTGAAACATAGAGAGCAAAATTACTTTTCCTCTGATAGCTCCACAATTTTTTGTAAATAGTATAAATAATCAAAGAGTCAAAAGTGTATAAGAAATGTTTTAAGGGTGCCTCACAGATCATTTTTAAATATTTTTTTTTTCCCAGTTGTACATAGTCGTCTTCTTCTCTGATGCGCTGTCCACCATTCTAATACTGTACATTATCTTAACAAGGCTCTTAACACACCATTCATGGATAAACTATTTATTAGTGTAATTTAATTAGTTTTTGTGTTGTATTTTGTTGGTTTTCAAATTGAATATACTGTATGTATTGACAACGCGATTTGTTTAAGAAAAGCCCCTGTGTGTAAGTGTGTATGAGTTAGGAGAATGACATCAATGGCAGGAGGGTGTTTTGTAAAACTGCCACAAAGATGTTTGTTTGTATGTACACATTTGTCCTGACTGTTGATCTGACCTTTTTTGTAAGATTTACATGAGTTTGGTGTTTGAAAACAATAAAAGCACACAGGAATCTACAACTAAATGGTCTGCTGTTCTAAACACACACACACACACACACACGCACACACACATACACACTTAATTGGCAAGAAAGCTCCAAATGAATGAACTATACCCTTGATTAGAACCTTGAACAACTACTGTGCCAGTTCACCCAGACCAGTTTGATTCTTTGAAGCATGCATTAATGATTCTCTGGTGGTGATTTGTCTATGGAGATTTCACATATCACATATGGATGACATAATAATAATGCATATGAGCAATACCTTACATGGACAGAGATGGGCTAACAAGCTTCTTGTGGCAGTGTGTCTGTGGAAGATGGCTTATATACTAATGGTGACAAGATTATTTCTGTTGGTGGTAAACAGAACGGAAAAGTCTCAGAAAGCTGTGGAAAGTCACCACACATCTGCTCCAGCTATCCACAAAGAAATATTTTGTGTAAATTTTCACAACTCATCAGCTAAGCACTGATCAGTTGATTGCTGAGATCATCAGCGTCAAGAAAACAGGTAACATGGCAGGACTTTTACCCTCTGACTTTTCCACCTCTGATGAGAAACTGCCATTAGTAGCAGATTTCAGCTTGAGTGACTGAGATCAGGTTCCAGAGTAGGCAGAGGAGGATGTACTGTATGTTGTTTGACAGTATTGGGCTCCATCTAGTGGTAAACAGGGGCTGATGAGAGCTAGTCTGTGTGTTCTGTAGTGGGATTGGCCACAGGTAAAATGCTGTTTACTGTTCATGTTTATTTCATATCCAGTAAATGTCCAGTTATCGCAATGTATAGTACAGTAGACGCATGATCTGCAAAGGAAGACAGTCTTGCATAAATGCTTTAGACTTCATGGGGGGGGGGGGGGGATTACTTACCAAGTAATAAAATGTGACAGAAATGCTGCTATACATCTGTAATGTAGGTATCCTCTTTAAGCTGCCTCCATACTGCCATAACATAAACTTGCCAGACTTGTCAGCTGTTGGCTGCAGTCACAGAAAACTTTCCACTGTTCACTTAAAGGTTTGCACTTAAATGTTTTAATCTGTTGCCCTACAGTAAGAAGAAGTGAGAATACATGTTGCCAAGGGGAACAATACTGTTACCAGCTTGAACCAGGTTTTACCTCTTCATTCACAATTTCTTTTGGTGGTGCGTCCAGACTTTGTGGCTCTTGCTAAGCAACAATGGTGGGAGAATGAAAATAAAATTCAAAAACAAAAGTCCCTCATAAACTTGCTGCCGCTCTTCTCGCTACCCTTTTGCACAATAGACCACTAATGACTGGAGCAAAGAAATAACATACTTGGTAGTTAAGGATTAAGGTGTGGTGCCCTCTGTTTAATACTGGATGAGATGTACATGCGCTCACTGCACCACGGTGTATAGAGTAAAAAATGAATATATGTATATATATATATATATATATATATATATGTATATACAGTATATATAGCCTCTATTCAGATAGGACAGTAAAGACAGTCAGGAAGCAAGTGGGAGACAAAGAAGGGGTAGGATCAGGAAATGCCCACAGGTCGGCCTCTAATGTGGGTTCCCATGAGCACTTAGCCCATTCATGGTACGGACACGTGTTTGTGCCTGAGCACATCCCTATTGAGGGCGTATTCTGCTGTAGTTTGCAGCAGCACTCCCTAGTCTACATGCCGTGTACACACACCACAGGCAGAGCTCAGCTTACAGATTTAACTGGCTGTCACAGCTGCACACAACAATGATGACAGCGTATTTGCTTAAGAGGCTGAAAGGGCACGCTCTGACTGACAAGCATGCAACAAGGCTTTGCATGGAGATCTTTGCAAGGCTTTGCATGCATCCTGTGTCTTTTACTTTTGGTCTCAAGTATTAAGTGAATTTATTCTCATGAATCCACTGGCTATAGATGCACACAAATATTACGTAATCATTAATGTTCTGCAATGACAATCAAACTGGCAAACAGGTTTCATGTGATCTTTAAAAACTCTAAAGCCTGCCTTTGCCACACAGGTTACAACTCGATATTTTAAGACATCATGTTGTTATTGAGAGTTTCTCATTATTTTGAGATAATAACAAGATGTCTCTGTATGTCAAAATTATGGCAATTATAGTATCTCAACACAATTAGATACTTGTCAACTGTAGATGATATCTCTGAATATTCTGTCACTTTTCTGTCAAGTTAAGTGAGGGAAACAGGTTTAGATCCGAGTGGCTTTGGTGGCTTTTGTCTAACTTCCTCTTCATTGGCACGCTATGACCATTCATTTTACAGAAAGTCAATTATTTGACAGAATACTGTTATTTTCATTTTTAACATTTTTGAACAGTTTGCATGAAGTGATCTGATTGATGCCCATTCAGGCCTATCCTAAATGAGTGGGGTGTGGCATGGTACCAGCAACAGCTCAGGCTACTCATCTTGTCTTACTCATCTGTGTCTGTGTCTTCTTATAATGCAGGGTCATTATCTTCTAAACCCAGAATGGAGAAAAGTATGACTATGGCTATAGGCACTTTAGAGTCGAGGCTTAGCATGCAACGCTAACAAGTGGAGGCATTGTGCTTGTGCCAATGTCTCTCCCACAGGTCCCTAATTATGTAAAGCTGGGAGTGGCATAGTGAGCATGGTAGGCTATGGAAACACTCTGTTCACAGAGCAACTGCTACACTCCAACACCCACTGACTGCGGTCTGAACGAGGCCTATAACCTGACCTACCCAATGCAACACATGATCAAGGCCTCATTCAGAGTGTGTGAGCTGTGTGTAAGCAGTTGCTGTTCATAAGTGTGCCTGCACATTTGTTGGCTATTCGAAATCTCTTATATTCTAACCAATAGATGTGGATTTAATTGTTTGCAAACCAAGGACTAGGAACCAAAGTGAGTAAATGACATGTAGCCACTTTGGAACCCATGTGGTACCCACATACAACCTAGGTTGAATTTAAGACTTGGTTCCAGATGGGTCCAGTGTACAGTATGTTGCCCAGGTCAGACAAATATACAACCCAGTGTAATCCTGCATGGGTTGTTTGCAAGCCAAAGAATAGGAACCAAAGATTCTAGTGCTCCGCTCCAGAATCTTTGATAGGAACCAGCAAAATAATAAAGTGTGTGAAAATACCCATCAGTAGCACAAAATCTAGGCACTGGTGGTGAAGAGATTCTTATTTTGAGAAATTGGTAAAAAGCACAACAAATTATAAGTATGTTATTACTTATCTATTTACTATAATTGTTTAAATATGCTTTGTTGATTGTGTATAAATGCTTTCACGTGTACAGAATAGAAAACACAAAAGGGTTACAATCTTGACATAGTAATAATAAAATATGACAGAATGCACATGGAACATAGTTTCCTTTCTTGAGATGCTTATGATAACAGGCCCATAGGGCCTTCAACATCATACTGTGGACCGATGATATGAAATAACCTATGAGACTGAGTTAAATATCGTCACCTTGCTAAAATTATCGTCATATTAAATCATTTTCTTTTGGTTTTTATGGAATTACAAAAAGCGTAGAGGTGACAAAACTACTTCTTTAGGTAATTTGGGGGGAAATAAAAAAAAAATGTCCAAAAAATTACGAATATTTTAGCAAGGTGACAATATCAATTTCATGCTCCAAAGAGATATGTTGCTACCGAGAGAACATTCCATTGACAAATATAAGGCTTACCAGCAGCATTTAAAAGAGTCAGTCAATTTCAACATGTTATTAGCAGTACAGTATGCTAAAAGTGTTGTTGCTTGTTCCACAAGGAGGCACATTTCAGATGATAAGGCACAGTATAATATAATAGTCAAATTTAAACACAGGTTATACTTACAGTGGTGTACAAAGTACAGTAGTACTTACTGTTACTCTATTGCACTTGTATGTCTATAAATGTATTTTAAGTTATTTTCCCACTTTAATGAACATGTGGGGCTAAATATTCTGTAAAAATAAACAGGTCATTTATACCCTTCATAATTGAACTGTTAGATTAATTAACATCATGCAACAGTAGATTTAGAATAGATGACACATAATCCCAAAATAGCTATTCAACATGCTGCATACGACTTCAAATGTACCACTGCAAGATCACTTGTTTTGGTTGTATACTGAGTAAATGTGTGCTCATTTTTCAAAATACAGTGCTAATTTACAAAACAGGGCCCAATTCAGTCAAACGAGCATGTATTCTCTCTACAAAATGACATCTCCTGGGCCCCGTATACAGTATGTTGTATGCAATATGCTGAACAGCAGTATGCCATTTCTCCCCAACATCCACTACACACATATGGTGTCCTTTAATGGAATATATAAACATATAGTACAGAAATCAAGAATAGTACACAGCCCTAGAGTATTGTACAAGCTGAAGGGTATTTAGGTATGTAAACTTTGTTTTCATTTCCATACACAAAGTAGTCATAGACCTTCCCATGGTACTCGTAGAAAGCATGGGTGAGGGGAACCAGCTCTATGGTCTGCCTCTGTTGAGAGAGTCACACAAACTTTAATTTACTACCTAATTCACTTTGCTTTGTGCTCCCACTTACAGCTATGCTAGCAATTCAAATATTTGCTGCTGTACAAGCTTGCTGTTGGCAGGAAGGAGGATGAATTTTGTACAACATAGACTGAATAGCGAACATGCAGCTTACTATGGTATAAAATCCTCGCCAAAAGTTTTGTGTACTTCTAAGAAGATTTTGTGCTCGTAAAAATGATTTGTGTACATGTAAAAAGATTTTGTATTTGTAAAAATATTTTGTGCATGTAAATTATTTGTACATCTTCAAATCCGTTTTGTCACTGTATGGGAAAATTTGTCACCGGTATATTTGCCTAAACAGCCAACAGGCAAAACGGATAACCTGAGGAAACCTGTATTTTGTGGAAATAAAAGCCATCATAACTATTTCATGGCCACTGTGATCATCCTTAACATCTTGCTGATGCTACTTACCTGCAGCAGGATGCGACTGGTGGAGGAGAACTTTCTGATGTGGTCTTCGATCCCTCTCTTGGAAGCATCACAGATCTCCTGCTCTGGGAAGCCTACAATGGGATAGACCTGAAAGTACCGTTAAGCACAAAGAAAACAAACACAGATGTCACTAACCACAAACCACACTGAATTTGAATCATTTGATGACTTCAGTCAAATTTATATTTATTTTAAGCCTGTTAAAAGTAAGCAATGCAATCTACAGAATGCAATGGACCACAATGATCACTTTTTTCCTACAGTACAAACTGAACTATAATATGTGGTAATATGTGGTCTCCCTATATTTCACAATTTTTAGAATACTTTTTCAGTCACACAATAAAGAATAATAAAGTACCAAATTGTTTTCATCCTCAAAAAAGGCATCTCCCGACACACTCTCAAAGTTCTTCAGTGGAAAGTCAGGTACCTTGTCAGGTACATATTCAAATCTCTGGTTCTTCCTGGAGGAAGATATTGTACAAAGGGAAAAATTACTCATGTAAGATGTGTAACCTTAATCCCATTAGTGAGAGAATGTGTGCGTGGTACATACAAACAGAAAAAAGCTCACCATACGACTGTCAGCTGGAGGAAGTGGATGAGGTTTTGCAGCCCTTCGCAGGAGGGACACACTTTAAAACCACGTCCGTGACAGGAAATGCATCTAAAGCAGGACAATGTTTGACATACATACAAAATAAATGTATGAAATTCATGCGATTGCTGCTGAAGTGGTGTGTATTCTACCACTGAACGGGCTACCGTAGAACAATAAGCTATGGCAAATTTCTTAGATAAATGGAGTGATTCCTCAATGAATGTACTAGAGAGAGAGAGAGAGAGAGAGAGAGAGAGAGAGATAGAATAAGGCGTAATGTTGGAGGTACATTTGCCTTACAGTATTTCCAATTTAAAAATTCCATTAAGCAATTTCGTTAACAACACAACTGGGCTTGGTAAGGTTTTTTTTTATTTTGCATTAAATGGATGACAACACACTGCAGCATCTTTCAGTGGATTCTGCACAGTTCTTCTTACACAAGCCTATAACTGCCTGCTAAATTTTCCTCCAACTGTTGCAGTATATCAGGGGAATGCATGTTATAAATTACCAATACAAACTACGCAGCCCAAAACACTCACCAGTCAATTCTTGCTATCTCCTTCATTAACCCTTTTTTTCCCATAATAATAATAATAAAATTAAAAAAAAAAGCTTTTATCCACCAGTCATTAGACGGGCTACGGCAAATACTAAAAACTAAAACTACTATGAGGTGATAAATGTTTATCTATTATCAATAATAAGATTTTGCTTTTAATCCTAACTAAATGACTACTGTACAGTACATTGACCTGACCACTTCCACTGAAAAGCCCTTTTTTAGCCTGTTAAAGGAACTGAAGTTTGTACCTTTTCTTTCCACGTCCGTGACATAAAGTGCATCTTCTTCGTTTGTTGCCTACACCAGACATCCCATGGCCATGACAATGCGTACAGCGTACCTGAAGAGGAAAACAAACAACTAATAAAGCAATCTGTGTTTTTTCACATAGTTTTAATCAAGCCAACTCATTCCAAATGCCCAATAGATACTTTACAGGACTAAATGGAAAAGCAGGCAACAAGCTAGAAAGACAGATACTGGAATTCTAAGAGAGAGAGAGAGAAAGACAGAAGAAACATGAAATCATGCTCACATGTCCTCGGGCGAAACAACGGGAGCAGCGCACACTCCCCATACTGTGACATCGATGGCATGGCTAAAATCACACAAAGACTGATATGAAGTAAAACAAGAAATAAAAAATAAGACCAAAATAAAATCTTTTACTTCATAGAGAAATTTAGTATTGCTGCTCAATGAGCCTTAAACTACAACATTTTTCAAGTTCATATGGTACCATATGGCATCAAAAGTTCCTACTACATCAATGTGATTTTCCATAATAACAATTAAATCATTATTAATAAAATGAATGAAAAGTTATGGGCCGTCGCTGAAAAGACAAAGAAAAGGTAACTCATACCTTCACGACAGAGGAGTGTGGCACCTGTGCTTTTATGATTACATCAGTGTACTTCTGAGGATAAGGCACTTGGATCTCCCATGGCGGTGGGCTTGGCCCATTCTGAGGCCCATCCACCATCTGGCCTGTGGGACAAAGACGTGTCCTGCTCACTTTCACTTACACTCGCCATGCGCAGCCCCATAGGCTGGGAGATGAGCCTGCTAGCAAGTACTGTATGCTAAAACCGCATCACTTAAAGGAGAACTCTGGTGAGAAGGTCACAGAGTGTTGTCTGTAGAAAAAAAAGAGCAAGATGATCTGATACAACATAGACAGAAGATCAAGCTAGCAGCTACATTACCTGAATGGAGCATAGGAAAATCGACACAAAAAAGTGAGTTAGGTTCTGTGCCCCATTCAGAAACTGTTAACTGCCAGTTCACTATTCGGTCTATATTGTATCAAATCACCTCTTGTGTTTTTCTTACTGACAGCGCACAATGACCTCAAAGAGCAGGGCTATAAATGGATTCACACCGGATTTCTCCTTAATTTGCTAGCACTTCTCTTAAGGCATCGGAAGGGATGTTTACCAACATACATACAGCACAATCAGTTGTACTAGCTAATAGCAATTTGCCTCGGTTTAAAGTAGCAGAACCTCCATTTTTTCTAAAAGTTTCTCCAATTGATATCGGTACCTTTATAAGGTTCTGATGCCCAAGCACTGGATCTTGACTCTGTGAATGTATCCAAACGATACTAAAATAGAAACAAAAGTGTAACATGACCAGCAGTCCAAACGCATGCCTCAAATCCCAAATGCATAAGCCAACCACGCCATATATGAAAGCAAAGGGCAGTAGGATATCTATTCAAATCAAGAAAAAATAAATCATGGTATAGAGTGGATACAGATTGGTAAGTAGATCTTGTACTTCAACAGAACCACAATCATTTTGTGTACAGCAAAATTAGCACTGCCTGCTGACCGCTGATCTGTTTATTTATGGATAACATCTGTAGTCTAGATGAATAGAGAGATGCAGATATGATCCAATACAATATCAGATACAGATAACATAGTCTAAGATGAATAGATAGGAGATCTACCCGATATGCTGTTACAGGCTTGAGGTCCTTAAAGACCAGTCTTTTGGCAGGCTTGCTGCTATAAGTCCACTTCTTCTCCACATGCTTCAGGAGAGCATCACGAGCCACATCCTCTGATACTGTTGGCTCCCTTCAGAAATCAAATGAACAGTGAGGCTGTAGGTCATTATTGAACCCGCTGTGTTTTTATGCGCTCTTTGACAGTCTAGTAGGCTACACGCCTCAGGAGTAGGGCAAGCAGTGTGCTAAAAATGACCCAATGCATGAACACACACACTCAAATGCAATTTCTGGCTGACACTATTGTGTACTTTTACGTTAATTTGGGTTCAAATGTGCACCTACTGTAAAGGCGACATCTGGTGTGACTCAATCCATAGCTCTGTTGCTTGAGGTTACCAAGTGCTGACAGAAGGAAAAATAACACACAAAAAAAAGATACAATCTAGACCAAATAGCAAATTGCAGGCTAACTCTAACTGAATGGGGCATAGGAAAATGAGCCCCATTCAGTTTGTTTTAGCTACCAATTCACTATTCAGTGTATGCTGTGTTGTACAATACATTATTTTCTTGCTCTTTTTTCTAACCGATAGCCCTCAGTGACCTGGGACAACAGGGCAATGGACTGATTCTCACCAGATTTCTTCTTTAATATTTCATATAAAAGGAGGACAGACGCCCATGAGATACTGTACAGGTGGAAAGTTTCAGATCATTGACAGAGATAGCATACCTTACATTGGGAACATGGGCACTCTGATTGCTGTCTGGTGGGACATATGGGGGTGGAGGATGGTAACTCACGTCAGGATCTTCTATAAGAGTGAGAAAGAAGATTTCAGCATAGGCATAAGTCATGAATAAGGTACGGCTAAGAGATAATGTTTTATCTCAAGCAGGAGAAAACAGGAAAGAAATCAGGCAAGTTGCATAATTATGACATCATACGACATCAGACAACACTTTTACTGTACTGTTCTACACACACAGGAAGTAGGACACAGGAAATATAATTATGATACTCAACTGAATATCATAAATCAACTGGAAGATCAAACAAAACTTGGAAATAGTCCTTTACCTCCTCCTTTAGAGCCCTCATAACCTGAAACACAGTCCAGCCAGCCAGGCGGGGGTGCTGATGGGCCCTCCTCAGGAATTCTAGGGTCAATCACCACTGTTGGAAAAAGAAACACCCATCAGAGCAGGCAAATCACTTACAGATACTTATGACTTGAAACAAGCCTACAGAGGGACAGTTAAATATCCAACACCTCTTGTATACATACAGTACACTGAACGCTCTGGGTACTGATTGATGGGCCAAGTGTCACATGAATGTGTGAGCACTGAGCTAATTTATCCATTTGTGCATAGGGGCTTTCCTCATGTTACTCCTTTAGAACGCCAAGCTTTAGTTAGACTTTGCACTTTGCCCTGTTAGGGGCCTGTACTACTGTATCTTTCAGATAGCCTATTTGACATTCTTCTACATTCTTTCCATACCCTCCCATTTTTGAAGGCCACTGGCTGAAAAAAAGAGGGTGTGAGCAGATACAGTAAACACTGCACTACAATACTGCAGACTAGAAAAGCTGAGTGGCCAAACCAGCCCCACTTAATGAGCCAGCAGTGTGCTTTTCAAAGTCCTGTTCATTTGAATAGGCCAGGGAGGAAACCTATAAATACTAGCCATGCAGAGTGTGTATTATGCCAACGCACACATGCTGTGAGCAGTGGTTAAAAATACCTAACGCAAAGGAGTTCCGTCAACAGAGATTTCTCGACTGATTGAGAGTTTAATAACCACATAAGAATGTAGGAACATAAACAGCATAATTGCAAACACAATGAGAGTAGATCAATGCTGCATTGGGTAGATTACAACGTAGTCATCACAACCTGGTAGGCCTAACCACACAAGGCAACATAAACATAAACAACCTGTTGTTGACCTCCTATGATCTGAAAAGGTCCAGAAAAAACTCCAATGTTCTCTCAAGATGTCAACCAGTGTCACGATAGGACACATGCACTGATATTGCACTTGTGGTTTATGAAATCTGTATTTTGAACTTTAGTAGATTAGGATCAATTCTATGAAAAAAAAAAATAAAAACGATCAAGCAAAGTTGATCCCTGGCTAGTAGCCTAAGACATGTTGGCATTATAAGACTGACCTTGGCATCAGCTATACATAAATGTATGTATGTAAAAATGTATAAATTGTATGTAAAATGTATGTATGTAAAATGCAAAAATTTATAAACACTTAAAATGTGTTTGGCTTTCTTAAAATTTTACATGCAATCCAGTCATTAGCTGCCATTGTTGTAAAAAGTGGCATAACCTGCTTGCATCTAATCAAAGTCCAATCAAGGTGCAGCAATCAAGCTGTTGCTGCACATAAACACCATCAATAACAACCATTGGATGTCACTTTTAATCCCCAAAGCATTGAGCAAATGACAGGATTTTCTAAAAAGTTTAATTTTAAAAAAATTTGAGGGTTTTTAAATTGACGTCTTATAAGGCCAACATAGGCAAGGGATCCTTTCAATTTTGGGGTGCTGACTCTGGACATTTTATTTAACAAGCTAAATTTTTAGTTCGAAACCTCCCATAGAAATAAAATAACATTTAACCAGTCCGACATCTTCATGTAACTTCCCTTACATAGCATAAAAAAGGATTTTAATATATGGCAGGATGCAGTGATCAAAGGAGCTAACCAACATAAGCTATTCGCAAGGAAATGCATCCCAATTATGGTAATAATGGGACTTTATCCAATGTTCAGATTTTTGTAGTTCCAGAAATCTATGCAGATAGGCACATATGAGACAATGCCTAAAATAAACATAACATTTCACATGTAAAAATGTTTCAAAAAGCGCGACTAGCCACCACAAAAACGCACTCTGTTGCGCAGAATAGACCATCACAGCAGCAAAACTTGCAGGAAGTAGCGAAGATACACCATAAAAACAGAAGCTGCTCACGTGTTCATAATGATTCGGTGTGGGTAGACAAGTAACTTAGCCTAATATCAACTCTTTATCACATAACCAGGCTTACTCTTGCTCTAGGCGCAAGTGCACCAGCTAAATATTTTACCAGTTTAAGAACCTGCTATAAGAACCATTCTTATTTCAAATCTCTGCCTCCACAGACCATTGTTTCTGTTGTTTATTTCACGGCAACACCCACCCACTGCATAATAATCACATGGAACATGCAATTATCCTTGGCGAGGTTTGCTTAACAGAGAAATCCAACAACTCACCTAACCCATCATTTTCCCCGTCCATCTTTTGAACTCGAGGCGTTTGGTTCAAAAGTTTGTCTGCAGCTTACACACCTCTGTGGCAACAGCGATACATACGCCCAATAATAAAAAAATGTCTTGTGTCACGAGACTTGTCGACCACGCCCCGCTCTCAGATTTCACAATCCACAGCGCATTGCATTAAACCAAATCTTATGGATCATAACTTAAATACCAGTCAATACTGACCTTGACTGAGAATTACAGAATATGAAGTGGTCACTTCAGTAGGCGTAATGTAGGAAAGTAGTAAACTGAATAACCAGCAAACGTCCACACCAAAAAAAAACGCGTTACATTTAAGGAAGTTAGGCTACATTAGTCAGGTGCATATGACTTGACCCTAAAAAAATTCTAACAAAAGGTTTCTCAACTGTTTTTATTAGTATTAGATGTCCTCCATGGGCGTCGTCGCCATAGAAGCTGAGTGGGACGAGTCCCCTTCACATTTCAAAATTGCTTGTTTGGACCCCCCC